>CAWUFW010010665.1:343686-676043 GCA_963921515.1 Calotriton arnoldi
TTAGCGAGGATTGCAGGGGGCCACGGAGTCTCTATATGGACTTAAAAGTGGAGCGCACTTTCTGGATCTAGCAGCGCACCGCACCTTTCCTGGGGGCTCCTGTTGAGCTTTTAATTTGGCATTTATTATAAGAGGCATCCATTTGTGGAATTTTAAAAACATGGACTACACCTCCCAGAAAACCTGTACGTACAGGCTCATTCAGAGCAGCTGCATATCAGTGTATGATTTGGTTAAATAGGAGGTGCGGCTCGTCATGCTTCTTTCGACCGATGTGCCTCTGAGGAAGTTGTAACGAAATGCGTAAGGCTTTGGTCGTGTGCCTGAGAAGATACAGGAAAGCTGTCTGCATACCAATAAAGCTTTTAAAGGGGGAAAGCTTAAACGCGTTCGAGTGCTGCTTGAAGTGTGGACACCCCTACGAGCCTTGATATATATATATATATATATATATATATATATATATATATATATATATATATATATATATATATATTCACTGAAAAAACCATAGGTTTTAGGGACAGTTATAGTTAGTTGGACATTTCACTCGTACAAAACCCGTGAAATTCCCCCGTTATAGTTAGTTCAGCTAACTATAACTCGCGCCCCCGCAATGCACTGCTGATGACGTCACATATTACATCACTCATGACATGGTCAGTGACATCACTGATGACATCACTGATGACATCTCAAATGGCCTGTTTGCACACATGTCACCTGAAGCCCCGCCCCCTCCCTTCACCACTGTGCAAACGCGCCCCGTGGCGCGTTTTAAGTTGGGGGATTAAGTCCCCTTGAATCCTGAGGGTCCCTGGAGTCCAACTAGCCCACCATATACCTCCAAAAAGCGCCACAGAGCTGCGTTGCAGAGAGGTGTAAAAAGGGGCGTGGCCTCTGTACACCTCTCTGCAAGGCAGCCCCCTGGCGCATACTGGAGGTTCCTGGTGGGCTAGTTGGCCCCCAGGGACCCCCAGTATTCAAGGGGAATTCGTTCCCCTCTGCAAACGCGCCAGGGGCGCGTTTGCAGAGTGGTGAAGGAAGGGGCGGGGCCTGCTGGGCCGATCGTTTTTTTTTTTTTTTTTTATTTTTTTGTCCCCTGAAGGGGGGCTGTGTGGCCCCCCTTCCTTTTTTCTGTTTTTGGGCCCTGGGGACCCCATCCCCCAGGGCCTTACCCCTTTTTTTTAATTACAAATTAAAAAAAAAAAACGGGAAGGGGGCCGCGTGGCCCCCCTTCCCTGGGCCTGTATTTGCCCCGGGGACCCCATCCCCCGGGGCATGGCCTCGATTTTTTTTTTTTTCAATGGAGGGGGGCTGCGTGGCCCCCCTCCTCAGGCCATTTAAGGCCCCGGGGACCCCATCCCCCGGGGCCGGCCTTTCCTTTTTTTTTTTTTTTTCATTTTTTAACTTTGGGGAGGGGGGCTGCGTGGCCCCCCTCCCGGGCCACTTATGGCCCCGGGGACCCCATCCCCTGAGGCCTGGCCTCACGTTGGAGACGTTTTCTTAGTGCCCCGGGGAGGTGGTGGTCCCCGGGGCGTGTGGGGGGGCTGGAGCCCCCCCACACAGGTTTTTCATAAATAAAAAAAGAAGCCCCAGGGAGGTGGCGGTCCCCGGGGCTGCGGGAGGGCTCAGAGCCCTCCCGCACCATTCTACATAAAGCCCCGGGGGGTGGTGGTCCCCGGGGCTTGGGGGGCCCTTAGAGGCCCCCACACATAAAATTAACCCCCCCAGCATGCCCCCGGGACTTGGCCCACCCGACTACAGGCTGATCCAGGCCCTCTTCGTTCAGTTGTGAGAGCACCGCTCCCACCCCATGCTCTGAAGCGTCAGTCTGCACGACGAATTCCTTGATTTTTTTTTTTTTTCGGCAGGATTCGCGCACCCTGAGCGCATCCTGCCGATTTTAAAAAAAAAATATATTTTTTTTTTTTTGCCCAGGGGGTCCTTGTGGGACCCCCTGAGCAGACCTAGGGGGTCAGGGTGTTTCTACCCTGCCCCCTTTGTGCGCTTTGCGCACTTGTTTCTGTCCCTCGGTTCTACCGAGGGACAAAATGGCTGCCAACACTTCCTGATTTGGAGTGTTGACAGCCAATTAGCATGCAGCTCGTGATCGGGAGGGTGCGCGAATCCGACGCGGCCATAGATATCACTATCTTTTTACTTTTGATTTTCTCAGCAACTACTGAACGGATTTACACCATTTAACAAAAAGGGTTCTTTCTGAACCAAGAACTACCTCTTTGCCAAATTTGGTGTAATTCCGTTCAGCAGTTCGAGCTGTAGCCGTGTCTAAAGTTTCCTATGGAAAATTGCATGGGAAAACGCGTTTTGGGACCCCCCTTTTCTCTCGGCCCTGCATGAATCCCCCGAGACTTTCAGGGTAGGAGCGGACCGGAGCGGGCCACAAAGTTTGAAAATTTTGCGAAGATACGTCAACCGGCAAGAGAGTTATTTCAAATAGAATGTCGCTGATTTCCTATGGATAATAGGTTGTAACTATAACTATCTACTGGCGACCGCCAGTAGATAATATATATATACGTATATATATATATTATCTACTGGCGGTCGCCAGTAGATAGTTATAGTTAGGACCTATTATCCATAGGAAATCCGTGACATTCTATTTGAAATAACTCTTACGCCGGTTGACGAATCTTCGCGAAAGCTTCCAACTTGTTGGGGCGCTCCGCTCCTACCCTGAAAGTCTCGAGTTGATTCATCAGGCGGGGGCCTAGAAAAAGGGGGTCCCAAAACGCGTTTTCCCATTCATTTTTCCATAGGAACCTTTAGTCGCAGCTACAGCCCGAACTGCTGAACGGAATTACACCAAGTTTGGCAAAGAGGTAGCCCTTGGTTCAGTGTCGTGCCTTTTGCTTAAATGGTGTAAATCCGTTCAGTAGTTCCTGAGAACATCAAAAGTAAAGTCACATATATATCTATGGCCGAGTAGGGTCCGCGTATCCTGAGCGCACCCTGCTCGCACCGTCCCGAACACGAGCTGCAAGCTAATTGGCTGTCAAGTGGCTGTCAACACTCCAAATCAGGAAGTGTTGGCAGCCATTTTGTCCCTCGGTAGAACCGAGGGACAGAAACAAGTGCGCAAAGCGCAAAAGGGGCAGGGTAGAAACACCCTGACCCCTAGGTCTGCTCAGGGGTCCCACAAGGACCCCCTGGGCAGAAAAGCATTTTAATTTTTTTTAAACGGCGGGATGCGCTTAGGGTGCGCGGATCCCGCCGATTAAAAAAAAAGCACAAGAAACAAGTGCGCAAACGCACAAAGGGGGCAGGGTAGAAACACCCTGACCCCTAGGTCTACTCAGGGGTCCCACAAGGACCCCCTGGGCAGAAAAAGCATTGTTTTTTTTCAAAATCGGCTGGATGCGCTTAGGGTGCGCGGATCCCACTGATTAAAAAAAAAAAACACAAGAAACAAGTGTGCAAAATGCACAAAGGGGGCAGGGTAGAAACACCCTGACCCCCTAGGTCTGCTCAGGGGCTCCCACAAGGACCCCCTGGGCAGAAAAAAGCAACAAAAAAAAAAAACACAAAAAAAAGACCGGCATCGTGCCGAGGCCCCGCCCCCTCCCTGCAGCAGTCTGCAAACGCGCCCCCTGGCGCGTTTTAAGAAGGGGAAGTAATTCCCCTTGAATACTGGGGGTCCGTGGGGGCCAACTAGCCCACCAGGAACCTCCGGTATGCGCCAGGGGGCTGCGTTGCAGAGATGTGTACAGAGGCCACGCCCCTTTTTACACCTCTCTGCAACACAGATCTGTGGCGCTTTTTGGAGGTACATTGTGGGCTAGTTGGACTCCAGGGACCCTCAGTATTCAAGGGGACTTAATCCCCCAACTTAAAACGCCCCACGGGGCACATTTGCACAGTGGTGAAGGGAGGGCGGGGCTTCAGGTGACATGTGTGCAAACAGGCCCGTGGCGCATTTTAAGATGGGGAATGAAATCCCCTTCAATCCTGAGGGTCCCTGAGGTGAACTAGCCCACCAGGTACGTCCAGAAAGCGCCACAGAGCTGCGTTGCAGAGAGGTGCAAAAAGGGGCGTGGCCTCTGAACACCACTCTACAACGCAGCTCTCTGGCACATACTGGAGGTATCTGGTGGGCTAGTTGGCCCCTAGGGACCCTCGGGATTGAGGAGGAATTAATTCTCCAACTTAAAACGCGCCACAGGGCGTGTTTGCAGACATGTCACCTCAGGCCCCACCCCTCCCTTCACCATTGTGCAAATATTCCTCTAAAATCAGCCGAACTACGAATTCCTATTTACTCACCTGTTATCAGGAGAGACCTCAGTGCTGCATCTTTCAGCCCAGTACTGATCCTGAAAAGTAATTTTAACCGTACTTACCAGTAACTTGAATTTCCTTCCATAGGCTAACATTGACTGGTTTCACTTGGAAATTCTTCTAAGTGTGGAGTTTTGGAACTTTATAATATTCCTCTAAAATCAGCCGAAATACGAATTCCGATTTACTCACCTGTTATCAGGAGAGACCTCAGTGCTGCATCTTTCAGCCCAGTACTGATCCTGAAAAGTAATTTTAACCGTACTTACCAGTAACTTGAATTTCCTTCCATAGGATATCATTGACTGGTTTCACTTGGAAATTCTTCTAAGTGTGGAGTTTTGGAACTTTATAATATTCCTCTAAAATCAGCCGAAATACGAATTCTGATTTACTCACCTGTTATCAGGAGAGACCTCAGTGCTGCATCTTTCAGCCCAGTACTGATCCTGAAAAGTAATTTTAACCGTACTTACCAGTAACTTGAATTTCCTTCCATAGGATATCATTGACTGGTTTCACTTGGAAATTCTTCTAAGTGCGGAGTTTTGGAACTTTATAATATTCCTCTAAAATCAGCCGAAATACGAATTCTGATTTACTCACCTGTTATCAGGAGAGACCTCAGTGCTGCATCTTTCAGCCCAGTACTGATCCTGAAAAGTAATTTTAACCATACTTACCAGTAACTTGAATTTCCTTCCATAGGATATCATTGACTGGTTTCACTTGGAAATTCTTCTAAGTGCGGAGTTTTGGAACTTTATAATATTCCTCTAAAATCAGCCGAAATACGAATTCCGATTTACTCACCTGTTATCAGGAGAGACCTCAGTGCTGCATCTTTCAGCCCAGTACTGATCCTGAAAAGTAATTTTAACCGTACTTACCAGTAACTTGAATTTCCTTCCATAGGATATCATTGCCTGCTTTTTGCTGAAAAAGTTTCTGTGTCGATTTTTGAAACATACAAATATTCCTCTAAAATCTGCCAAAATACGAATTCCGATTTACTCACCTGTTATCAGGAGAGACCTCAGTGCTGCATCTTTCAGCCCAGTACTGATCCTGAAAAGTAATTTTAACCGTACTTACCAGTAACTTATATTTCCTTCCGTAGGAATCCATTGTCTGGTTTTCAGCAGAAAAGTTTCAAAGTGTTGATTTTCACAAACTACAAATATTCCTTAAAAATCGCCTGTGTGACTTAAACGCATTCTTTCAACTGTTTACAGGAGATGCACCAGTGCTGGATCCAGGATCCACCACTGAGTAAGAAAAAGTAACGCTAACACTACTTACCTGCTAAGTGAATTTCCTCCCATAGGATAACATTGGTGATTCTATGTGAAAAAGTTTCTAAGTGTCAACTTTTAAAATACAATAATATTCCTTAAAAATCACTACTGTAACCAAAACGCTTTTACTCAACTGTTTACAGGAGATGTCCCAGGACTGAATCTAGGATCCAGTCCTGTGGTTAGAAAAGTAATCCATAAAGTAACTAATTGCATTTAGCTAGAAATTCACATTGAGCTCAATGTTGCATTGTGTTTGAAATTGTGTTGCCCATTGCAACAACTGTAACTACTGTACTTAAAAGTCTATTGCCTATTTGCAAAGTATTTAAACTAAAGTAATTCATTCTGAGAAAGTATATTTTGTAATGTAATGTATAATGTAATTACAATGTAATTTAAAAAATAAAATATCTAAAAATAAATAGTTTAAAAAATGTAGTAAATCAGTATAAAAATAAATAAATATAACAATTAATACATTTAAAAATTGTCATTTACAAAACCTTTGAAATTTACTGAAAAAAACCATAGGTTTCAGACATGTTATAGTTAGGAATTAGCATTTAAAAAACCTTTGAAATTCACTGAAAAAACCATAGGTTTCAGGCTTGTTATAGTTAGGAATTAGCATTTTAAAAACCTTTGAAATTCACTGAAAAAACCATAGGTTTCAGGCCTGTTATAGTTAGGGTTTAGCATTTAAAAAACCTTTGAAATTCACTGAAAAAACCATAGGTTTTAGGGAAAGTTATAGTTAGTTGGACATTGCACTCGTACAAAACCCTTGAAATTCCCCGTTATAGTTAGTTCAGCTAACTATAACTCGCGCTCCATAATGCACTGCTGATGACGTCACATATTACATCACTCATGACATGGTCAGTGACATCACTGATGACATCACTGATGACATCTCAAATGACATCACTGATGACATCATCCATGTGAGAATTTAATGCATCTTCTCACACCCTAATATAACTTTGATACACCCACTCTAAATTACAGACTGCCATTCTCAAAACCATTCACACTCCAATACCAATAAGTACATACCCACTCACTGATTCTTAGGTCTACACACACACACATCTACTCACTCACCCGTACAGTCACTCATACTTACAGTCACTCAGTACAGGACTATCATATGCACTCATACACCTATATAAACACTCACACAACGCAACTCATCCATAGAGGTACTCACACACCTAGTCAGTCATGCAAATAATTAATCACACTCCAATTTACTCACCTATACAGTTATACACACCAGCTCACTTATTCATAAAAATACTAGCACATTCTTACGCTCCTATGCAATCACTGATGCAAGCACACACTCATCCATATAGCCACTCTCACAATCACACACTCTCACTTATAGCCATTTATATACTCCAACACACATATATACTGCCTTTCACATATGTAGTTACTCACACATGTACCACTGAGATATACATTCAATCACTAACACACCCATACACACACTCACCCACCCATACAGTCCATCACAGACGCACTGTTGAAACCATGCACCCAGTGAATCACCCACTCACACATCTATGCACAGAGTCACACACACCCCACCCACACAAACACTGAGGCACCCATATAGATACTCAGAGAACCAATCCATAACCCATATAGACACTCATTTAGCTAGTCAGAAACCCATGCAGCTGCTTACACAACAACAGACAGATGGATACAGACATTCACACAGTTTAGTCACTCACCCATGCATCCAGTAAGATACATTTAATCACTCACTTATAGACTCAGTCACGCACCTACTAAATCATCCATTCAGACGATTATACACCCAATCATTCTTCAATACGCCTTTCCCTATATATATTAAACATATTTAAACTTTACAGAAACACACAGTCACTGGATGATGTCAGTGATGTCATCAGTGATGTCACTGACCATGTCATGAGTGATGTAATATGTGACGTCATCAGCAGTGCATTGCGGGCGCGAGTTATAGTTAGCGGAACTAACTATAACGGGGGAATTTCACGGGTTTTGTACGAGTGCAATGTCCAACTAACTATAACTTTCCCTAAAACCTATGGTTTTTTCAGTGAATATATATATATACATATATATATGTATTTAAACATTTTAATATATTTCTAATATTTTATAATTTATTAAAATTATTATTTATTAATTATTAAGTAAATATATATATTATATTTTATGTATGTATGTTTAATTTATTTTTACAGTACATTTATTATTTATAATTGTTAACATGTTCTAATAATTATAAATATTTATTTTTAAGTTATATGTATTATTTAATTTATTTTACATTATTTTTTATATATAAAAAAACCCAATATTTTTTACATCGATATTTTTAACAATTATATTTTTGTTTCGATATTTTTGTGCTTACCATGATGTACATAGGGTGTCGATATTCTTGACATCGATATTTAGGTCCCGATATTTTGGGACCTCAATATTGTGGTCGTCGATATTCTGTCAGTGATTCATCCAGTAGCTGGTGATGAATTCCCACCTTTGTTGGATAAGTATAGAATCCTCTCACTTCAAAGTAGTACTGTTACATTTTTATACAGTATTTGTGGAAATACAGAATTTTTAAAAAACTTTGGGGTCCATTACGATGTCCGCCCGCCACCGTAACGGAATGCGGGACTGTCTGCCAGGGGTGCGGCGGTCCCGCACCTGCAATTAGGATGCCACCACCACCGTGGCGGTGGCATCCCCCATACTCAGCATTGTGGCAGGCGGTGCTCACAGCACTGCCCGCCACAATGCTGGAAATGCATGTTGTGCATTTGCATGCACAGGAGTGACAGGCACCGCGCGGTGCCTGCCACCTTGTGCATTCAAATGCAGAGGGTACCATAGGTACCCCCATGTGCACCCCTCACCCCCCAACACCCTGGGGGCCCGCAACGGGCCCCCAATTGCAATTACCGTATGCCTTTCCATGGCGGCAACGCCACCATGGAAAGGCACACCTCCGCCAGCATCGTAATATGGATGGCGGTGTCTTGCAGACACCGTCACCATATAATGCCCCTTTTCCGCAGGTCGACGAGTCGACCGGCGGAAAAGCGGCGGACGGTTTTTCCGTCCGCCGGGGTCCCCCCCGCCATAGTAATATGGCGGGGGGTAAATGTGTGGCGGGCGGAGGGAAATAGCGGGCAGATCGCCACAGCCATACGGGCGTGGCGATCCGCCCGTTATCATAATGGGCCCCTTTATTTTAGGCTTTCACAATAGTTCGTGTAGCAGCGCTACGCGGAACGCCGCGAAGTGGCAAAAAAACGGCGAGGGGGCTGAGTTGCTTGTCCCACCCGTTCACGCGATGTTTCTGCCGTACGTCAATGTGGATTGCGTGTTCGGGTGGAAAAAATCGCGTGAACTGCATTACGCGGTCGCACATTGGCGCGCCCATCTTGTTTCTTACTCTGTTTATGGTGCTGGGGCGGTATCAATGTTGATGACAAGTGCATCCTCCTGCCAGCAGCACGACTTTAATTGGCCTTGGAAGAAGGGCGGGAGCCCGAAACGCTTTGGCCTGAAAAAATGGCTTTAAAGACTGCCGTGTTCATGCTGTAAGCTTCCAAATAAATTTGACAGCATACTAACCTGTGTGGGCCTCGTTCGTTGGAGGCAACTTCTTTGTTGCATATTTTACGGCCTGTCTCAGCTGTGGATTAACCCTGGGCAAAGCACTACGCTACGCTCGCGTAGTTTGCGAAGTTTGCGCTACTTCGCACAACGCGAATTGCACGTAGCACAGTGCAAACACGCGTAGCGTGAGTGCAGCGGTCATTTTTGCTTGCTCGCGGTCCTCAACGTCAAGTTGGCGACCGCGAGCAAGCAAAATGACTATCCCGGCGAGACTTTTTCCTCGTTCGCGATCAGCAACATCAAGTTGCCGATCGCGAGCGTGAAAATAAACCTCCCGGCGAGATTCTCAACGCGGGGAGGTCAGGTTTCTCATTGCGAGTGGTCGCGTATGCTCGCGACCGCTCGCGATGAAAAACTACCAGTCAGCGTTGAGAAAGCTGCCGCTCGGTAAAAATCTACTCGGCGGCAGTAAAAGACAACTTCGCACTGTGCAAGATGCCGTTTTCAATGATTGCACAGTGCGGACAAGCATCCGGCACTGTGCAATCATTGCGAACAGTGCACTACGCAGTTCGCGTAGTGCTACGCGTAGCTCGCGTAGTGCGAACTGCACTTTGCGTAGCTTCGCGTAGCGCTACTTCGCAAACTACGCCCAGGCTTACTGTGGATGCCTCCCCGCTGCGTGTGCAGACCCTGATGACGCCAACCGGCATTTGTGATGCAGGGACAGGTGCTGCTTTTGGAAGCTGTGAAATCTCAGTGGAACATTGACAGACCTCTAAAGCAATCCACTGGGGATTTTTTTTTTTTAATTGGTCGTTCAGACTTGTCACCTCACACGAGGAGAAACGCTAGAAGCACTTCAGGTACCAGAAGGCCAAGCGAGAGAATGCGGCCACACCCACTGGGGGCGGTATCAATGTTGATGACAAGTGCATCCTCCTGCCAGCAGCACGATTTTAATTGACCTTGGAAGAAGGGCGGGAGCCCGAAACGCGTTGGCCTGAAAAAATGGCTTTAAAGACTGCCGTGTTCATGCTGTAAGCTTCCAAATAAATTTGACAGCATACTAACCTGTGTGGACCTCGTTCGTTGGAGGCAACTTCTTTGTTGGATATTATATTTTATATATGTATGTTTAATTTATTTTTATATTACATTTATTATTTATAATTGTTAACATTTTCTAATAATTATAAATATTTATTTTAAGTTATATGTATTATTTAATTTATTTTACATTATTTTTATCTATAAAAAACTCGATATTTTACATCGATATTTTTAACAATTATATTTTTGTTTCGATATTTTTGTACTTACCATGATGTACATAGGATGTCGATATTCTTGACATCGATATTTAGGTCCCGATATTTTGGGACCTTGATATTGTGGTCGTCGATACTCTGTCAGTGATTCATCCAGTAGCTGATGATGAATTCCCACCTTTGTTGGATAAGTATAGAATCGTCTCACTTCAAAGTAGTACTGTTACATTTTTATACAGTATTTGTGGAAATACAGAATTTTTAAAAAACTTCATTTTAGGTTTTCACAATAGTTCGTGTAGCAGCGCTACGCGGAACGCCGCAAAGTTGCAAAAAAACTGCGAGAGGGCGGAGTTGCTTGTCCCACCCGTTCACACGACGTTTCTGCAATACTTCAACGCGGATTGTGTGTTCGGGTGGAAAAAATCGCGCGAACTGCACCACGCGGTCGCACATTGGCGCGCCCATCTTGTTTCTTACTCTGTTTATGGTGCTGGGGCCTACATTTCCATCCTCATTCTATCTTTGCAATCCTTGCTTTCTAAAACTTTTTTTAAAATCTTTTTTATTCATTATCTTACCCTTTGTCTTTCTAAGTGTGTATTTGTGGTTTTTTTCTACTTTACTGTGTGTTTTTGTTGAGTTTTGTATTTTTTTATTTTTTAGCTTTCCTACTTCCTTATTACGCAATTCTTCCTTCTTTTTCCCTGTTTCTGTTTTTTCTCCCTTTCCCCCAGCCCCATTGCAGATAAGGGCGCACCAAGGCGCGGCCGCCTTCCTTGCGGAAGGCGGCGCCAGACAGGCGTGCAGGCCCGTGCCCTGTTTTCTGAGGTGAAGGTGGCAGGGCTGGTTTTTTATATCCAGCGCCACCTCCCCTCCACTATGGGAGCAGGCGGCAGGCCTGGGTCCGGGTACGGGATGCGGGAGCGCCAGCAGCGCTGGGCGAGGGTATGCCGGGCAGTTTACCACTGCTCTGGGGTCAGGCGCACCCATCAGCAGTTGGCGCACCGCTGGTCCGACATCCTGGACCGAGATTAGGACCTGCTGGACCTGCTAGGAGTTGAGGTTGCGGGGCTAGTTGAGTAATTATCAAAATTATTAATTTTTATTTTTACTTGTGTGTTCTATACTATGGGGTCGATTCCGATCTGGGTCGGAAAGCCTTCCGACCGAGCCGGATCCTGAGTGTTTTCCGACCGAGCCGTACCCCTGGAGTCCGACCGGAGCGAGTACGATGCTGCCGCATGCTGACGGACTCGGCTCGGTCGGATTCCCATTGAAGTCAATGGGAGCCGGTCGTACGACGCGTGCATGGCCTTGCATCAGCTGAATAGGTACGTCTCCGCAAGGCGCCCCCTGCAGTGGGTACGCGTTGGTGCCATCTGCACCGTACATGCATGTGAAGGGGGACCCTTGGGCCCCCCTGTGTTCGACTCATTAGGCTACGGTTGAAGGGGGTCCAGCACAGACCCCTGAAGTCCGCTTCCCGGAGCTTTTTTCGTCCCGGAGACTCCGACTCGATCCGGCTGTCCGAATCGTGCATTGTACTGGTTCGGTCGGAAATCGACTCCATTGCGCGATACGTTTCGTCTGCGACCGAGTCGTACGGAGCAGTTCGGACCCGGAAACGAGTCGGTCGGCGATTTCGCGTTCTTCGCATCGTACTTGCTCGCTCGTACAGCTGTACGAGTCGGTCGGAGAACACGCGTACAGCTCGTACTTTTTCCAGACGGATCGCGTTCGGAGCCCTACCGACCGAGATCGGAATCGACCCCTATAGCTAATATTTCTTCCCAAATAATAGCAAGCTTTTTGAGCTCTTGAGCTCCTTACTGTGGTTGATGTGGTGTTGACTTACCTGCGGTGTTGACCGCGACGGCATCTTATCTGCTGACAGTAGATGGGGTACAGCAGTGGAAGGACTTGTAGAGCTGGATCCATGGCGGCCAGGAATGTGTGGAGGTGTCTCGGATTCGAGTTTCTATCTCCGCAGTTGTGCTTGAGCCGTCTCCGGGTGGCTGGTTTTTCCGCTGCATTCGGATGGGCTGTTTGAGGCATCGTGATTTGTCTAGCGGTCGTAACGTCACTCCGCACGGCGGTCTTTCTCTATTGGCTCCCTCCGCCACCGTTGCGGAACGAAAAATCTGGCGGATCCGGAAACTCCGCGACGGACGGGAAATGGGCTGTCTTTGCCCATTGTAATATGGCGGAAGCCAGGACCGCCGCAGGATTAAGTAAATGGACGTTTTTCGTCACAGCCAGCACCGCGGAGGTGCCTACTACCGCCATCGTAATCGGCCCCTAAGTGATTCGGTTTAAGGCCTCTTCAAAAAAAAGGAAGAATTTCAGGTCTGGACTAAAGTTTAGGTAATTTACTTTAATAAAAGGGAAACATTCTATAATACGTTTCAAGAAAGTGTTTTTAAGGCGCATGGTGCCATGAAGGTAGCTGCACGGTTAAGGACGATTTACTGTCAAAGCAGAATGCCCTTTGTAATAAGCCAATAGGCGTCCCTTCCTAATAGCGAGTCCAAACCCATGTATGAATTTTTTGCGACCGCAGTTGCGGTCGCAAAACCCTCGTAGTTTACCACCCTTCTCAGAAGGGTGGTAAGGCACTTGCAAATGGGAAGGGGTCCCCAGGGGACCCCTTCCCTTTGGGATTGCATGCGCAAATATTTTTAAGAGCAGGCAGTGGTCCCAGGGACCACTGCCTGCCCTAAAATGAAACTGAAAAGTTACATTTTTATTTTTTAAATGCAGACTGTTTTCTTTTAAGGAAAACGGGCTGCATTTAAAAGAAAAAAAACTGCTTTATTGACAAAGCAGTCCCAAACATGGTGGTCTGTTGACCCCAGCAGGCCACCATCCCTGGGAGTGCTAGCCATTCCCAATGGGGTCGCAAATTGCGACAGCCTCATTAATATTCATGAGGCATGTAATTTGCGACCCCATTGGGAATCGCAAAAAGTGTCTCAGACACTGTTGTATGGCTCACTGATAGAATATCGATGTTAAAAATATCGAAGTTCACAATATCGAGAAAAAAATATAGACTACAAAAATATCGACTCCCATACCTACACAGGTAAGTACAAAAATATTGAATCAAAAATATCGATGTTAAAATATAGATGTACAAAATTTAGCTTTAAATATATAAATAAAATAACATAATATATATTAAATATATTAAATATTAATATTAATTTTAACAAAATAATTTCAATTTAATATACATTTTTACAAAATATTACAAATAAGCTTAATTTAAAAAAAATAAACACACACACATAATAATTTATACATATATACATATATATATGTTGGATAGCAGAGGGGTAAACATTTGTATACCCACTCCACTGAATGCAACAGTAGGATAAGTGTTGGATAACGGAGGGGTAAAAAAATGTATTCCCACTCCAGTGAGTGCAACAGTAGGGAAAGTGTTGGATAGCGGAGGGGTAAAGATTACTATTCCCACTCCAGTGAGTGCAACAGTAGGGAAAGTGTTGGATAGCAGAGGGGTAACATTTACTATTCCCACTCAAGTAAGAGCAACAGTAGGGTAAGTGTTGGATAGCGAAGGGGTAAAAATTACTATTCCCACTCCACTGAGTGCAACAGTAGGTAAGTGTTGGATAGCGGAGAGGTAAAAATTAGTATTCCCACTCCAGTGAGTGCAGCAGTAGGGAAAGTGCTGGATAGCGGAGGGGTAAAAATTACTATTCCAACTCCAGTGAGTGCAACAGTAGGGAAAGTGTTGGATAGTGAAGGGGTAACATTTACTATTCCCACTCCAGTGAGAGCAACAGTAAGGAAAGTGTTTGATAGTGGAGGGGCAAAAATGACTATTCCCACTCCAAAGAGTGCAACAGTAGGGAAAATGTTGGATAGCAGAGGGGTAAAAATTAGTATTCCCACTCCACTGAATGCAACAGTAGTTTAAGTGTTGGATGGCGGAGGGGTAAAAAATGTTATTCCCACTCCAGAGAGAGCTACAGTAGGGAAAGTGTTGGATAGCAGAGAGGTAAAAATTACTATTCCAACTCCAGTGAGTGCAACAGTAGGGAAAGTGCAGGATAGCGGAGAGATAAAAATTACTAATCCCACTCCAGTGAGTGCAACAGTAGGGAAAGTGCTGGATACCGGAAGGGTAAAAATTACTATTCCAACTCCAGTGAGTGCATAGGGAAAGTGCTGGATAGCAGAGGGGTAAAAATTAATATTCCCACTCCAGTGAATGCAACAGTAGGGAAAGTGTTGGATAAGCGGAGAAAAAAAATACTATTCACACACAAACACTTAGAAAAAAATATACATATTAAAAATTAATAAAAAATAATAAACACAATTTAAAAATATATATATATATTAAACATATAAAAAGAACACATATTATAATACTAATTACATATAACAAAAACCTACAAATATTATATAAAATAAAAAATAAATTTACAAAAAAATAATTCTTTTAAACTAGAAAATATTTACAAACAAAAAAAATTAATTAAAACATGTATTTATTTTATTTCCTACCCTATAACACCACACCAATAACTACACACTTCAACATTTTTTATTACATTTATTTACATAATAAACATAATTAATAATGAATTAAAAAAATATTATTAATAAAAAAACTAATAAACATTAATTGACTACACACACTTTAACATTATTATTTTTTACAGAGTTTTTATATATAGCGCGAACTTGACCCGAATTGGGTATCAGAGCGCTTTACATAGCACCAGTTGCATTACATGAGGACACAACACACACACAAATTTAACTATAAAATAGTAAACACAATTAAAAATTATTTTAAAATTAAAATCTGTTACTAATAACAACTAATAATTAAATAATTAAAATGTATTTAATACCCACCCTTTACCCCTTTAAAAGTAAAAACAACACACAAAAAAATAAACAATTACCCAAAATAAATATCAAATAATTAACATTTAAATTAACAACTATATATAATTAATTAAACACAAATTATGTCCCACCCTTTACTCCTATAAAAACACAACACACACCTAAAATTAATTACACAATTACCATAACTAATTACCAATTAATTTATTAAAATTAATTAACAACCAATTATTAATTCATAAATTAAAAATAAATTACTTCCCACCCTTCACACCTATAAACACCACAACACAAACCTAAAATTAATTTCACAATTACCATAATTAATTACCAATTATTTAATTAAAATAATAACCAATTATTAATTAATTAATAATAAATTACTTTACACATTTAACACTATAACATCTCAATTAAACAAATATTAATACATAAAATGTAATCAATAAATGTTATATAATTAAATTACTTCCCACCCTATTCCCCTATAAACCCACAACCCTCTACGGAACTAAAAGCACAAAATTAAAATTAAAAAAAATGTAATAACTACTAAAAATGTGACACATATATTAAAAATACAAACAATTCTTCTACAACAAAACATACATCACATCCATATAAAATATATACTAAAATACATAACAATAATAAAAAACGATATTTTTAACAACTATATTTTTGCAAACGATATTACACACTTCGATATTTTTAAAATCGATATTACTTACCTTAAGTCGATATTCTTGACCACAATATTCTTGTTGTCGATATTTCTGACCCACGATATTAATGACTCGATATTTGTGCAACTTGATATTTTGTACTCAATATTGTGGGGCCGATTCCGATTCGGGCCGGAAATCCCTCCGACCGAGCCGGACCCGGAGAGATTTCCGACCGAATCGGACCCTAGCAGTCCGACCGAACGAGTACAATGCGTCTGCATGTTATCGGACTCGAGTCGGTCGGACTCCCATTGAAGTCAATGGGAGCCGGTCGTACAACGCGTACGCGGGCTCCCATTGACTCAATGGGTGCGAGGCGAACAAGGGCGCCCCCTACAGCGGGTACGCGTTGACACGGGTCGTGCCGTACATGCACAGGTAGGGGGGACCCATGGGTCCCCCCTGTGTGCGACTCGCGCGGCTACGCGTACAGGGGGGTCCGACACGGACCCCCAAAGTGCGGCTTCGACTGCTCTTTCGAGCCGGACGGTGCGAGTCAGTCGGACTGCTCGCGGCGCGCATCGTACTTACCGGGCCGGGGAACGTCTCCATTGCGCGGTGCGAGTCGTGTCCGAGCGAAGTCGGTTGGAGCGGTTGAGTCCCGCGAGCAGAGTCGGTCGGCGATTTCGCGGCGCTCGCATCGTACTCGCTCGCCCGGACGCACGTACGAATCGGTCGGGAACCAGGGCTCCGAATCGGATCCGGTAAAGCCAAATCCGATTCGGAGCCCTACCGGCCGAGATCGGAATCGGCCCCTCTGTCTCTGCACCTGTTGTACACTGCATTTTGCGACTCGCAGATTGCGACTCGCAATTTGTCGCAATTTGCAAGTCGCAAAATGCTATGGTCGTAAATTTGGCCCATAGTCGCTATTCTAGCTAGGTCCAGTAAAGGTTTCAGCAATTTAAAGTTGTGCTCAACCCCTGGTAGCCATGTCACAGAACAGTTAGGCTTAACTTAATAAAATGTGTAAAGCATTTAGAAGTACCAAAATAGTTAGAACACAACACAATAAAAATAACACTCCAATTTATCAGAATAGAGAGCATTTTAATGAACAAAATGACACCAAAATGAAAGAAATCCAATAGGGGTAACCAGGGACATGAATTTTTCAAGATTTAAATGAAAATAACTCTAAAAAGCAATAAACACCAACCATGGTCATCTAGACGAAATTGACTGGTATCTTGGCAGGAATGCTCCGAGTAAGAAAAGTTCAAAATGTGTGGCCAAGGAAGTCCCTCACTACCCAGACACTTTTGGCACCTTTGTCTGTTGAATATTTTTACATTCAGATTTAGTCACTTTTTGGGGCTCAGATTTCTCCAGTGTAGCTAGGCTGCAGGCTGTTTCAGAACAGGGCAAAAGGAGGCTGGATACCTTCTCGGTGATGTCCCACTAAAATGGATTTGCTGCTGAAGAAAAGCTCTTTGCCACTGGATTCAAGCTAGCCTGTCTGAGGAGGGGTGTTACCGCGAAACCGGTCCCAGGATGTTTGTTTGCGGTCCAGTGAAGACCTGTCTTGGCAGTTCGGTCTGGACTGTTCCCATGAGGCACAGGGTCAAGACTGATTTGCATATGGCTGGGTCTGAACTGGGGTGGCGAAGTGAGCTAAAGAACGATGATGGGTTCAACCCAGATCTGTGCCTGGAGGTGAGTGTCTGAAAAGTTTCAGCGCTCCGTCCATCATCTGCTTGTGCTTGCTTTGTTCGCCCTAAGTTGGCAGGGTATGCCCAGACGTGGGTCCCTTGCTCACTTTGCCTCTGGATTCAAGCTAGCCTGGCTGATGAGGGGTGTTAGCCCGAAACCGGTCCCAGGATGCTTGTTTCTGGTCCAGTGAAGACCTGGCTTGGCAGTTCAGTCTGGACTGTTCTCGTGAGGCACAGGGTCAAGACTGATTTGCATGTGGCTGGGTCTGAACTGGGGTGCGAAGTGAGCTAAAGAACGATGATGGATTCAACCCAGATCTGTGACTGGGGGTGAGTGTCTGAAAAGTTTCAGCGCTCCGTCCATCATCTGCTTGCGTTTGCGTTGTTAGAAGAAAAGCTCTGGGCAGGAGCAACCTGAGTCTGTGGCCCAGCGACAGTGCATCTTCATTGGATTGACTTGGCAGGTTTGTCCCTTTGGAGTCCACTTCCTTTTCCTGAGTACAAGCCGGAGCAGGTCCAACCTTTCACGTTCCCTCACAGATCTCAACAGCAGTTGCAGTTCTTCTTATTTCTTCCACCGGTTCAGTAGTATCTGAAAAGGGTGCCCAGGGGTGCCTCATTTATGCCTGGCACTGGACTGTGAGTTGGGGTGGCGGGTGATTCCTGCTCACTTCCCAATCAATATGGAAAAAGTTCCTAGGGGTAACCCTAACAACTCTTGTAGCATTTCCTGTAAAGTATCCCTCATTGCCCCTCGCCAACTAAATCCAACATGGCAGAGTCTTTCTTCCTCTGTACAGAGCTCCTTTACCCACCTAGAGGTGTGATCAGGGAAATGAGCAACTCCTCCTCTGTGGTCACTCAAAACCGGTTTTGGGGGCAGCACTTTTCCTAATGGGATTGGTGCCTGGCTGGCTAGAGGGACAAAGGAGGGTGCTGGTCCAAGTGTAAGCTACATCTGCTTGTGACAGGGTAGACCTCTTTAAAGTCAATTAAGTTCCTGGGAAATGCCCAGATAGTCATCTTTTCAGAGGAATAGAACACCTCCCCACATCCAAGGCCTTAGTTTCAGCTTTGGGAGCAACTTCATACCTCATCATGAAGCTATTGAGTTCCTGGTTGACAGTTGGAAGCTAATGCAAATGAGATTCTTGAGGCTTTAGGTAGGCAGAAGGGGACTCATTATGGTACTTTTTATAAAATATTTAGTACCTTTCCGACTTTACCAATGAATGGACTTTTGATAAATATTTTTAAAAGTACAAAAAAAGATGTTTGTAGGTGTACACTAAGAGGAGATATCTAGGAGTGGGTGGAATTTTTAATTCCGCTGGCATTATAGGAGTAATTTAGTAATTCCGCGTTACTCATGTAACATGGAATTACTAATAAGTTCAGCAACTCTGCTAGCAAAATTAATCAGCACTGTTGTCACACCTTGAACCCCATTTAATTTTGAGCATTTTTTCCAATTCCAGTACTGTGCCTCACGTATATACTTCAGCAATGCCTGTTTGTTTTTTGTTGCCAATAAAGTATTTTTGTATTGAACAGCGAGCAGACAGGCTACCGGGGTGGGACTAGGAAGACACAGGACATGCATTGTAAGAAGACCATGCTATGAATCAGAAGAAAGGACAGAGAAAAAGAACAGAGTGGAGGTGGAGCCTGAAGAAGGAGGATGCAAGTTAGAAAGGTCAGACTGCCTAATGCTGGGAATGAGAAGCAAGGAAGGGAGGAGGGGAGTCCGCAGAGAGGCTTGAACAGATTTGCCCTGGTTATACTGCAACAAGCTGCTTTCCTGTCTCCTGTGGCTCACTCGGCCTGCAAGACGCAGGTAGCAGCTAAAGTGCTACCTGGGATTGGTGCAGAATGTCTTTGTAACAGAACTTCAAACCGGTGAGTCATGCCTGAGTCCTGCCCCTGTTTCTTTTCATTCTAACACTCTGCCTCCTGTTCCATTCACTACTTTTGGCGATCTAGAAGGTATAAATAATATGCCGACAATAGTCTTTTTCAGGGTATAGCAGCTCAGTTACAAAGGTGTATGAGTTTTCCACTTTCTCAATGAAGAAAATGTTGTCCTATAACGCGTGTGCCAGCGGAAGAGGAAGATATAGTTTGATTCCGCATTCAGGCCTCTCTGATTGGAGTTCTCAGATGCTGGAAAGTGGGGCACAGGAGGGCTCGCTGTGGTGTGCAAGATGGAATAATTTGAGCATGAGGACATTATGTAAGAAGAGAGCATGCTTGGGACTCTAACCATCAAAGAGAAGGTTTATCAGTGTTATGGTCTAGTTTGTGTAAATCAGGCCCAGGTTCTCTTAATTGGTTTTATTCCACGGACTCTCACAGACTTTTTATGTATTTCCACAGAATTCCTTGGAATAAAGCTCCGCCAATTCTGCCCACCCCTTGTGACAATATGATTTATTTTTAAATATTATATCCTAGTGCTTTCCTATGAAACAGCTAATCCTTCTCCGGTGAAAATAGCTTTTGTAGCCATGTCACTGTAAAGACATGTTTTACTTTAACCTTTTACATTTCTTGATTTTAAATACCATGCACCCAGCCCTATTGACATTAGCCTACTTTGGGGTGACTTATTAATATTTAAAAGGAGGCCTTAGGCCTGTCAAAAGATGTTATTTTGATAGCTCGAATTTGTAGTTTTAAATCTGCACAGACAGACTAGAGTAGTAGGCCTTTCATCATGTTTTGCACTGTCACTCTGGCGGTGGCCCAAAGTGTGTAGAAGTGACATTTAACTTACCTGCCCTGGGTATACATTTTACCATATTCTAGGGACTTACAGATAAGTTAATTATGCTAATAGAACTGGTGTTTCTGGTTGGCAGACTTATGCTCACTGGTCAAGTGGGAACCACCACTCTAATCATAATCTATATACACACGAAAAGATAACCTGTGCTCATCTTCTGGTAGCTTGGCACAAAGCAGTCAGGCATATCCGAAGAGGCAATGTGTAAAGTATTTGTGCAACACACATGTTGCGAGCCACTCACCTGAACCTCCAGGTGGTTACGATGGGGCGGCGTTATTCCCCAAATCCCAGTGGGACTAACATGGTAGCAATGAGTAGACATACTGCATCCTCGTGAGTTCCCAAGAAGAAGGGGGGTTGGGATAAGAGAGAAAGAGAAATATTGGTTCTTCAAGTGGTGAAGGTTCTCTGAGTCAGAGTCTGCTGGGATCAGGATGGTGAGGATTCTTGGTTCTGGATACTAAGGGGCCGATTCCGATTCCGGCCGGAAAACGTACCGACCGACTCGGAGCCGGAATTAATTCCGACCGACACGTACCGGTGCAGCCCGACCCACCAAGTACGATGAAAAGCGAGCAAAACCCGACCGACTCGTACAGGAACACAAGCCGAACGACCGAGCCGCGTGGAAAACAGCAATCCGGCCGGAAAAACACGCGATTCGAACCGACCGACTCGCCCCCGGAACAATACCGAACGAGACGTACCCGCGGACTCCCACCCGCCAAGTACGATGCAAGGCGTGGAAAACACGACCGAGTCGCAGGGAGGACAAACCGTACGACCGACACGCATACAAAACTGCGCGGCGAAGCAACCCAAAACACCGCGACCGACGCGTACGCAGCATAGAAAACAGCACAAACACAGCGTGAACGAAACGGATAAGCCCGTACGAGACAACTGCAGGGTCCGACTCGGTCACAAGAACGTCTCCTACATGCACGAAAAGTACAAAGGGAAAATACACAAAAAAGGCCAAACAAGCAATTACAAAGCCAATAAATACTGGGGGAGGGGCAGGGAACAAAGACACACCCACAACTCCACCTATATAAAGGACACAAATCCCTACCATGATCCTTTGCAAATTCAAATTACCTGCCAGCACTCAACAGACAGCAACCACACACCCACAGCTCATCCATCACACAAGCCACACACCATCAGCACCTCAACATATAGCACCCTCACATACACCCAGCAAAACACACACTCACACACCTTCACCTGCACACCAACACACACATCGCTCACCATCACCACCCATCACCATGCCCCCAAAGAAGAATCATAAGTTCCTAGATAGTGAATTGGAAGTCCTGGTAGATGAGATCCTCACGGTAGAGCCACAGCTCTTTGGTACACTGGTCCAACAGACACCCATGTCACAGAAAACAAAGATGTGGGAGAGGATCGTCGACAGGGTGAACGCACAATCACCATGTTTGCGCACAAAGACAGACATCCAGAACAGGTGGTATGACGTGCGCAGGAGGGTCAAGGAGCTGTTGAAGAAGGACTACCTCTTGAGCCAACACACCGGCAGTGGCCCTCCTGCCAAGCCAGTATACCTCAGGCCCTGGGAGGAGAAGGTGCGGGCCATCCTACCACCAGTGAGCGTCTATGGACTAGAAAACATCCCAGAGCCTGGTGAGTACACAACAAATGTACACAATATTCTGCGACTACACACACACATCACTGTCAAGGGGAGAGTCAAACCATGCACTCTTAGCAAATACACAGCAACCAGAACAGAATCATCCCAAAATGTGTATGTCACTCAGAGAAACACAACACATGCCATCTCAAAGTGACATTTAACTGTGTCATCACATGTACAAACACAACTACAACTACAGCTAGGCAGTGGCACAAATATAACTGACAAACACATCCAGACAAGTAGCCACCGCTACAACACCACCACACAGTGAAGCCCACTGAAAGAAAGGAAATATGTGTATGCTGGGCAAGTCAGTGTAGCCAATAGCATCATGGGAGTTGTAGGCACAGATATTGGTCACCCCCACAACTGTCCCATCAACACCACCATGAACCATGCGCACATCACAGGGAGTGGAAAAGGACTCACAAGATGGCTGACACTGGCTACTGCTGTGGGGAGCACAAGGCCCTGCTGGCAACTGTGCAACAACCAACAGCAGGACACCACTGACTGACATCCTGAAAGACAACTTGCACTCCCTGCAATGGAAGCACGTTCCATGTTGGGATATCTGGCTGGGTGGGAAGGAGGACTCACAGCACTGACCATAGTCACAAGCACCTCCCCTCACACACCCCCTCAACACAAACTCCACATAACCCACCTGGGAGAATGCAATGCCTCACATCCTAACTGAAGATCCCACAAAGAACCACCACCCTGGGTTATGCTGTGTGAAGCACATGGACACTCCTGGGACGTTTAGCCAAACAACTGCCAGGACAACACTCCCAGCCATCCATTCAGCACAGGCAGCCCACCCCACAGGGAAGCAGAGTCAAAAGGAAGGAAGGATGGGCATGCTGGGAAGGGGGGTGGAGGCAATAGCATGATGGGAGTTGCAGGCACAGATATTGCTCACCCTCACAATTGGCCCATCAACACCACTTTCAACCATGCTCACATCACAGGGAGTGGAAAAGGACTCACAAGATGGCTGACACTGGCTACTGCTGTGGGGAGCACAAGGCCCTGCTGGCAACTGTGCAACAACCAACAGCAGGACACCACTGACTGACATCCTGAAAGACAACTTGCACTCCCTTCAATGGAAGCACGTTCCATGGTGGGATATCTGGCTGGGTGGGAAGGAGGACCGGATGTCAACCAAATACAACCAATGCAGATCATGTACACACCCCAACATTCACATAGAAATGCCCAAATAATGCAGGACAATGTGCTACACCAATATCAACCCCTGACTGTGACAACTTAGGACAATGCAATGTACAGGCCTGCATCCAGAGGCACAGTCACAACTGTCAGGTGTGTCAACCATTGATGCCTGCAGAAACATAACATACATTGTGTGTGTCTCCCAAAAACAGGTGATGATGGGGACACAGCAGCAGACGCTGAGGAGTCCTCGTCCCAGGCTCAAGAGGATACGGAGCTCACTGGTGGGGAACAGCCTCTGCCCTCCTCGGATGAAGAAGACCTACCTGGCACCTCCGGAGCAAGTCATCATGCAGCACCAGCAGGACCACTAGCTGCACCCCTGCACCCACCCCTCCAACGACTGTCAACACACATACCACCCCTGCCGACATGGACAGACCAAGGAGCACCACCACCACCAGCACAGGGACCCTGGACCAACGTGGGGCCATGGACACCACCACCACCAACAACCCACAAGGGGGCCAGGGTCACCTGTGCGTGCCACCTCAGGTACTGCACGTGTCGCCAGGGGTGGTGGTAGAGGTGGGAGACATAGGTCGCTGCTCACAGAGGGGTCTGGACTGCATGATGACCCACAACTGGCACGCATAGCCGATGCGTACCAGTCCAGCACCGGAGAGTTCAGCCAGGTAGTGGGGCTCCTCAGGGACATTAAACAGCAGCAGGCTGCCCATCATGCCCGCTTGGACTCACACATGGCCCGCGTGGAGTCCAAGTGGGACACACTGCAAGAGATGACGGCGGTGCATAGGGACATATTACAATGCCTCCGCCAGATGAGCAGCAACTAGTCAACACCTCCCTGTGTGCCCACAACATCTGCTGCTGAAACAACTGCAACTGCCACAGGGAGGGCGTATGACTCTGGCGAAGAGTCCCCTGCACTGCCGCAGCCTGCACTTGAGGGTCCCCCCCAAGAAGAGGGGCCGTCCGAGGAGGGGCAAGTGAGAGGCCGATGGCCATGTGCAACCCCCAGGAAGCCAAAACCTGTTCTGGATAATCACCTTTGTGCGCAAACTGTTCACCCTGTTGACTGCAACACAACTCTCCCACATGACATGGGAGCTCAAGTTGGACCAATGTCTCTGATTACTGTTGACTTCACTCTGGACATTTCTGCTACCAGGACTTCCAAATCATCTAGGAACTTTGGATTACAATCACAATGTACAGCACCCACCATCCTGTGCACTATACTCACACATGTATGTCAATAAACTCACTAATACACCATACTTGCCTCTGTTGTGATTCCTATGTTGTCTCAGAAGTGGCTATGATGATCTGGGAAATGACACTGTGCATGCTAACTGCTACAGCAAGTACAACACCGGCATGTGAGTCATGGCGACATCACACATATGAGGGAGGCACACCACCAGGGCTACACAACACATACACACCATGGCCATCTGACTCATCGCCTACACTGATGTTGCCAGGAAATACGTTGCATTGCACAGACCCAACACCTATTCACAGTCTGTGTTAACTAGCCCACTGGTGCAGTAAGCAAATGTCAGTCAGATGTGTGATCACAGACAACGCACATCCCAAAGTGAAGCACAGGTTTATTACACATTTGCAACATGTTGTAACCACCACAGATGCAAGGTAATCCCACCTGGCAGCGGGCACACAGTCAACAAGTGTAGAAGGAAGGAAGTCCATGGGTGTGGTGCACATCACCTGTAGGGACACAACAGCTACCACCCGGGAAGTCAAATCACGGTGTTGGGGAACACAGTTGACCAAACGACTCTGAAAGTACCCTGTGAAGGACAGAAATGACACACAGTCAAAAGCACTGAAGAACAGGACAGAACTGCAATACTCATGCACAATACATGTTACAAGATACCCACACAGAACCAAGTTAGCATGTCAACACTGTTGGGGAGTACAGACTACCTGCAAGGACACATCGCTACACGCATACAGTCATGTAGCCCATGGACACACTCAAACAGCACCAGAGCACCACCAACACATATCATGCTAACTCACATCATTGACATGACATCTCTGGATACTCACATTCAGCTGAAGAAGTTGGTGATGAGCTGTGTGCGGACATCACCATCATCATCATCATCATCACTGGCATCGTGGTCCAGGCCAGGATCCTCCACAGGTGGCGGACGTTGGTCATCGTCATCCAGGATGAGAGGCAACTCCTTCCGCACTGCCAGGTTGTGGAGCATGCAGCAGACGATGATAATCTTGCACACCTTTGCTGGGGCATATGGGAGGGACCCTCCTGTCTTGTCGAGGCAGCGGAAGCGGCTCTTCAGGAGACCAAATGTCCGCTCAATCACTCTCCTCGTCCGACCATGTGCCTCATTGTAGCGCATCTGGGCTGGTGTCACAGGGTTCCTGAGGGGCGTCAGCAACCACGGCATGTTGGGGTATCCGGAGTCACCTACATACAGACAATTGCACATTAGCAGAGTTGGAAAAGAGGGTGGAACACTACATAGCAGAACACACACAATGGTACAAAGTCAGTACACACCAACAAGCCAGGCACGCTGGTTTGGCATCTGTGCCATCATCCTCGGGATGCGACTACTCCTCATCACGTAGGCATCGTGTGCAGAACCAGGGAAACGGGCACACACGTGTGTGATGCTCATATCTGCAAGACAGACCACCAGTGCATTGACCGAGTGGTAGTGTTTGCGGTTACGGTAGGCCTGCTCTTGGGCCTGTGGTGGTACCAAAGCCACATGTGTCCCATCAATGGAGCCAATGACATGCGGCATCCTCCCCAGGGCATAGAAGTCACTCTTCACGCCAGTGAGTCGTTGGAGTCTAGGGAAATAGATGTACTGGTTCAGGTATATCAACATAGCCTCCAAAACATCCCGGAGCACACGGCTGAACATGGTCTGTGACATCCCACCAGCAGTCGCCAGAGTGTGTTGAAAGGTACCGGTAGCAAAGAAGTGTAGGGCTGCCATCACCTTCACCTTGGGGGTCAGCGCTGTAGGGTACGGACGGCCAGGTTGCAAATGTGGTGCCAAGCGCACTGCCAAATCCTCAATCAGCTGCCTGGTGAAGCGGTACCGTCGGATGCTGTCACGTTCCACCATCGTTGCCAGGTCAGGGAATGGTCTAAGGACAGCTGGTGCCCTGCAGTGCATAGGTGAAGAAAGCAAGATTGTCAGTCACCCCACATATGTGGCATTGAACACACTCAACATCACATGATACATCATTATGAGGCACAAGTTCATGATGTGTGCAGTTCCGTAAGGATATGTATGGCACATACATGGCCAACATCTAACATCACAGTTCAACAAGTGGCATCAATAAGTCCCAGGTCGTGCCATTGGATATCATGAGGCCGTGTCCCAGTTCCCATCTCCTGCTACCAAATTACAAACACACCCCACAGTGACATGTGAGGACTGATGTGCCCCAGGCATCACAGCTCAACGACACGTAGATTCCCAGGGACCCTGTATTGCCACATGGACACTGGCATGACATGGTGTATCATGTATACACCACAGCAAAACAACCATGACCCCCACAGGTAGTGGTCCTTGTTGCCTCGGCAGGACAGACATGGACGTCTGTGACACACACACGCACAACATCAAAGTCCATGCACAAGCAACGTGGATGTGGAGACTGCCTCCCATTGTGCACATGAAATCAGAGACATTGGTAACACAACATGCACACAGACTGTGGAGGACCATCACCATTGTGCCAATGGGTCACCCTGGGTTAAACATACCGTCCCACATGGGACTCAGGGTGTATGTGACATGACATACACATACACCACCGTGAAATGTGACCATGCCACATGCTCAGATATGAACAGTTGCACATCACAGTGGTCATGTACACGAAACACCAAGGATTCTGTCCCCATGAACACGTGCACAGCCTGGGGGTGGCTGCCCCCAAGTGACACCCACAGAACAACATCTTCACCCCCATACACGGAATAGGTAATGCAGCCTTACATGCCGTAGGATACAGTTTGGACAGGCTGTGGTGTTGTAGGTGTGCCCCTCACTCCCTGGGAAGTATATGTGGCTGGCATATGTTCACCTGTGACAGGCATGGTGACATATGCCAGTGACTTGTACAGGGATGCGTTGGACAGCAATGGACCGATCAGTGCGCACACATTGGCCATTGCATTCAATGTGTGCTGGTACGCGTTGTATTCGCAACACGCGTTGGACAGCAATGGACCGATCAGTGCGCGCACATTGGCCATTGCATTCAATGTGCGCTGGTACGCGTTGTATCCGTAAGCACGCGTTGAACGGCAATGGTCCGATCGGTGTGCCCGGCCGGCCCATTGCATTCAATGTGTGCGGGTACGCGTTGTATCCTAGGTACGCGTTGAACGGCAATGGTCCGATCGGTGTGCCCGGCCGGCCCATTGCATTCAATGTGTGCGGGTACGCGTTGTATCCTAGGTACGCGTTGAACGGCAATGGTCCGATCTGTGTGCCCGGCCGGCCCATTGCATTCAATGTGTGCGGGTACGCGTTGTATCCTAGGTACGTGTTGAACGGCAATGGTCCGATCGGTGTGCCCGGCCGGCCCATTGCATTCAATGTGTGCGGGTACGCGTTGTATCCTAGGTACGCGTTGAACGGCAATGGTCCGATCGGTGTGCCCGGCCGGCCCATTGCATTCAATGTGTGCGGGTACGCGTTGTATCCTAGGTAAGCGTTGAACGGCAATGGTCCGATCGGTGTGCCCGGCCGGCCCATTGCATTCAATGTGTGCGGGTACGCGTTGTATCCTAGGTACGCGTTGAACGGCAATGGTCCGATCGGTGTGCCCGGCCGGCCCATTGCATTCAATGTGTGCGGGTACGCGTTGTATCCTAGGTACGCGTTGAACGGCAATGGTCCGATCGGTGCGCACCCATTGGCTATGGCCTGGCCTGGCAACGGACGCGTTTTCAAGATTTGAACGAGTCTGATGCTGTAAATTCAGTTGGTCACCCACAACAATGTTGCAATTTCATGGGTGTCATGAAGTTGAACATTTGAAGGATGCTGGGGGCGTGTGTAAGTGGTGCGATTCCATGGATTGGCCAGATTCAGAAGATGCAAACGACTTGGACCTATCACTTTGGACACATGGGACAGTATCTGCCTCTGCAGCACACATATAATGCTGGCTGTTCCCCTGAGAGCTCACTTGCCTGCACTACATGCTCCAGGACGACATCTGCCACTACACTGCTGCTGTCTCTGCCCCCTCTGGACCCTGCAATGGCACGTACTGTGGAGAGAGCCCCAGCCTTCAGCACTGAGGAGAACCAGGCCCTGCTGGACAGCCTCCTTCCACAGTACAGCAAGCTGTATGGGAAACCAGGGGAGCAGGTGAGTGTTCTGTCCACTACCTTTCTAAATGTGCATGTTGTCTGACTAGCAAGGCTAACAGTCTGCACGCCACTGGCTAGCAGGCTCACTGAGTAGTTGTCACCCCCCATAGTGTGTAGTCATATGCACTGGACAGGAATAGTGCAGTGACAGTGCATTTAAACAAGGTTTTACTGCCCAGGCAATGATACCATGTAGTAACTGCTGGCATACTGTCCATGGCCATCGTTGCACTGCCTGTGTACATCATGTGCCCCTGTGATTGAGACATGTAAATCCAACTGTGTAATGCACGGTTATGTTGCATGTGTAGTAATGGCATTCTCACTTTGTCATCCTCACAGGTTGATGCCCACCAGAAGCAGAAGATATGGCTGACCATCGTCCGGGCAGTGAGATCCGTGGGGACTACAAGCGCCGGATCCGCAACTGCCAGAAGAGGTGGCAGGACCTTCGGGGCTGGACCCGGAGGATCGCACGGGTCCAGCTGAAGCTGTCGCCTCCTCGCAGGAGGGGCGGACACCGGACCCTGACCCCCACATGCTCAGGATCCTGGCGGTGGTCTTCCCTGATCTGGATGGGCAGCTGAAGGCCAGAGAGCAGCAAGGAGGGGGTGAGTCCATGTCTGCATTGTGAACTATGTCTGCCATGCTATGTGCCCTCCTCTGGCCTGGTTAAACTTCCACAGTACATCAGTCTTGTGGTCCAGGACCCATGTCCCTCTATTGTGCACTGCCCACTCCTCATCTGATACCCAGGTGTGGCCCTTACAGTCAGGGTATTGTGTCACTTGGGTACTGTGTCCCTGCAGTTTGCTTGACTCAAGGTGGGGGACAGCATCTGTTTCCCTGACTCTGTGGTGGGCATCATGGGTGGGTCCATTGCTTACACAATGCCTGTGTTCTGACATGTGTTCTGCGTGTTACTTTGATATGTGGCCCAATTGCTGAGCTGATCCACCACATGTGCCTGGGGTATCTGGCACACACCCATGCTGCGGGTGGGAACAATGTTTGGGCCCCAGGAGTGTGTATATAACGTGTGTCACACATACGTAGCCAGCTGCCTACTGTCCAGGGCTCATCCCTCATTCATGTGGGGCAGGACAGTCATGCCTACTCCAGGCCATACAATACACTCTGTACTCCCACTGCCGTGTATCAGCTGACACGTTTTGCTCAGTGATTTGTCCCCTCAGGTGTCTGCCTCTGTGTCAGTGTGCTGTGGCTTCGTTGTCAGGTCTGCTGGGGTGTTCCTCGGTTGGGGCTCCGCATGCCACCGGAGATGTGACCATAGGAGATGATACTTGTGTGACACATAGGTGTTTGATCACCTGACCCTGCAGACTGGGGTATGCGAATATGAAGTTCAGGCAGCTGTTTCCCATTCACAGCAGATTGTGAGGTGCTCAGGTGCAGAGGGTAGTGTTACAGGTCTCCCATATGTCCAATGGGTATGACCTGGACAGATGAGGGTTCAGATGATGTGGTGTGTGGGGGATGTACATGTGCACTTGTTCAGCTCCAGGACTTGCATTCCCCATGATCTACTATTGTGACACAGTGCAGAGTGTTGTTGTCTGGCTGCCCTGCCCATGTGACTGGAGACAGTGATGTATGACTTAGCAGGCATGGCTGTGCCATGGCATGTGACTTCCTATTAGTGATCCTGCAGGGGAGTGACATGTGCTACATGCACACCATTGTGGCAATGGCTATCAGGACATGGGTGCATCATGGTGTCTGTCGCTGGTATGCATGACATGCATTTCCTATTTGACTCTGGGCATCCCTTACATCCGGACACCTGTACTGACTCAGTGGCAAGAGTTGTGATGTGTGCATGTCCACATGCTTCACCGGGTTCTCTGCACTGTCCAAATACTGTGTAGGTGGTGCATGTGTCCACACTGGGGTATTGCCATCCAACAGACACCAGACAGATGGGTGCAAGGCCAGGTGGGATGTGAGTGCCATGGTTGACCATCAGACTGACAATTGACTTCTCCTGTTCTGTTTGTGCAGTTTTAGCAATGTTCAACTAAGGATGCCAGGGCTTGCTCTGTAATGTGCTGTACTTACTGTGGTGTGTGCGTTCGGTGCAGGTGACTGATGTCTGTCTGTTTCCCTATTGATTGCAGATACATCCACGGCCACAGGAGGGGACAGCTCCACGGACCAGGAGGAGCCGCAGAGCCAGACTGGGTCAGCAGCCGAGGAGTGGTCGGAGGGACCCAGTGGCACGGAGGGCGAGGGGAGCCACACCGAGGAGTCCTCAGCACCATCCACCTCAGCTGAGGACCAGAGCAACTCGGACGATGACTCCCTTATGGAGGCGGGTGTCAGCAGCCACCACACCCCAGCTAGTGTTGCTGTCCCCGCCACCACCACCACCACCGCCCTCCCGTTGGCTCCCATTCCCGAGGTCCGTGGAGGCTCCCATGTTCGGGAGCGTGTCTCCTTCGGGCCAGGCACCGCACCCCCTGCCCCTGTGTCCCCTGCTGCCCTGAGTGAGGAGTCTGTGTACCTCCTCCGCCAGCTCCATGTAGGACAGACAGCGATGCTGAGTGTCCTCCATGCACACACCAGTCTGTTGACTCAGCTGGTGTCATTCATGGAGGGCATCTCATCGGGCATGTCTGACCTACAGAGGGGCAATAGGTCCATGGACTCCTCCCTGACGGCAGCAGTGTCCCTCCTCCGACAGTCCCTCACCCCTCCTGCCTCTGCCCCATCCACACTCCCCAGCACCTTACCCGTCCCAAGCACACACACACTGGCACATGCACACACCAGCACAGACACATGCAGCAGACAGACACACACGCCACAAACAAGACGCACACGCACGCACCGTCAGGGGACTGAAACCAGACTCACAGGGGATGGGGCACAGGCACAAACACACGCATCCACAAGCACTGCGCAGTCCTCAGTTGCCTCTCCCTCCAAAGACCCCTCCCTTGCCTCACCTGCAACCCCAAATACACAGCGGCTCTTCCTCTGTGACCTTGGCCTCTTCCCCTCCGACCCAGCTGATCCAGCATTCAGGGGGAAGAGGAAGCCCACCCACATGGAGCGGAGTGCCCCTGGCCCCCGGACACCATCCCCCAGGCGCAGACCGACTGAGGCCCCCACCCGCAAGTCCCCCGGTCCCGGAAGAGCAAGACCCCGCCGCCGCCCTGCAGCTCAGGCACCAAGTCTCCTTCCACCATCCCTCAGGCCCCCACTCCACAGGTGCCCCCACCACACCCTGCCCCAGGTTCCCCCAGCCACAGATACACCATCCCCAGAAGGGTCAGGCCTTCACCCCCTGCCACTTGCTCTTCCGGCCCCACACCCCCGCTGCGCTTGTCTGTACCACTGATGTGGTGAGGGTGTCCTCCCCTCTGTCCTGCCCACCTTACCTGATCCCCATTCTCCTCCCCTGGAGGTAGGCACTGCAGTGGAGTCCACTATCACCCTGTCTGACTTGGGCACTGCAGTGGCGGACCTGTCCACTCCATCTGCAGGGTCCACTGCAGTCGTGCCGGCACCCACAACATCTGAGTCATGCCCCCAGTTGTGCCGGCACACACCATGTCAGACACCTCCACTGCAGTTGTCAGTGGCTCTCCAGCACCCACCACCCCTTCCCTGCCTCCTCCTGGTGAGCCCTGATCCTGTCCCTGCGGTGCCTGGCCTGCCCCCCGTATGCCCCTCCTAGGGGATTGTCCCTGGTTTTGATCAGTGCAGGCATGCGTAGGGTGACATCTGCCACTGTCACCCTGTATTGACTTCCTTGATGGACTGGCCATTGGCCTTTGTTGATTGCTTACAGTTTTTCCAAGTTATGAACCCACATATGCTGAATAAAGCAACTTTCTGTTCACTAGTGCTTTTACTTCTGATGTACATTATGTTGATGACGCTAACCATGCACTTGCTGCAGTGATGGTGATATTTGGTCTCATGAAAATGAAGTGTTACTGTGCAGGAACCCATGTGGTCCAGGGGGACAGTGTCCTATCCTGTGGTGTATCCATGTCATCCTTAGCAGCATCTGAGGGTGTAATGTTTTCAATATTTGGCAATGGGATTTCCTACTTACATTAGCAATGTCACATCTGTGGGTTCCACCCATGCACATCTGTTGTGTTTGCCATTGTTCAATTAGTCTACTTCCCTGACCGTGTGGCCATCTCCACTGGACATGCAGGTTTGGGCATCAATGGGGAAGGACTCATCTGTGTTGTCAGTGCAACTTGCTATACATGTGTGTTGGATCTGTGCTGTTGATTTCGTTGACATTCCCATGACCAGGCTGATGTGACGGGAGCCTTCATTTTGTGCTAATTGTTGACTGTGTGACCAAGTGTTCTGCTGACATGATGGAGCCCTACTGATGCGACATATGGCACAGCTTTCCTCACACAGGAGTGGAGTCCCCTCATGGCAGTGTGTACTCCTGTGACATCTCGTGCGCCCAAGGTGTGTGTTGTATGAGCATGTCTGTGTGTTCACTTCCATTTTGCTGTGCATGCTGGGATCCCTAGTGATGTTCCTGTTTGTGATGCTTGCTGAGTTGACCTATGTTCCCCCACAGTCTTCTCCCTGGGTTCTCTGTGATGTGGGTGCATGGCACATTACTGGTCATCAGGGTGTCACCCATAGGTGTGTTTGCTGTCAGGGCTGAGTTTGTGGGCAGACGCTGATGTGTCACAGTCAGGATTCCCCTTTGCACTTGTTGTTTACTCCTGTCATGTGATTTCTTGTTTGTGTTAGCTTTCATTGGTTGTGACACGTTGTGTGTGTGACTGCTGGCACTCCTGAGGGCTGCAATGTTGGTAGTTGTCTATGTGTGTTCTTTGTGGGTGACCTTGGCTTCTTCATAGGTGTGTGACTGTGGCTGGGATCCCATTGGTTGGTGTGGTATTGCCGTCATGTCCATGTACAGCGTAGTGTGCAGTGTGTCAGACATTCAGGAGTCTGGTTGAGTGGCCATGTGTGATGTGTTTCTGCACCTTGGTTCCCACCACCCCCCTGGGATTGTCATGGGTGCATGTGCAATGTCACCAGTGCATGTGAGCTTCACTGCTGCACATTGTTGGAGGTCGAGGTGTGTGGTGTTGAGTGTGTGCAGATGAGAGTTGTTGCCCGGCTAGACCCCTGCCTCCATGTTGGCCTTGGCTGACAGGCCGTGCTGATTGATTTGTGCTTGTGTAGGTGTGATGGTAGTTTGTTGCTCAGGACACATGACTGTGGTTCACAGTGTGAACGACATCTAGCTTTGTCATCACAGTGGGATTGTAATGCAGCCCAGGGTCACCACATTGTGGGGGCCCTGGGGGTAGTGCTGTGGTGTCTCTGTGTCTTGCTGTGTCAGTTGCTGTTCCTACATGCTTGTGTGACATGTGTGATTTGTGCTCCCTCTCATCTGACAATGCCTCATTGCCCACATAGGGGATTTGGATCCATGAGTTACCTTTGTGTGGCACTGTATGCACATCTGTGTAATTGGTATTCAGGCCTCCTCATGTGTTGTGTGGTTGCCTGGGGACACTGGTACCCCCCTCACCTGTTGTGTTTGATGTGCAGTGTGGGTCTGCCTGTTTGTGTATGTGCATCGGCACCACTGCATTGGCATATCTTAGGTGTGCCATTGGCTGTATGTTGTTTGGTGTGTTTGCCCTGCTGTCCCTGGGACTCCTAGGTCATCAGTCAGCACAATGATCATTGTGTGTGTGTCCCATTGCTGCCATGGTATGGTATCTGTTCACCTCACATCTACAGTCTCCACTGGGTATCTGAATTTGTGTGCCCATTGGTGCAAATATGTGGGTCTGCATTCTGATGGTCACTTCTGTCATTGTGTCATTGATGAATGTTGACAGTGTCAGCTCCCATGGGTGATGTTTGTCTGCACATGGCCAAAGGTATGTCTTATTTGCACTGCACTGTTTGCCTCCCCCATTCTATGTTGCTATGGGACACAAGCACTACTTTGCCACTGATGTGTTTGTTGTTCTGTGACCAGGAATCATCCATGCAGTTTGGCAGTTGCAGCTTTTTCTTTGTCAACACTTACATTTTGGTCACTGTGATGATGGGGGTTTGGACCCCATTGCCACAATGTTCAAAATGTGCTCCAGCTATGGACCCCACACTTACATTTTGGGCACTGTGATGATGGGGGTTTGGACCCCATTGCCACAATGTTCAATATGTGCTTCAGCTATGGACCTCACACTTACATTTTGGGCACTGTGATGATGGGGGTTTGGACCCCATTGCCACAATGTTGAAAATGTGCTCCAGCTATGGACCCCACACTTACATTTTGGGCACTGTGATGATGGGGGTTTGGACCCCATTGCCACAACGTTCAATATGTGCTTCAGCTATGGACCTCACACTTACATTTTGGGCACTGTGATGATGGGGGTTTGGACCCCATTGCCACAATGTTCAAAATGTGCTCCAGCTATGGACCCCACACTTACATTTTGGGCACTGTGATGATGGGGGTTTGGACCCCATTGCCACAATGTTCAATATGTGCTTCAGCTATGGACCCCACACTTACATTTTGGGCACTGTGATGATGGGGGTTTGGACCCCATTGCCACAATGTTCAATATGTGCTTCAGCTATGGACCTCACACTTACATTTTGGGCACTGTGATGATGGGGGTTTGGACCCCATTGCCACAATGTTCGAAATGTGCTTCAGCTATGGACCTCACACTTACATTTTGGGCACTGTGATGATGGGGGTTTGGACCCCATTGCCACAATGGTCATGGCCTGCTTGCATTGTGGGTGCCACACACATTTATGTGTGGCACTTGTGATAGGGGGTCACATTGTATGTTCACAGTCCTGTTCAGTGTTGTAGGCATTTGACACAGTCTACACATGCTTGTCATGGTGTTGGGGGGATGTCTTTGTGTTGCATTCTTTCTGCTGGTGTGTGCTTCTTGTGGCATGTATTTGCCATCCTGTGAGTGGGGGTGTTGTTGGTGGTAGGCATCCAGCCCCCATGGGTAGAGGTGGTAGTAGTGGTAGGCATCCAGCCCCCATGGGTAGAGGTGGTAGTAGTGGTAGGCATCCAGCACCCCATGGGTAATGGTGGTAGTAGTGGTAGGCATCTGGCACCCCTGGGTAGAGGTGGTAGTAGTGGTAGGCATCCAGCCCCCCATGGGTAGAGGTGGTAGTAGTGGTAGGCATCCAGCCCCCCATGGGTAGAGGTGGTAGTAGTGGTAGGCATCCAGCCCCCCATGGGTAGAGGTGGTAGTAGTGGTAGGCATCCAGCCCCCCATGGGTAGAGGTGGTAGTAGTGGTAGGCATCTGGCACCCCCTGGGTAAGGGTGGTAGTGGTGGTAGGCACCTGGCACCCCCTGGGTAGAGGTGGTAGTAGTGGTAGGCATCCAGCCCCCCATGGGTAGAGGTGGTAGTAGTGGTAGGCATCCAGCCACCCATGGGTAGAGGTGGTAGTAGTGGTAGGCATCCAGCAACCCCCTGGGTAGAGGTGGTAGTAGTGGTAGGCATCTGGCACCCCCTGGGTAGAGGTGGTAGTAGTGGTAGGCATCCAGCCCCCATGGGTAGAGGTGGTAGTGGTGGTAGGCATCCAGCCCCCATGGGTAGAGGTGGTAGTAGTGGTAGGCATCCAGCCCCCCATGGGTAGAGGTGGTAGTAGTGGTAGGCATCTGGCACCCCCTGGGTTAGGGTGGTAGTGGTGGTAGGCACCTGGCACCCCCTGGGTAGAGGTGGTAGTAGTGGTAGGCATCTGGCACCCCCTGGGTAGAGGTGGTAGTAGTGGTAGGCACCTGGCACCCCCTGGGTAGAGGTGGTAGTAGTGGTAGGCATCCAGCCCCCCATGGGTAGAGGTGGTAGTAGTGGTAGGCATCTGGAACCCCCTGGGTTAGGGTGGTAGTGGTGGTAGGCATCTGGCACCCCCTGGGTAGAGGTGGTAGTAGTGACAGGCATCCAGCCCCCCATGGGTAGAGGTGGTAGTAGTGGTAGGCATCCAGCCCCCCATGGGTAGAGGTGGTAGTAGTGGTAGGCATCTGGCACCCCCTGGGTAGAGGTGGTAGTAGTGACAGGCATCCAGCCCCCCATGGGTAGAGGTGGTAGTAGTGGTAGGCATCTGGCACCCCCTGGGTAGAGGTGGTAGTAGTGGTAGTCATCCAGCCCCCCATGGGTAGAGGTGGTAGTAGTGGTAGGCATCCAGGCACCCCCTGGGTGGAGGTGGTAGTAGTGGTAGGCATCTGGCACCCCCTGGGTAGAGGTGGTAGTAGTGGTAGGCACCTGGCACCCCCTGGGTAGAGGTGGTAGTAGTGGTAGGCATCTGGCACCCCTTGGGTAGAGGTGGTAGTAGTGACAGGCATCCAGCCCCCCATGGGTAGAGGTGGTAGTAGTGGTAGGCATCCAGCCCCCCATGGGTAGAGGTGGTAGTAGTGGTAGGCATCCAGCCCCCCATGGGTAGTGGTGGTAGTAGTGGTAGGCATCCAGCCCCCCATGGTAGAGGTGGTAGTAGTGGTAGGCATCCAGCCCCCCATGGGTAGTGGTGGTAGTAGTGGTAGGCACCTGGCACCCCCTGGGTAGAGGTGGTAGTAGTGGTAGGCATCTGGCACCCCTTGGGTAGAGGTGGTAGTGGTGACAGGCATCCAGCCCCCCATGGGTAGAGGTGGTAGTAGCGGTAGGCATCCAGCCCCCCATGGGTAGAGGTGGTAGTAGTGGTAGGCATCCAGCCCCCCATGGGTAGAGGTGGTAGTAGTGGTAGGCATCCAGCCCCCCATGGGTAGAGGTGGTAGTAGTGGTAGGCATCCAGCCCCCATGGGTAGTGGTGGTAGTAGTGGTAGGCATCTGGCACCCCCTGGGTAGAGGTGGTAGTAGTGGTAGGCATCCAGCTCCCCATGGGTAGAGGTGGTAGTAGTGGTAGGCATCCAGCCCCCCATGGGTAGAGGTGGTAGTGGTGGTAGGCATCCAGCCCCCCATGGGTAGAGGTGGTAGTAGTGGTAGGCTTCCAGCCCCCATGGGTAGAGGTGGTAGTAGTGGTAGGCATCTGGCACCCCCTGGGTTAGGGTGGTAGTGGTGGTAGGCACCTGGCACCCCTGGGTAGAGGTGGTAGTAGTGGTAGGCATCTGGCACCCCTGGGTAGAGGTGGTAGTAGTGGTAGGCACCTGGCACCCCCTGGGTAGAGGTGGTAGTAGTGGTAGGCATCCAGCCCCCCATGGGTAGAGGTGGTAGTAGTGGTAGGCATCCAGCCACCCATGGGTAGAGGTGGTAGTAGTGGTAGGCATCTGGCACCCCCTGAGTAGAGGTGGTAGTAGTGGTAGGCACCTGGCACCCCCTGGGTAAGGGTGGTAGTAGTGACAGGCATCCAGCCCCCTGGATCGAGGTGGTAGTGGTGACAGGCATCCGGGCCCCTATGTGTATATGTGGCATTGGTGATGGGCATCCCGCCCTATGGTGCTGCTGTTTATGGTGTAAGTAATTTGTGCATCCCTCTGTGTGTGTGTGATATGTCTGGTACGTGTAGTTTGATTTTGTGGTTGGTGTCTGACTTACCTTCTGCGTCGTACGCATCCGTGCCTGTTCCGGTAGTAGATGTAGAATATTGGTAGGATCGGAACGATGGGATTCATGGTTGGTTCGTCTCGTTCGTCTTTGTCGTTGCTTTGCCTCGTCCTCGTCGCTTGCGTGTTCGTCTCGTAGCCGTGGATCGTGTTGTGGCGTGAATCGGAGCTTATGTGCGCCTCTCCCGGATGCTTTGACGTGCCGTGCGTAGCGACGGGTTCGGCGCGTACGGGAAGCGCATCGTACTTGTCCGGCCGGACGGGGCTGCTTTTTGGCTTCCGGGCGACTCGAATCTGCGTTTACGGATCCGGCTCGGTCGGGGAACAGGACCTGGATTGGGTGAGTACGACTTGGTCGGAATCTGTGCTGTTGTGCGCATCGTACTTGTTCGTTCCGATTAATGTGCGGATCGGTCGGGAAACAGGCATTCGCATGGCTTTTTTCCCGACCGAATGGTGTTAGGTGCGCCTCCGACCGAGATCGGAATCGGCCCCTCAGTCACCCAGTTCTGGGTTCGGTTGCATGGAAGATCGCTTTATATTCTATAATAGAAACTTCTTATTAGGTATGGTTTATGGCAACAATATTACATAAATATATATATACTACTCTTTGACATACTCATAACACCCAGCGCAGTAAACATAACAACTCTTTAGAGGTGTCTTCATCTGAGCAAATACAATTATAACCAATAGGGGCATATTAGCAAGACCCACGTTAAAATTATCGCCGTTTTAGCGGCAGGAAACTGCCGCTAAAACGGCGATAATGGGCTTGCTAATATGCGTTATAGAATTCCAATAGAAGCCCATGTTAGATGTGCAGGACATCTAACCTGGGCTTCTATTGGAATATCATAACGCATATTAGCAAGCCCATTATCACCGTTTTAGCGGCAGTTTCCTGCCGCTAAAACGGCGATAATTTTAACGTGGGTCTTGCTAATATGCCCCATAGTCTTTTGCTGAAGGCTCAGGAAAAACAATGTCCAACAATTAAGAGCACCCAGTGTCTTTAATCCTGCAGAATTCTCTAACGTTTGTGGGTTATAAATGTCTCAATTTCCCTTACTTGGACGGCTCAGCTATTACAGGAAATACTTCTTCCCTGATGTACATGTATCCCGAGTCACAAATGTTCACTATTCTTGCCAGAACCATAAAAGGAATCCAAGCGCTGCTTTACCACGTGGATCATAGCGCTGCTAGTCCCTGCGCAATAGAATTAGAGTAGTTTTTACCTTATTTTTGCTGTTATGTTGAATACTCCTAGAGCACAATGAGCACGATGCTAGCTGTGTGGTTGCTGCCGAAGATTCACTTTCCTTTGTGCTTCTTTTACAAGATCTACGGAAGGGATGCAGATAGCGCAGCAGAAACATCAAGGAGAGCGTTGGAAGAAGACTGGAGCCGAGAGGATGCCATCACGGGATCAGGATAGGATCCAACAGGAGCCAGGTAAGTCCTACAGAGTTCCAATGAAGCCAAGCAATAGGTTCCTCCATAGCGCGGCTGAAATAGCCACGGTGGCAGTGCAGGATCACATGCATATGTTTTGTAGAGCGTTCGGGATTCCAGCACGTTGCTCACATTGGCAGTTTACAGGTTAAGTCAATTATGATATTTTTAGGCAGTTGCACGAGTGCACGTGCAAACAGTGTTCTAATGCCTAAACCACGTGGTTCACATTCAAATATTATGCAGTTTTGTACAAACAAGCACATGTGGAGGTTTTGTTGCACACCCATCACTGTTACCACAGTTTTAAACTCAAATGGGCAACATTATACATCAAGCAGTGCCTACCACTGCCACCAGGATCATCATAACTGTACACATGTGGTAATACATGGTAGAACATGCTACTGGCAAGGAGTATGTAGCCGCGTTGTGGAGCCAAGAGCTTGATACGGTGTGACACTCATAGCAACACACACACAGTAACACAATGAAACCACCACAAAAATACTCCGTACAGGTTTAGAAAAATAGATTAGATTTTTATGAGTAAATACCAATACTAAAATGGCAATAATCCAATAAGTAGAACCGGAGTTATGAATTTTTAAAGATTAAATCCAAATGTAGTGCTTAGAAGCAAATAACACTTAGGGGTTACTTGAGGTCGCGCTGGCCAGTGGTAAATACACAGTTCAGGCCAACTGCAATGTAGAGCAGGCGGAATACAGGACCCACGCAAGACCCACTGAAAAAGTACCTTGTATGGAGGAAGGGTCGATGTAGAAGACTCAATGTGCTGGTTCCGATACATGCAGACTATGAAGGCTTTGTCGACTAACCCCTTTATGATGCAGGCGCTATGTCATCGTCGAGCTGCACTATATGTCATTGTCGAGCCATGCAGTCCATCGAAACGATGTCGTTTATCAGCTCCTGCATCAGCTTTGAAGGGCAATGCATCAGTTCCGATCGGCTCAAAGTCGTCACTGCACTGATTTTGATGGATCTGCACAGCCGAAGCTCCCTTTCAAGGGTCTAGGTCTGTATTTGTACCACTTGTCAGGGAAGACTCATAGATGACAGAGTCCAGATGCTGTTGCAGGGTTGAAAGAAGTCTTTAATGGACCAGAGACTTCAGAACAGGGGGCAAGCCAGCAAGCCCTTGGAATCACTCTGAGGTCAAGTGAGATGGGCCCGGTCCTTGTTCTCAGCAGGGCAGAGATCAGCAGACAGTAGGGCAGCACAGCAAAGCAGAAAAGCAGTTCTTCCAGAGCAGCAGTCAGGCAGTGTGATAAATCTTGTAGCACAGCAATGTTTACTCCTGCTAGAGTTCTTCACAGGTCCAATATTGTGCTGTCTTGGTAGAGTCAGAGGCCCAGTACTTATACCCAGTTGTGCATTTTTGTGGGGGTGACTTCAAAGCAGGCCCTTGGAGTGCACAGGTCCCCCTGTATTACCAGTCCTGGATCTAGACTATCAGTAGGGGGGTAATCAGCCCTTTTGTATGGGAAACAGGACACTGCCTATTCAGGTGTAAGTGTCAGCTCCCCTCTCTTTTCCTGCCCAGCAAGAGCTATCAGAATGCATATGAGTCCCCTTTCACACCAACCCTGCCCTTCCACCCCAGATGTGTATTGGAGACAGTCTGCAAGGCACACAGAGCAGTAAGAGCAGAGACATGCCCACTTTCTACAAGTGGCATTTCTAAAACAGTAAAGTTAATTTCAACTTTACCAGTAAAGAGGAGTTATCATTACTATTTCAAAGATATGAAACATGATGCAGCTACTACTTTTTAATCAGGAATTACAATTTAAAAGTGCATTAAGGAATTCCCAATGCTAGCCTATAAGAGAGTAGGCCTCACAGTAGTGAAAAACGACTTTGAATGGTTGGCACTACCAGGACATGCAAAATATAAAAGTATATGTCTTACCTTATACTTACACTGCACCCTGCCCTTAAGACTACCTAGGGCCTACCTTCAGAGTGACTTATGTGTAATAAAAGGAGAGTTTAAGGCTTGGCAAGTGGCTTTAAATTACAAGTGAAAGTGGCAGTAAACTGCACACACAGGCCCTGCAATGGCAGGCATGAGACAGCTTTGAAGAGCTACTTGTTTGGGTGGCGCAATCAGTTCTGCAGGCCCACTAGAAGCAGTTAGGTTACTGGTCTTGTGTACATGGTTTACCACTTTATGAGGGACTTTCAAGTAAACTAAATATGTTAATTGTGTATACACCAATGTTACCATGTTTAGGGGAGAAGTGCATGCACTTTAGAGTTTTCCAACAGTGGTAAAGTGTTCAACATCCCAAGGCCAAAAAAAGGATACAGAAATAAAGAAGAGGTAACCAGGCAAAAGGTTTTGGGGAAGACCACCATAAGGATGATAGGTCTTACACATGTTCCCCCCAACTTAAAGAGGGGTGATTTACTCAACCTCTAGGGGGGTTCTCGTCATTAAGGCGGAAGAACGTGGATAGAACATCAGCATTGATGTGGTCTACCCCTGGTCTGTGTTCCACCATGAAGTCAATATCCTGTAGGAAAATGGACCACCTCAACAATTCTGGATCCTCACCCCTCATTTGCATGATCCGCCGGAGGGACCTGAGGTCAGTCTGAATCAGGAAGTTAGTATCAAACAGGTATGACCTCAACTTCTTCAATGCACAGACCACAGATAAAGTTCTTTTTTTTTCTAGGCCCTTTTTATTTAGCTGTGATAACACTGCCCCTCTGCCATGTTCTCATGCATCTGTCTGAACAATAAACTCCTGGGAGAAGTCAGGGGCCCTGAGCACAGGGTCTGTGCACATGACCTGCTTCAGGAAGTGAAATGCTTTCTGGCATGCCTGTTTCCAAATTACATTTCTGGGCTGCGTCTTAGAAGGCAGCTCTGTCAGGGGGGCAAAAATGGTGCCAAATCCCTTGACAAGCCTCCTGTATTACACAGGGAGGCCCAGGAATGCTCTGAACTCAGTCTGGGATTTGGGGGACTCCCAGGCCATGAAAGTTTCTATTTTGGAGGGGCTGCACTTTACCCCCGTCCACCAGGTGTCCCAGGTACACCACAGGCCCCTGCCCTATCTGGCACTTACTGACCTTGATAGTCAGGTCTGCCTATTGCAGAGCCTGAAGCACTGCCCTGAGGTGAAAGAGGTGGTCCTTCCAGCTGCTACTGTAGACAACTTGTCATCCAGGTAGGCAGCTAAGAAGGCCTCCATACCTGCACCAACCTGGTTCACCAACCTCTGGAAGGTGACAGGGGCATTTATGAGTCCCAAGGGCATCATACAAAATTGGTAGTGGCCCTCTGGAGTGGGGAAGGCTGACTTCTCCTTGTCATTTTCTGTTATGGTGATCTGCCAGTACCCTAATAAAGAACAAAGATACTTAAAAAGGTACTATTGGGCAGCCCATAACCGGTCCCTCAGCTGATCATCAAGAGGGATGGGATGAGCATATTTTAGTACCTGAGTTGAGCCCTCTATAGTCCACATAGAACATCAGTTCAGGTGTGATGCCCGGTAGGGCAACTTTTGGTACCAGAATCACAGGGCTGGACCAGGGGCTACTGGAGAGTTCTATCACTCCCAATTCCAGCATTTTAGATACTTCACATCATAATATTGGCCCTCATCTTATCTGACAACCTGTAAGATGTATTCTTAAGAGAGAGGTTGTCCCCTGTGTCCACGTCATGGGAACACAGGTGGGTACTCTCGAGAATAAGGAATAATAGTGAGGAGTACTTTCTCAAACACTTGGTGGCAATATCTCTGCTGTTCAGGAGTTAGACTGGGGGAAAGGATTACTGCAGTCACAGATTCATCTTTCTCCTTGGGGTCTAAGAGGTCGAGGAGAGGTTCACTCTCCTCCTTCTCTTCTCCATCTTTCAACTACAGCATGGTGAGCTCAGACCTCTCAAAGTGGGGTTTTAGGAGATTGATATGGAGCACCCTGTGGGATTGCCTGGGGGTCATGCGGTCCATGTCCAGGTCCAGGTAAGTGGCCTTGCCCTCCCTCTCAATCACCTCACATGGTGCAGGCCCATAGCCCTGGAGGGCCCAGGTCTCCACCTGTTCCATCGCCTACCCTTTCTGTCCAGGATTCAGTTCCACAGTGGTAGAATTTTGGTCATACCACTGCTTCATGACCTCCTGACTGGTTTGCAAGTTATCAGATGCTTGCTTTCACAACTTAGCCATTTGGCTTCTGAAGGCCAGAATTTAGCTCAATACATCTTGGGGAATCTTCATGGGAGCTTGTTCCCACCCCTCCTTTACCAAACTCAGAGGCCCTCTAACAGAAGCTCAAAGGGGTTTAATCCCACTCCGTTCTGTGGCAAATCCCTGTATGGCAGAGGATGTCCCACTTATTCCTCAGGGCCCAAGGTAGGACTCTAATCAGGTATTTTGGAATCTCTCAACAAGCCCATTTGCTTATGGATAGCAAGGGGTGGAGAGCTTGTAGGTTACTCCACACTACTTCCATGTTGACTGCACGTATGCAGACATGAGGTTTATGCCCCTGTCAGACACAACTTCCTTGGGGGAACCCACTCTGGTAAAAATCCCCATTAAGGCATTTGCCACTGCAGATGCAGTCATGGTCCTCATAGGGATTGCCTCTGGGTACCTAGTGGCATGATCCACCAGAGTCATGAAAAACCTGTTGCCTGATGCAGTCTGGGGATCCATAGGCCCAACAATGTCAATGCCCACCCGCTCAAAGTGTGTGCCAGTGACAGGCAAGGGATTAAGGGGCACTTTCAGCCTCTACCCTGTCTTCCCACTGGCCTGGCAGTTCACACAAGTCCTATAGAATGCATCAGAGGAATGATTGATCCTAGGCCAATAAAAGTGGGGGAGAAGCATTGCAAAGGTCTTGTCTTGACCCAGGTGTCGTGCCAGGGGAATTCCATGACCCAGCTCCAGTAGGAAGGCCCTGTAGCATTGGGGGACCACCAGGGCCCTTGTTGAACCATGCTAATGAGCCTTAGGCTTACTGTAAAAGAGGTTGTCCTCCCAGTAAATGTAATGACTCCCAGAGGCATCACCTGCTGAATCTATTTTAGCCTGTTGCCTCATGCTCTCATGGGTTGGGACACTTATTTATGCCCTTCAGAACTCCTTCTTGGTGGGTCCTCCTTCTATTTGCCATACAGAAAGTGTAGGCAGGTTACGAAGGGAAGCAGTGCCATCCTCAGTGAACTCTGAGGTGACCACCACAGAAGCCCCATCCATCTCACTGGCAGTACATTCATGGGTTGGTTTCCTACACCCTCTGCCTCTCCCCTTCTTAGCAAAAGGCCGGGCCATTGTTCCAAGATCCAACCCTTTTGGACTCCTATCCTAGGCAGCCATGGACCTTGTCATAGCATAGATTCAGTCAGGTAACCCCAACATCTCAACATGAGCCTTGAGCTCCACTTCCTTCCAGGTAGTGTGCTCAAGGTAATTACCATACAAACATTCCACAGGCATGGCAGGGCTCACAGCAACTTTCAGAAGTGCTGAAACTACCCCCCAATCAAATGGAACAAGAGCCACTGGATAGGGACCCACTCTGTTGTCAGTCAGCACAACCTAGTGGAATGCATTGGGAATCACCTGCTCTGGGGATACCATCTGACTCCTTACAGTAGTCATGCTGGGACCTGTATCCCTTAGATCCTCAACCCCATGCTCATTGATGGTGACCCATTGCCTATACAGTTTAATATTTGAGGGCACATGGATCTTAGGAACCATCTCACTATCACCCAGGGACAGTAGGGTAACCCAACTAAACTCCCCCCATTTGCTGGCACAAACTTCTCCCCCAGCATTACACTAGCCACCTCTAGAATCTTTCCTCCAGTAGGAGATGGTGCTCTTTTTGGACACTTGGGGCCCCCTTTGTAGTGTTCATACTCAAGCACTCAAAACACTTGGGAGTCGTGGGCTTCTGGCTTTTGTCAGGGTAGGAGTTCTTCTGGTGGCCAGATTGGGAATGAGATCCTTTCCTCTGTCAGTTGTTTTTTGGGCCTTTAGAGAACTCTGTCTTTTTAGCTCCCACTTTCTTCTTCTGGTGGGAACCCTGACCACCCTTTTGGGAGTAACCCCCAGATGCCTTCTTGGACCATCTTGTGCTGACCCAGATGTCCGCCTCCTCAGCAGACTTCCTGAGATCAGTAAGCTTGCTATCAACCAGGTGTTGCCGCAGCTCTGGAAAACAAATATCAAGCATGTGCTCCTTTAATAATATATTGTACAGCCCTGAATAATCATCAACCATGCTGCCCCTCACCCAGTAACTTGCTGGCATAATCCAGGAAATCTACCCATGTTTGTGATGAGATCTTGAGGCTGCCCCTAAATCTGAGCCTAAACCGCTCAGGGGTCATTCCAAACTTATTGACTAGGATGGCCTTCATAGCAGTGTAGCATGTCTGGTCCTCTACCTCTAGTGTAAGGAGTATGTCCCTTCCCATTGTGGGCATATACCTCCGTAAACTACAACCCTAGAACACCTCTGGGCCGTTGTGCACTCTTAGAGCCATTTAATAGGCTGCAAACCATTTGTCTATGGCATACCCCACCACATAACTGGGCACCAAATCCTTGGGTATCTGGACTCTGGACTCACCCATGGACACTGCAGGTATGATGCCACCATTGCTGTTGCTGGACCCCACTTGTAGGGCTCTAGTGACCAGCTCTTTGAGGTTGAGCTCATGGGTCAGTTTCCTCTCCTCCATGGCCAGCCTCCTGTCTTCTCAAGCCTGCTCCAATTTAGCAAGCTCCAGCTTTAATTTCCTTTCCTTTCTTCCCTCCTGTCTTCCAGCTCCTCTGGGAACAGGTTCTTGGAGGAGACACTGATCCTTGCTCTGGGAATCACCACAGCTTCCAGCACATTGTTGGACCCCTCTACAGGAGGTACCAGAGCCATATCAGACTCTAGAATTAGGTCATCATCCTCTTCCTCAGGAATTTCCTGCTCCTCCTCTATATTGTTATCCCCTGCAACCTGGGTCTCTGCCTAGGCTCTCAAGGCTTTCTGAAGCTCAACCTTCCTGGTGAAGCCTCTCATAAAAACTTCAAAATCCTTACAAGAATCTTTCAGCTGAGGCACAGTGTAGACCTCTACCCTGGCCAGCTCGAAATCAATTCTTTCAGGTGCTGCTTCTCCAGAGTGAAAAATAATTCAGCAGTCAAAAATAAAAAGGCCAATCAGGAGCAATTAAAAAAGTTTGAATTGGTCTTAGTGTAGAGTTGTTGTTAACAATCCTCACCGCTGATCACCAATGTTAGAACTGGGATTTCTGGTTGGCAGAGGTATGCACCCTGTCCAAACAGGAACCGCCACTCTAGTCAGGGTAAGCTAGATACACACTAAAAGATAACCTGTGCTCGCCCTCTGGTAGCTTGTCACAGAGCAGTCAGGCTTATCTAAAGAGGCAATGTGTAAAATATTTGTGCAACACGAGTACACAGTAACACAATGAAAACACCCCAAAAATAGTCCACACAGGTTTGGGAAAATAGATTACACTTTTATGAGTATCACTAGACAAAAATGACAAAAATCTAATAAGTAGGACTGGAGTTATGAATTTTTAAAGATTAAATTCAAATGTAGTGCTTAGAAGCAAATAGCATTTAGTGTTACTTAAGGTCACGCTGGACCGGGGTCAATCCAAAGTTCAGGCTGATTGAGGGCAGGCCAGCTACAGGACTCACGCAGGTCCAGCTGAAAAAGTACCTTGGATGAAAGAAGTGTTGTCATCTCAGATCCTCCCAGAGGATGAGGGTACCTCGACGAAAGTATCTACGATGCAGGCGCTGGGTCGTTGTCGAGACACACTGTCCGTCATCTTCAAGTCACGCAGTCTGTTGAAGCAATGCCATCAATCAGCTCCTGCATTGAAGGGCAATGAGTCGATTTTGACAGGCGCAATGTCGTCACTGAGTCACTTTTGGTGGTTCTGCCCAGCAGAAGCTCACTTTCCAGGGCCCAGGACTTGATTGGCATTATCATTCCCATTCCAAATATGAAACATTATGCAGCTACTCCTTTCTAATCACGAATTACAGCACCAAAGTGCATTAATGGATTCCCAATGCTAGCCTATGAGAGGAGTAGGCCTTATAGTAGTGAAAAATGACTTTGGGTATTTGACACTGCCAAGACATGCAAAACATAAAAGTACATGTCCTACCTTTTACTTACACAGCACCATTACCTCAGGGCTACCTAGGGCCTACCTTAAGGGTGACTAATGTATAATAAGAGGGGAATTTAAGGCTTGGCAAGAGTCTTTAAATACCAAGCCGAAGTGGCATTAAACTGCACACACAGGGCCTGCCTTGGAAGACCTAAGACAGCTTTGAAACGCTACTTGTGTGGGTGGCACAATCAGTGCTGCAGGCACACTAGTAGCATTTAGGTTACAGGCCCTGGGTACATTGTATACCACTTTACAAGGGACTTACAAGTAAACTAAATATGTCAATTGTGTATACACCAATTGTGTATACACCAATTGTACCATGTTTAGGGGAGAAGCACATGCACTTTAACACTGGTCAGCAGTGCTAAATTGATCAGAATCCCAAGGCCAATAAGAAGACACAGCAAAAAGAGGCGATAAGCAGGCAAAAGATTTTGGAGGAAGCCCACCCTACAGAGGACAGGTCTCCCATATGCCAATTAGGTATATAACAATTCAACATGTTTTAGGGGTGAGAGCATAAACACTGGGTACTGGACAGAGGTGTCCCAGTGTGCAAAGTCCACCAACCAGCAATACAATCTAGTATAAAAGGAGGTGAGAATGCAAAAAGGGGCAATAAGAAATGGGACTTTTCTATAATCACCATCATCCCAACTTTTTGAAATGGTGATTGATTTTTCTTATTCTGTATTTTCTACCTACTTGCAGTTTGTGGTAGACACAGGCGTCAAACCCATTTCTGAACCTGCAAACAGAGAGCAGGTTATCACCAAACTCTTTTAATCTGCCCCCAGGGGCCTGTCAAGACTATTATGGATGCTAGGTTCAGTCACCCCCAACTTTTTTTAAAACATTTTTCTATGGAGTCCAGTAGGCTTTGTGAGCCCCCTGGGAGAAAATAGCGGTTAAAGCTCCCAATCTGCCCAGCCCCAGGAATAAAAAAAGACTGCTGGGACAATGATGTGGTGGGGCATGGGCCATTGCCTGGGCAGGACACTACATTCCTTCTTTTTAGGACCATTTTCTCTGGTGTCTAGTGGGCTTTCAGCACCCCCTGGTAGGGGAGATTAAGGGTAAACACTCACAATTTGCCCCCATCTGGACAGAAAGACTATTGTAGCTATTATGGGGTGGGGGCACGGCTCAAGCATCCCTGCACTGGGTGCACATGGGGAATGGATGCTTGGGGGCACAGCCTCATAGCAGAGGTCCTAGGGAGATGGGGGCCCTGATAGGGGCCCCAAAGTCCCTTTCTGACAGCCTTTCTATGACGGTCCGAGGGGCTCCTAATGCGTGGGTCGCACCGCTCAGCTGGATGTTGGTGGGCCCGCCACCAACAGCCTGTCGGTGGCGGTCCCACTGACATCTTAATCAGGCCCTGTATGCAGTGGCGGCTCGCATAGGGTGTGCTGCGGGGCAGTGGGGCGGGGCGGGGAGGGGAGGGGCAGGGTGGCGGGGTAGTAAACTCGGACATATGAAGGAATGGAGGAAAGTAATTATTACGTTCCTCCGTTCCGTCGTATGTCCGAGTTTACTACCCCCATCCTGCCCCGCCCCACCACCCGCAGCACACCCTATGTGAGCCGTCACTGCCTATATGCTCTTTGATGCACTTGCATTGCTCCCATAACTAAATCTGAGGATACCAGCTTAATTTTTAGACTTCAATTTCAAATTCCTTCACATTTCCAGAACTTTTAAACTTTTTTAATTTTACATTTTGCTTAAAAGATACTTTGTTCCGTTTTATATCACATTATCGATTGACAAATATTTTCCTGTCAGAATGTCATGAACACTATATCAAGTACCATATCTACGAATCTACAAGATATATATGAGCATGACACACATATATTATACATTCACTACATTGTGGTTTTGGATATTTTGTTAGCAATATTCTGGCAAGACAATATTTAAACAATGTTAAGGTGAATACCCAATGAAACAAGCAAAGCCAGCTCCCACTGCAAAAGTATTTGAGAAGCAAACACACCGTTATCAAAGAAACAAGGAGCAGGAATGTAGATTCTTTACATGTGTAGTCTTCTTTTGGAGACAGTTGACTGATCTCACAAAACCCTATTTTACTGATTTCATTGAAGATTTCATTGCAAATGGTTTATATTGGATTAGATATACTTTAGCTTCCCTTTTTTTAATTGTCTTGCTACATGTGGGCATCACTGTGGTAAAGAATTAAGGGAAATATTGAACAAACAAGATTTCCTCATTTTCAGTATGCAAAAGTTATTGGTCCCATCTGGAGAACTTTAGTAGCTAACCTCAAGGACAACATATAGATATCATAAATATAGTTGTTTGTTGTTTATAAAATGGTGTGATTAGTGCAACAAATCCAAATGGTGGGAATACATAGCCTTCTAAACATAAAAGTGAACATTAAAAAAGCATTTTGTTAGTCGCAAACGCTGAATCAAAGTGTTTGCAACCATCAAAATGCTGTAAATACCTATCTGTCCTCCTAAAGTCATCATCACCACTCAATAATCTCTCACCACATCCCACACACTCATCACACCTTCATTCAAAAGGTAAAGGAAGGGAGGCCCTGCTTCTTTAACCTAGCTGCTGAGATGGAACTCTTTCTTCACCCCATCCCCCAACCTGCTGACCTCCAGCACTCAATCCCAGAAGAAGCATTATTCAGACAAACACTGTAAACCTAGCTAACTGAAGGCACAACAAAAGTTTGTTCAGCACACATGTACGCCAAAAACAATGCCTATTCTGCAAAAGACAACAAATCATATTTTTTTCCGAACTGACTCCCTTTCTCTTCTCTATACCTTCTTTCATCCATCTTTGCCTCCCTTGTCTTCATTCTTGCTTTATCCAGACTTCATTTAACTACACACATGAACGATTACCCACCCTCAAGTTAAATTGGTGGCCATCATCCACTACACATCATAATGCACCACTACAATACTCTGTACCAATGAAATCCACAACATGCCATATTATCTAAGTTTGCCACATAATCCACCTACCCCACGATCCACAACATTGACCCACTCCTCTAAACAGTTTGCTCAACATCTGTAATCTTTAACCTCGCCACAATACAAAAATATAATGCCTAAGAAAACACTACAACTTTCTAAATTATACAATCTGACCACATTAAAGCCCAAAATCATGCACCACACATCTACAATTGTGCAACAACACATCTACACACTTAAGACATCCAGAAGCCCATGATTCCCATACTGACATACTAGCCACCAACTTAATCCCCTGCATTCTCTAAACATTGGCAATACATAACCACCAATGACTCCCCTCCTCCGCTGATATAACACCTGACCATCCTCAGCAGCTTTCTCTCTAGCTGCCTATCCAACCACTTCCTATTCCACATTATCACTTAACATGACAATGATTCACACAGTATTCCATACCATACAAACCAAGTACACACCATATTTTTACCTTCAACCAGCCACCACTCATCTACTACCCAACACACTCTTCACATACAGTAGACCAAGCTTTCTCTACCCACAGTCTAACAGTCATCCAAATTCACACAATTGTCCGCAAGTCACCAATACTCAACCAACCATAACACTCCTCCCTGCCTGATATAACACTTGTCCATCCACAACACCCCTCCCACTATTTCTTTAACCAGCAACACCCTCCTCCACCCTCCTCCACATCATGTCAAGGAAACTTTATTCAGCCAACCTAGGCCAAAAAAGCAGATAAAGCACACAGTTAAAAAAGGGATACCAAAACTGGTCAATACAATATATGAAAAACACAGACTAATAATTCCTATAGCTGTATCAGACAATAGAAAGGTGTATGGCTCTGAAAACACAAAGACTAAAAATTTAAGCCACCCTGTAAAGTGCACAATAGTGTAGTGCATATGTATAAAACCACTAGTATAATACAATAAAACTACTACAACAACACAGTGCTAAAAATCCAATAAATGACATAAGGGAACAGAACCAAGAACTAACACACTTAAGCTACAGGCAGTTTTTTCCTCTGTCTTGAAGCACCTGATAGAAAACTGGCAACCCCAAAACAAATCAGAGGGGAGGACAGCATTTGCAAATATATCAGGGCTGGTTTCACTTGTGCAAATTTATAATGCCTTAACAGTAGAAGAATATATATTTTTCGTAGATTGCAATAAAAATCACAGAGAAAAATAAAGTGTACAAGGTCTTGTTCCTAAAAAAATGATCACAAGAACAAGGGATTAAAGCACCCGTCTTGGAAAAGCCTCTAGGGACAGATAGACCCCAGTGGATAAAATTAAACCTAAACCTGGTTAAAAGAGAACGATGATACTGACTCTTAATGTATGTCCAATAAAGTTGTCCTAGGGTCCCTGGGCTCACTATTACATATTGCCTTACTGTAGGTTTGGTGAGTTCCCTGTTTTCCCTTTCTGCCATCCTTCTTGCTAAGAACAGTGATTTTATATCTCTCAGATCATAAGGGTGCATCGGCTTATGATTCATGAACAACTCGGGACAACCTAGCATCTTCAACTGCTCTGAAACTTAACCGAGCCATGGAATATCAAGGGCTCCGTCAAGCTTCATACAGTCCTCTAAGATAAGGTGGTTCAGCGTAAGAGTAGGGTTGGACCAGATTTTCAACCAACCCATTACTGGGGCTATGGCAATAGTATCAGAAATATAACCCTGCCCAAGTTTCTCATGTACCATAAAAGATGGGGTACATGGAGGTACTGCTAGGAGTCTGTGGAGGTGTTTATTCTCAAGAGCCTGCAGTTCACTAACATCTTTATAACCCCATACATCACTGCCATAAGTGATCATGGGTGTGCATTTCTCATTGTAAACCTTCAATAGGGCGGGTAACGATTTGCCCCCGAGTAACCTGGCAAGGTCCATGGTGGCTCCAGCTGCTCTGGCCAGGGTGTTTTTTTTAATGGCCTCTGAGCCACCCAAGACCCCCTTTCATCAAACAAGAGGCCTTAGTAAGGGAATGTGGAAACTTTAGTCAGATCACCTCTCTTACACAAAAGCCTGCATTTGGAGAGCTTTGTTCTTCCTGTCATCATTATATGTGACTTAGAAAAATTAATAGAAAGGTCAAGTGAGAGCATAAAATCTATAAAAGCATTTATGAGACTTTGCAACCTCAACCTCATTCTGGCAAGTAACACTGCATCGTATGCATACAACAGAGCTGGGACAAGTTTAGAGCCTGCTCTGGGGATGTCTTTACAGGCAGCTGACAGAACCTTCACAAGTTTATTGATGTATAGAGTAAACAAAACTGGGACTAGAATGAATCCCTGTCTTACCCCCCGCTTGACCTCCCAGGATGCTGAGAGTGAGCCGTTTTCATTGTATCTAACAGAGGCTCTCAGATTTAAGTGTGACCAATGCAAGAAAGCCACCAAATCGGCATCCATGCCCATCTCTAATAGCAAATACAATAGTTTAGACCTATTAACATGGTCAAATTCAGATGTGAAGTCCATAAACGCCATATGCAGATTTCCCCTTTTGGCAGTTGTATATTTACCGATCAACAGAAGCAAATTGTTACATTGGTCCAAGGTTCCTCTCCCTTTCCTGAAGCCATATTGCAATTCTGAGATAATAGAAGAATCTACTAGCCTTAGTGTTAGGTGGTCCAAAATCAGGTTACACATGATTTTAGTAGCCAAATCAAGTAGGGAGATCGGGCGATAGCAGACTGGATCGTCCCTCGCTCCCTTCTTGAAGATTGGTACGATAACCACAGTAGACCATGAGGGCAGCAGGCCACTCATGGCTGCTGCATTAAAAACCTGGGCCAGGATCTTGGCCCCCCTCACAGAGTCATCTTTATAAAGATCTGATGGGACTCTGTCGGGACCTGGCACTTTCCGCCTAGTTCTGTCCATAATGGCTTTTTGGACCTCGTCTACCTTGAAGATCACAGGTCGCGTGTCTGTATTCGGAACCCAAGGGGTATCATTCACTTCTGTATTCACCCCTCTATAGATCTCTTCAAAATGTTTGACCCATTTCTCAGCAGGATTCAGATGTATCCCACGTTTCCTGCAGTGCAATCACATGGCAGGGCCTTATTGTCGCTAACCACCAATCCTCATCTCTCTTAGCCCTCACGCCTGCAATGTTCCAGGTCATTATTTTGATTAAGGGAGGTGGGGTCGGTCTGGAGCAATGGCCTAGGCAATTCAACTGGCAAAACAGGAGACCCTGTACTTTGCCCACCTCCTGGAGATCTCAGTTGTCAATTTATAGTGTCTAGGTCCTCCAGTGGGGCATATCTGATGGTCAAAGGAATGATTGAACTAAACAACGGATGCTGTGATATCCTTGCTGGGGAGAAAGCCCTATTAATATTCCCCCAAGGTCATTTGAGGTGGGCCCGATGAGTTGGACCCTTCAACAATAGGCCCTCTGAATGGAGGCACAGTATGAGGATCTGTCCTCTGGTCAACAGGGTACCTCTGAGACGCTGAACTCACATTACCCCCAGTTGTTCCTACAATTTTCAGTGGACCCAGACCCCTGCTGGATTGAAGTGCCCCCTGAGCAGGTCGTTTGTCTCCCTGACCAGTCTGTGCGGTATCGCTGCACCCTATGGGCTTGAGGCCCTTGCTAGATGGTACAGCAGATACAGGTGCAGCTGCATGACCAATCCCCATGCCTCCCGCCGCCACTATAGCCACAAAATTCTTAGGGAAGGTACTGGTGAACTGAGTGATTTGCATTAGTGCAGCTTCTATCCCTGTGGGCCGTGATATGATAGGGGTCAGGAGTGATTGTAATACATATTCAAGTTTAGGAATTAGTTTATCCACAGCCAGGTCCAACTGGTCAGTTGTTAGCAGACCGGTAATCTTCTTGGGTGGCTGAATAACTTTTTTTACTTCACCCCTCTTTTTTTTTACTGGTGGTGCTGACAGGAGTAAAGCATCATCCAGGGTACTGTCAATACTGTCCAATAATTTAGCAGTAGGATTTGTAAGCAATGAAGCACCCGCTGTATCTACCAATAGCAGAGGGTCAGCAACGGACAAAGGCTCATCAGGGTGATTTATAAATTCCATTGATAGTCTCCTCTCAGTAATATTAATTTCTTTTGATAGGACGTTTGCTGCCCTGGTTAAAAAAGAATCCAATGTGGTAGCTGTAGCTCCCCTGGGTGTGCCCTCATTAAGCTTCCTCTTACCCTTTCTCGCGAGCAACCAAGTGTTTGCGACTGCTGCAGCCCGTAAACTCTAAAATTGTCTCAGCAGTCTAATGTTGTCCTTACAGATGACTAACAGAGCTGAATTAATAAGCCTGCCCCTTATTTAAGATATCTTAGGGGCTCAAAAGCGACCATCTACAGCCAAGGAAGATGAAGAGGAAGTATGAAATATGGGGTAACAAAATCAAGTAAATACAGTACCTTGACGGAGCTATGTCCAATCACAGTCACAGATCACAGAACCACGAGAAGTGGCCCAGCCTCGTTTGGCCGTGGACGGGCACAGACAGGCCCGCTCTTGGCCCGGTCTTTGCCCGGGCATGCGCCCGGGCGCGTCCTGCGCAGCGCGAGCCCCAAAGGAGCTAAGTAGGTGCCTCTGGGCAAAATCCAAGGTGTGGCTGCTGCGACGGCTGCAAGTAGCACTGGGGCCTGCAGTCTGCCCCTACCTCTCACTAGCTCCTCTAGCTGCAGGCAACACGGGCTAGTCAATAAACAGAAGACTTGGTACATTCCAGGTGGGCGGAGATGGCTGCGGGGCCCAGAAAAGCTTTTCACTTCCTGAAACGCTTCCTCTCCTCTACATCATCATTCAACACCTCAATACTTCTCAAAGTACAGTCACAACATCCCATACTGTGCAAATAACCTGCACACCACATTATCCACATTCACCCACTCACAACTCATCAACTGCACAACTCTAGCACACCCCCACATACCATTCACATCCAGAAGCCCAGGCTTTTCTAATCCACGTTAGGTACCAACTTGCCCTCTTGTTTCTCCGTATCACAAGTATAAATACAACTGTTAGCTCCTACTAATATCATCACCCTTTACACTAGCTTCCCATCTACTCCACCCAGAAACACAACACCACTATATGTTACAAGATATTACAATGTATATTAATTAATACCACACTAGTTTGCAATATTGTAACTACTCCCCCACAATTTCATGTTATCCACATTCTTGCTACCACCCCAATCCCACCATCCTTCACACTTCAAACTACATGACTGACTGTGACACCATGTTTCAACCCTTATAACACCTTTTGTTTTTCCTAAAAACACAAACTACCCACTGCAGGCTCATAGCACATTTAACACAAACCAATTGACTGCATTATCACAAAGTATGACCTTTCTGGTGGGTAAAACATGGTACCTTTTCAAGAATAACATGTCAGAGCAGCAGAGCTCTCCTAACTATTCAATAGCTTTCTTCATTTTAAGGAACGCCTGCACGCTATGAGTGGGATTGAACCTGGAAAATTGGCAGCATGTCCAGCAACCTGTAAATATTCTCTACTGATGAGGGAGGAACCCGAAACACTGGAGTCTAGAGATACGATACAGAGAAAATGTACCTTTAGTGTAATTCATACCTTTCAGGCAGAGATCACTATATAATTTGTGGGTTCTCTTTTATTGAGCGTTAACTCCGCTAAATGTTTTTCAATACTATTTTTGTCATAAAATGTTAAATTAATTGTTTATCATGCCTCTTATACTTCGCCAAGTAGGCCATGAAAACAAAATGCTCAAAAGCTAATTTTGTTTGAAGCTTCATCGTGAACGGTTTTATTAGATTTGTATCCAAAATGCATCAGTCAAGGTATGCAAATGCAAAGCCTGATCGTAAATTGTGTATTATTTACGGGGGCCGCCATTCTGCCTGCCGTTTTTTCATGCCACCGGTTCATTTTAATATGCTCCGATAACAGGAGATTTTAAATGCATGTCTGACTTTGAGGAAATGAGCGCGCTTCTGCTGGCGTGCTGAGAGGCAATAATAACAGTGCAGGAAATTCATAACCCCGCAGCAGTCAAACAGACAATCTTATTAACATACCAACTGTTTTAGGCGGAACTTAATTTCACAGATTGACACAGGACGTTGTGACTGCTTTTCAGAGCCATTTTCAGAGCCACTTGATGGATTTTATTAATTGTCAATGCTTTAATGAGTTGCTTTGCTTGGGAGCTGTAAAATAACTGATGGCGGATGCATGTAATTAGTACTATTATTTAAGTGAAGGGAGGCTAAATACACTGTACGCCCTTTTGTGGTCTTATTTCAGTCTATTGTGTGCATTCTGTGGCCATTTGTGAGTTCCCATCTGTTATATGTGATGTCATTATTTATGTCATTGGTGATGTCATATGTGATGCCATCAGTCACTTTATGGACAATGCCATGTTTTAAGTCAGCTGTGAAATCATGTGCAGTGTCTTGAGTAATGGTGGTGTGGCTACCAAAACTGGTGACAAAAGAACCAGGATAGGAACAAGCCGGGGAAGGGCAGTTTTTGTTATTCTCTACCATATTTTTCTGTATTCCTTAGATTCCCAATACTTTTTTTTCTTTTTGGATGTGTCTGAGGACCCCTAATGACAAGGGAACCTCAAACTGCACATTTAATATGACTTATTTGCACCCATGTTGTACCCTAGAACGGGAGACTCTAAGGTTGGGTTGCATCATGTTGTTACCTCCCACCCCAATCCCACCATTCTCCACACTTAGAACTAAGGGGGTCATTACGATGGCGAACGGACAGAAGTCCATCCGCCATTGTCCCAGTGATGGGGACCACCCACCTATAAGGCCTATAAGGCGGCAGTCCCACATATGATATTACAATGCAGCCGCCACCACGGCAGCCGTAAAAGGCATTTTTAACATTGCGGTGGGTGCTGCTGGCTGGAGCACCAGCCGCAATGCTAAAAAGGCAGGTTTGCTTTCCCCTACACTACGTGGCAGGCACCACGCTGTGCCTGCCACATGGTGCAGGGAAATGTAGGGGGGGCACCATAGGTGCCCCCCAAGTGCAGTAACACACTGACCCTGCACAGGGGGGGCCCGCAATGTGCCCCCAAAGTCACCCGCTGCAATGCTAAAAAGGCAGGTTTTGCTTCTCCCTACCACGCGGTGCCTGCCACATGGTGCAGGGAAATGTAGGGGGGCACCGCCACCATTCTGAGGATGCGGGACGGTCCGACAGGCAATTGTAATGATTGCCTCTGTCGAATCCGTGGCGGTCAGGCTTTCCACCCGCCAGCACACCGCCCGCCATCACAATCTGGCGGGCAGTAATTTAGCCTTACGATGGCGGTTGAACCAGCCACGACAGCCTGTCGGTGGCTGGTTCACCGCTATTGTAATCAGGCCCTAAATGACTGAATAAGACGCCATGTTTCAACCCTTATAAAACCTTTAGTTTTTCCTAACAATACAAAATACCCAGAGCAGGCCCGTGGCACATTAAGCACAAACCAATTGACTGCATTATCACAAAGCATGACCTTCCTGGTGGGCTAAGCATGGCACACTTTCAAGAATAACATGTCAGAGAAGCAGAGCTCTCCTAACTATTCTGTAGCTTTCTACATTTTAAGTACACCCGGGGAAAGACCACATCCACTCACACACCATCATAAACACAGCAAAACATTTTGACAGGACTTTAGCTGATGGCAGCATTGAAGCTGGGGTGCAGTAGCTGTTCCCACTCAGGATGCCTATTGGCCTTCCCAATAAATTAAGCCCAGTAACTTCTTACATATAGGAAACCTTTGAGTTTATTTTTTTTAAATTAATGGAATTATTCATAAATTTCATATGTCACATTTAAAACGAGCATTGGCAAGGCCAGTCGCTCATGTCCGCGCACACCTATTGACTTTTTCAGTGTTTTTCTTAAAGCAAAAGAAAAGTATTGCAAGATAGTCATTGTGCATGAACATGCATCTGTGCATACATATGGTGGCCTTCTCATGACTTTTCTTTTTTAGCTTTAAGAAAAATAATTTCCAGAGGCCATTGTGTGTTCACACGCATGTGCCCATCATGAAATGCTTTTGCTTTAAGAAAACCCAATCCAAGATTGTTTTCATAACTGTGCACACAAGAGCAGTCATCTTGGAGTGTACAAATCATCCAATGATAGCCACCAGATGATGGTGGCTGTCAGAAGGGGAACGGAGTGTGAGGGGAGATAATTGGTGCAGGGGGAAGCAAATCTTTAAATACATAAATAGAGCAAGGCTGTAAATGAGGAGGGAGCAGGGAGAATAAGGAGCGAGAGGGAGATAAAATATTTCCTCAAGGACTGCAATACAAGGCCTTGACATCAACAGCGGATGTATGCAACTGTTCCAATCAAAACACGCTTAGACAAATGTTCCACGGGTGGGGCAAATACAAAAAATGGGGAATAAAGCAATCAAATCAGGAGTAGAGAACTAACATAGACAAATATGCCATCAAATCACGAGCAAGGGTTGCCATCATACAACTAATCTGATTTGTAGGGGACACCTAAAAATGATCATGAATATCGAAATGAGTGAGGATGGAATACTGATCGCAATCAGTATTGGTCCACTTGCCACTAGAGTTGTCCTTGAAGATCGCAATCATCTTTCTGTATGCCCAAAGAAGATAGGAAGGAGGGCAAGTGTTGTACCAAGAGAAACAACAGGGCATCCAATCCTACCTCTTGATCCTCCTGCTAGCTCATTTGTCCACATGGCACATTTGAATGGAATACATAAGGTTTCCTGCCAAAGTTGAATCAAGGGTAATGTACCCATCTGAGGCACCCCCCTTCACAATGGGGACCTGAGAGCAGGGGCAGGCCCCTCTAGGAAGGAACTATCTGTTCCAACTGGTGGGATTTTGAATATTTGGTGTTGGAAAGTGGATTATTAGTAGTGATAAGTAGTGACTTACCACTAGTATTAAGGCCACAAAATCAATAAAAGGTTCAGTTAGGGTCTCAATAAATGATTCCCCGGCTCAACCCTTGGTAGTTGGCAATGAGCAGGCAGGCTTAACGTAGGAGACAGGAGTGTAAAGCATTAAAAAAAAAAAACTATATTTTAAATAAGTAAGACACAACACACAATAAAAATCCAACACCAGTTTATAAAAATAGACTATATTGTTATGAATAAATAGACACCAAAACAGCAAACATGCAATGTAGGGAACCGGAGATAAGACATTTTTTAAAGAATAAACACGTTCTAGTGCTTAAAAACCTATAGGGCCACTTTGGGACATCTGGTTGCGCTTGACCTGGACAAAGTCAAAGTTGGAGGCCGACCGCGATGGAGCCCTTGGAGGATACACTAAGTGGGAGCTGGTGGAACTGGCAAGTTCTGGTTGGCTGAGGCCCTAGCCAGGCAGAATCTGCCACTTCTGTCAGGGGTGGGTGATTACACTTATTGTATAACCCGCGCTCACCGTTGGGTAGCTTGGCACTGAGCAGTCAGGCTTATCTCAGAGGCAATATATAAAGCATTGTCACAGCACTCTCACTCTGAGTAAATACACTCAGTAAATATACTGAGACGGGGAGGATGGGCAATTCCCAGTTTTTTCTTTTATTATTGGGGGGCAATGTTACAACATATGGGTATCCTTTTAGTGGGGGATAAAGCAGACATCCCAGAGGAGGCTAAACCAACAATATACGAAATACGATTGGGGTCGGAAGTTAAGGGATGTCTGGTCAAGATCCTTGAACCTAGTTACTATAAAAAAACTAAATTTTAAATTTTAAAAGCAGCTTACGGGGTGTGGAGACAAGTGCGGCGAAAATTAGAGATTCTAAATTTAAATACATATACTCCATTTTTTGCGCCGGGCCTACTCCCACCAATCTTTCAGGATCAAATTACTTTTAGATGGAGGGAAAAACGAATTAACGACCTTGGTGATCTATGTAGTGAAGGTCTGCTTATGTCTTTTTTGAATTTGCAGGAAAAATTTGTGGTAGATAAAAGGGATTTTTTCAAATTTTTGCAGATACGAAGCTTTCTTGGCAAAAATGAGAGCAAGATAAAGGGGGTTTCAGAAAGGATTCCCTTGGTGGAGTTAATCAGGAACACGTCCAGGATTGGGAAGATCTATCAAAACTTAATTCAAACTGTTCCGGATGATTTGGACGCTCAGAATAGCAAATGGGAAAATAGGCTGGGTAAGGATGCAATATATAGAGGATTCATTGGAGCTTGCAAATCAGGTTTTATTAACAGGAAGTCTTAGAAGCCAACACTATATGTCAGCTTTTGATCTATATTATACTCCAGCAAAAGTAGCTAAATGGGTGAAAGGGGGAAGGGGAGGAAAATGCAACTGATGTGATCTAGTTGCTGCTGATACTCTACACATGTTTTGTACTTGCCCGAAAATGGATATCTTTATGCAGGAACTAGAGGCCTTTTTAACTAAGATCTTAGGTTTCCTGGTTTTAATCACTCGAACGTTATTTATTTTAGGGCTAGTAGACAGTATAGAAGCAAATAAAAGAAATAGATCAGAGATAGGGTTCCTGTTTATTGCCATGGCCATTGCTCTCTCTTGCATAACCTTTCAATGAATCAGCACAGATCCTCCTACCTTCTCCAATTGGAGATCTAGGATGCTGGCCATTTACAACATAGAATCTTCAGTTTATATGATAAAGGGCAGAAGGAAAAGGGAGTTTGGGCAAAAATTATGGGGCCCGATCAGTAATTTGATGAAGTAGTAAATTGGTAATTATTAATCTATTTATTGCACAGACACTTTATCTCCGCTATATTATATAATCTGAGCTGCTATGTGGATATTTTTTTGTACATCTATGAATGAATTATGGTCTGTTATTTATTGTCTCTTCAAATATTTGAGGTGGTCCTTTTTACTATGTATTCAGAAAATGTCATGACGTAAAAATAAGTTGTTTTTTTGGAAATAAAAAAAAAAAAGAGTAAATATACTGAGTGTCATAAAGGAGACTTCACAGGTGGTGTATGTAAATAAAGTTTGTATTCGAGACACACATTAACTAACACAACATGAACTTCATGTATTTTCGGGCATAAATCACATTCGGAAATAGCACCAGCAGTGCTAGGCCTCACCATGTAAAAATGGCATCCGTAATAAGCACATTTGGGAAAGATCCTATTTTACCTCACCCCCAGCACACTTATGCGGTGTGAAACATTGTCAGAAAGCAGCCCACCCTGGCAACTATTATAATTCAATACCACACAGTTATCGGGTGCACCCCAGATCACAACAATATCAGAAATGTGTACACACAGATGATTACAAACCTTTTAAACAGCATCGTGGGCTATGGCAGCAAGGGTAAAAACCAATATCAAACATAATATTCTTTTGGCAAGGGAACAACATGTAAAGCAACACTGCTGTGCGGTGTAATTAATCACAGGCAGTCACTCCCACACACTCACTCAGCACCGATACGTGGTGCCACGGATATCAGGCAGGTCCATATGGAGTGCACTCAGACACACACAGCACCGCAATGTAGTGCAACTGATATCCAGAAGATCAGTTGATAATGCATATGCGGACCCCATGGCCTGAGTCCTTCTCCACCATTCAGCTCACCCAAGTACCCTACACCCAGGTGCTGGAGATAAAGAAAACTTTCCCCCCTGATTCTAGGCCGATTGTGGTCAGAGTCAAACTTAGTCAGGGTCCCAGGGAAGAAGGTGGGGGTAGGTAACAGGGCTAATTAGGCGGCAGTCAACAAATGGAGGTTTGGCCACTACTTGAGAACTTCACTCATGATATGCGGAGCAAAAGCGGCCTGAGGGCAATACTTGTTCAATCAAAGGATTCCACACTGTGCCTTCCAGCACCAGCCCAGTTCTGCAAAGCACAGGGTGGGGTCACAAAGTCTCTTGACCCACTTTCGATTGCTCTTGGAAGCGTTCCATAGCCCAGTTATCATCATCAAAATTTACAATAAAATCATAAAAGTACATTAAAAAATCATTGTGACAAAATGCACAATAAAACATGCAAAGTGACTAAAATAAGCTTTAACATTAAAAATATTTTATCAGTCAACACCTCTGCAAGTTTCCCCTAATGTGCAGCTTTATAAACCTCCACAAGAAACATTGACACATTGTAACAAATTGCATGGGAGGCTAAAAGTTGTAAGACCAGAAAAGCTGGCCTGACTTGATAAACATCACAAGCTAAATAAAAGAGGTTTTTAAAACCTTTGGCGAAGATGGGCATACATCGGACATATCATGGCAATGTGCAATATGGGGTATCAGTATACGTATACCAAATTCCCTCGGGCTACAACAGTTGATGAAACAAACCCAACCTAAAAAAAGTCAGTAGTCAACGCTGATGGGTGGGCATATCATAAAGTAAGTATGTCTCTATCCCAGGTACTGTTTTACCCATAGTACATTTTCTAAATAATGGCTTGGCTAAAGAAAAAGCTTCCCTTTCCACTGTCATTATTAGATGATATGTCTTCTTTAACCAGACAACATCTTGTTTGGTAATGCAGGATGGATTTAAAAAATAACTCTGGTCTTTCAAAGTTTTTAAAATTCTCTCTGATATATACCAGCCAAGGTATATTGGATATATTATCTAATTTCATACAATCAAGTATAATTAGTCTGTTCAAACTTAAAACATCCTTTAACCAAACACTACACCAGAGCAAGAGAGGTGGCAACCAAATATAGTCAATGATATAGCACATGCCTAGTTCTTCATGTAAAATTTATATGGGAATATATTGCCCCAGGTCCAATAGCCCTCTAAAGTATTTATTCGCAGCAGTCCCAAAATAATCTATGTTCACATAGCCCGAATTTCACTGCCAAAAGTTGAGATTGGCATACATTTGGCTTTATAAACATCCAACATAGTTTTCAGTGGCTTTTAACCCAAACAGGAGGAGAATTCATTGACCCTGGCACATGCTCTTGTAGCCCAATCAATTACTCTCACCACCCCGGCCCGGTTTGGGCAGCACTACCTGACAACTCGAAGTCGTCAGGCGGGGTGAGGAGAGGGCAGTTGGTCCACCGCACTGACGCACTAAAGAAGAAGGAGGCACAGCAGACAGTTCCGGTCACACACAATGAAGGTTCGCACACTCAGAACCTTCCTGGAAATGAGGCACAACATCTGGTGAGAGTTGATTTGAGTTGCACCAGACAATTCCGGTCACACACAACGAAGAGTTGCAAATTCTGTACCTCCCCCTCAAATGAGACACAACGTCTGGTGTGCATTGATCTGAGTTGCAACCAGACAATTCCGGTCACACACAATGAAGAGTTGCAAATTCTGTACATCCCTGGAAATGAGGCACAATGCCTGGTGCATGTTGATACAGGTTGCACCAGACAATTCCGGTCACACACATAGGTGCAAGTTTAGCAGTGCCGCACGAGGTAGGCTGAGGCACTACTACGGGTACGACCTCACCTCCAAGGGTCGCAACCTGAGAATCGGACAGCTCACGCAATGAACTTGCAGTCGGTGTGTCGCACGAGAGAGATGCTACACAAACAAATGATGGACGGAATACTGAATGAATCATACATTCACCCCCAGTCAAGAGATCTGGATTAAATCCATTGTTCTTTTGCTCACCACGCCACCCCAGTTTAGACCCAGCCACATGCAAATCAGTCTTGACCCTGCTCCGCATTTGAACAGTCCCGCCTCAATTGCCAAGCCAGGTCCTCCATGGACTGGAAACAAGCTTCCTTGGACCAGTTTTGGGGTATTACTCCTTATCAGCCAGGCTACCTTGAATCCAGTAGCACAGTGAGCAAGGGACCCACGTCTGTGCATACCCACCCCACTTAGGGCGAAAAGTGCTACGCAAACAAATGATGGACAGAATGCTGAATGAATCATACATTCACCCCCAGTCAAGAGATCTGGGTTAAAGCTATCATTCTTTTGCTCACCATGCACCCCAGTTCAGACCCAGCCATATGCAAATTATTCTTAGCTCTGCTCCTCAACAAGAAGTTTTATGTGTGTTAAGGCCCCACGATGCAGGGGCCACACTCCTTTGACGTGAGCAGTACTTTTGGGGTTCAGCACAAGGCAATCCGATCTCCGGGCACATTACTTAGTTCCATACTTACGCTGTGCTACCAGTTGGGATCCAGCAGGCAATGTGGGCACTTAAGAGGGCACCACTCTCCAGGTGTCACAAGAAGATGGCGTGGGTCCCTTGTGGGAGGTCTTTGATGCCCCTGAGACCTCTACAAGAGAACAGGGGGCAAGCCAACAAGCCCTTGAAGAGCACACTTCAGGGTGCCACATAGTGGCAGGTAGTCATCCCAGGGCAGCCACTATTCAGAAGGGGTCCCTTCCAATGGCAGTAACTGTCCTTGTGCACCAAAAATTCATCTGGCAGTGTGGGACCACACAGTTCCATGATCTCTGGTCCTACATAACCACAAGTGTTTTGTTAGCCTGCTGAAATATGGCACCAATAGTTATACTGTAGTGTGCCTTTGATGTTGAATGGGGTTCAGAGCGTTTCCCTTTGAACCACAGATGTTTCCCCTAAATTTCAATCCTGTCTACCAGGGGGCCATGGAATGCAGATCTTAATCTTTAGTGGGGCCATGATCTGGCTCCCAGAGGCCAAGTGTCAAAACCGCTTCCTCCAATCTATCCAGCCAGGCCCTCAAGTGGCAGAGGTCTGTTGTTCCATTTGCATGCCCAATGTTTATAGCTGTCTCTGGTGCATGCACAGATGTGCTCCCCCAGCCTCCAGTGTGGACTGGAGTCAAACTAAAAAGGCACACAAATAGTTTTAGAGCAGAGAAAATTCCCACTTTCTAGAAGTGGCATTTCTAAGCTATTAATGACAAATCCCTCTTTACCACAGGAGAGGGTTTGTCATTGTGATTCCAATGATAGAAAAAAGTATGAGGCTGCTCCACTGCAAGCCATTATTGCAGCTTGAAGTAATTTCAACCATTCCCACATTTTGACTTATGGGAAGAGCAAACCTCATAGGTAGTGAAAACACACATGGGTATTCTTCACTACCTAGGCAGGGAACACACATGTGTAACTGCCCTGCCTTTCACCTACTACTTGCTTCACCCCCTTAAGACTTACCCCAGGGATGCCTTAGTGGTAGTGAAAGTTCCCCTCAGGATTGGCTGTTTTTTTAGAAAGGCCAACCTGAGCATCAGTGCAAGTGCGCAAACACACGCCTGCAATGGCAGGCTTGACACATGTTTAAAAACCTCCTAGGTGTAAGTACGCACCCACAGGCCTGCAGTGGCAGGCTTGAGGCATGTTTAAAACCATCAGCTAAGCACCACTTCCTAACGTGTGAAGGAAGGGCGTGCGCAGTTTTACACTGCATTTACAGTGGGAAAGTGCCCAGAGCCCTAAGGCAACTAAGAGAGAGTCAGCAAAACCCTTGATGAAAAAGCAAAAAGTTTAGGGAAACACTAACAAATGCGTGTCAGGTCTAACAGGAAGACCTCAGTCAAAATGTTACCTTTGGGCTTAGAGAGTTTGGTGTCAATTTCGAGTCAGGTACCTTATGGAGCTTTTTAGCAAAAAGTTCACAAACAAATAAATAATAGAAAGCCTCCCACTTGACCTCTATTTCTTTGCTACTAGCTAGCGTCAATTTAGTGGGTCATCTCCTGTTACACATGTCTCCAAACATTACTTGTACTTCAAACTTCATTTATTTTCTTTGTCATTTTGGTTTAAAAGAGGAGACACAATTTTTTCATTGTGCTACATAATTTAGATAATGCTCCTCATTTGCAAAACAATATATACCCCTGATCAATATGATTCTCTCATTTAGCACACATTTTATATAGATCCAATATACAGTTAACAATTCGTCCCGAAGGACTAAAATCCACTCTCATCACAATACAACCCCATACTCACACTTCATTCACGTACTCGTCAATCGTATCAGTGACACATACTGCACACACTCATACACACCCCAGGACAACACTGCATGCACAGATGGAATCAAAAGGGGTGAATCATAACCCTCAGTGGCTATGCTGATGACTGGGATGTCACACCATCCGGTCGACGTACGTTTCAATGGAAATTGCTGATAATCTCCATCTTCATCAGGACCAATAATTCATAATTTGATACGAGTGGAGATAGGGGATCTTCTAACACTGGTCCAGCGGGACTGCAGTGTAACACTCCAGCTGGAGTGTTAAGAAATGGGTGCGACGCTTATGATATCATGTGGGCTGTGCCTCTGTTGTAAGTCTCTAGAGTCATGTGGTACTCTCAATTTAGATGTGGCCGGTCCTCCTATACATGCAACTCCGATCCTGCAAACAAACACCCCAACGGGAGTATCCAGTGCAGAGAGGAAGCTCAAAGTCTCACAGAAGGTGACTCCTGATATGGGTCACAGATATCATGTTATTCTCTCAGTCCGGGATGAATCCTGAGTATATACCCGTGCTCGAATTAAAAAAAGAGAACAATGCCCAGACGGATTGCTCAATCCTAAATCACTTATGGATGATATCCTTGTTTCCAACCTGGAGTTTGGGATATGCTGTCATTGTTTATACTACGGTCGATTTCCTGCCGTCTGTCCCTCCAAAGAGAAAAAGTTCACAAACTTCTGAAACTTCTTCCTGAAGTTCCACTTGAGGGTTCAAAGTGTCCAAAACACAAATCCAAGGGTCTGAAATCTCCTAGATGGTTCTTGGAATGCCTGGACTACAATTCCCACAGTGCACCTCGCCAAATCCTTAAAAGTCGCCTGAACGCACTCCAAGATGGGGACTCCTGGTGGAGATGATGCAGATGGGCTCTGTTAACCTGTATCTTGTGGAAGTCCACTCCTTAATCCTTCTTGAAGCAATGCAAAGTCCTTAGGGTTGTAGTACCAGATTGTGCAGCAGGTTCAGTCTTTTAGAGTGCAGTCCTTTGTGTGCAGATCCAGATTCCAGCAGGGCAGTCCTTCATCTCCTTGTAGTTTCAGTCAGCAGACCTGAGGAGCTATGCAGTTCTCCTATATTCATTCACAGTTCCTGGACACCAAGCAGGGTGCCAGCCTGGTGTAGGACCACTTCCTCCAAAGTGTGGCATGTTCTTGAGCAATGAAAGCATCATTCTCTCAAAATCCAACATGGAGAAAGTCTCTCCTGTAGGGTTAGATCTGGTGTGGCTAAGTTTCACAAACACACCCCTTCCAACCCACTAAATAATCTAATTACTGAGCCTCCTGTGTGGGGGTGCAGGAGAGTCAGCTTGTGCTGGTCCCAAACTGTCATTCCACCTTTCAAGACAGGTTTGGCTCCTCCACCCTCTTCCTGCCTTTTGGCATCTGCAGCTAAAGTTCTCCACCCACAGGAAATCCATTGTCTACTCTGACAGGACACTTCACACCTCATCAAGCAGCCCTGGCGCAGCCTGAGAAAGGCTGGCCAATCAGGAAAGGGCAGCTGGAAAGCTCGATTTTGGCTCACAGAAAATAAAGTTTAATAACTTGTTTTCTGTAATAGTTATTATAAATATAACAGTGGCAAGGTGTTGGATTTAACGTAACTATTAATTTGATACCTGGATGTTTTTTTTAGGTGGCCCCTGTCAATATTTATACTTAAATAAAATATCTCAATGTTAGCCTATGGAGCCATTCACTACAATGGGGAAAACTGGAATTGGCAGTTTTTCCATCACCAGGGCTTATAAAACATCTTTTATATTGTCCCTGCTTATAGTTACAAGGTATCCTACCCCTGGGGCACCGAGGGGAGCCCTCATGGGTGACTTATTTGTAAACATAAGGTAGATTACTATGTTGGAAGTACCTTTAATTCCAAAGTAGAACTTGCATATAATTACAATTTAAAAGCAGCCTGCAAGGAAGGGCTGAGTTTTAAAATGACAGCAGGCAATACAGCAGTGCACACTCTAGCACAGGAAATCTACTGTGCCTCTAAGCCTCCCTGCCCTATTACATACTAGGGACTTATTGGTAGTTTGAATCCCCCTTGCCTTATACTTGGGACTTACAGGGGTCTGTCATTACCAATTATAATTATACCTAACTATGTACATTTAATCAGAGTACAGGCCCTAGGTCTGGATAGCAGAGCCCAGGGCAGAATCAGAGTCAGAAAACCAGGACCTAGTAGTCAAAATGAGGGTGAAAAGTGTGGGGGGGGGGGACACTGCAAACAGGTCCTGATTTTTCACATTTGGGGTGCAATTCAGCTCCAGCTTTTTACTCAGCTTCCAAGGGCTGCTTATTTTATCTGTAGTTTCCCTCCAGTAGAAGAAAGATTTTCATCAACTTAACATGTGTGAACATTACAGAAGCTCTTTCCAAAAGTGGACTCATGCTAAGGACTAAGTGCCCTATTTAGAATCCAGTGAGCGACCTGCCTGGCTGCTTGGCCGTGAAACCTTCCTCTGTCATTTTTCCACAAAACAAATACAGTAGCAACAATGGGTGTCCCTGTTCCTTACCCTCCTGATTACAAATTGAGAGGAATTCTGTGCAAAGATTCCAGGTGCCATATTTGTGATACCCGCTGAGATCTAGATACAGAATTCCCATAATTGCGAGTTAAATCCTACAGAAGGGGGAATAACTTGACAGTCCCGGATGTAGGGAAAATATTTCACAGAATTCCCAATTCTTGGGAGTTTAACACATACATTTACCACCTGCTTTAACCAAAGTGGTAAGGGTAGGATGGTGTGGCTTAGTGGAGGGCATGGCAGAATGATGGATTGCATTATGTACTCCTGGGTGCCTTGGCTGAGTGTCAGGAGGATGCCAGAGAAAGGGTCCGGACTGCAATACTCCCTCTCGCCAATCAATTTTACTGACTGTGTTTTTGGCCTGTAAAAGCGGGACTGGTGATCTCACAGATGGAAATTCCTGGCATGGGAATACTAGCCAACTTGCAAATGTGTGTAGTGGAAGTCCACATGGCAATTCCCCTCTGCCCAACTCATAATTGAGGCATAAAGCTCATGATCAATGATTGCAATAACTGTGTTTATTCTTGAGAACAATGTTTTCCTAATCATCTGATCTGCATCCCGAATATCACCATCTTTTTTACACTCTGTTTAAAATTAACTTTTCCTTGGCCTGGTAGGATTTTATGATCAGTTAATGCTGTTATGTAAGATGATTCCCTAAAAACCGACTTATTCATATACATCGAAAACTAACCAGTTTTTTAGGAAATCAGGTTACCTCAAATACATTTGACCCCTATGGTGGCAGCACTCCTGCACAGCCCTGGGAAAAAAATCTTCTGTAGAGGTAAAGTAGACCCATTAATAACCACCTAATAAACACAGAAGAGCTAACCCCAAAGTTATATATCTGAAGTCCAGACACAGTGGAGGAATGTGCAGGAGTCCCATGGGAGACTAGAGTTGGCACCTGGCACCCTGGGCTTAGGAAATGCTCACACCCAGGTAGAAAGTGTTGATCAAACTATAAGGACAGTCACTTCTTTATTTCTGTTGCATTTCTCTGGATCATCCTGTACACTGGAGGGGTATGGGACGACTCAGTTGATGGAGGCAAGAGTCAGTTAATTTCAGTGAGGCTTCTCCCACAGGATAGTGCACCCAGAGATAATTCTTAAAGGAGGATATAAAAGAGAATAGGATATGAGACAAAAACACCAGCCCTCAAACTCGGAAGTCTTTCCCTACACATTGCATTTGCCGTCTGGATTACAATCAATGAAAAAATCCCTGCAAGAGTAATCCGTTTTATGGTATTTATCTAAAATTTATATCAATTCAACAGTCTAGAATGTGTACTGCAGAGTTCTTTTCTGGGATGGGGATACTCGAATCTCAGGGTGTTGACCTCCCTTCCCAGGAAGGGTTCTGCCATACAGCCTTTGATCTGTAGTCTACTATGAAAATAGGGGATGAAGGGTGGGTCCTGATCGGGAGATAAAAGGACAGAGGGGCATATTATCAAGGGCCTTATCTCCGCTTTTTTGGCTTTAAAAGCCAAACAAGCGGAGATAATGTTTTCGCCCTATTAACAAGAGGGTGATAACATGCATTAGCGCATGTTAGCACCCTTTTACCCGACGCCTCCCTCTGCATCTCAAATGAGATGCAAAGTGGGCGTCACTGGGCAGAACATCCTTATAAATATCGCTGATGTGCACATCGCGATATTTACAAGGAGGCCCAGGCATTTTTGCAGACGTTAGTTTTGGCGAAAACCGCGGTTTTCGCCAAAACTAACGTCTGCAAAATGCAAAAATGCTGACTTACCTATACTTTGTATTGGAGGTGGATTATGCTGATACGACCACAGGGTCGTATCAGCAAGGTTATCGCCGTTTTCCATGGAACATCGCTGGAAAACCAGCGATGTTACATGGAAAACAAGCTATCGCAGGAATAATTATCGCCATTGCGCTATGCGTTGTTAATACAGCGCTAGCATGGCGATAATTATCTGCGGTAGCCGGCGATAACAATTCTCACGCTGAGAACGGCCAGCGATAATTATCGCTGGCCGTTGATAATATGCCCCAGAGTTCCTTCCCTACTGACACTACACATCTCTTTCTGCACCATATATCTGAGATAGAGAGGAAGATACCTTGTATTGCTTTTATCCAACCAAAAAGAAGTCCTGTCTCCATTCAGTCAAGCATACACGCACTCACATATCCGCATTGCTCATGGAACACATTTGCAATCAACACATGCACTCCCCATCATTGTCCCACATGGACGTAGTGAAGGACCCTCTGAAAAGCATCACTAGACTAATTTAAATGAGAGGGGTCAGTAAGTACTCTCCCACTGATGGCAACAGCAAAACAGCCTGCCGTTCATGTTTAATTCAATACACTCCCATTCCTTAGAGACTTTCCCAACCCAGGAAAATAACAGTAGTAACTCTCCAAAGGAAGAGTGTTCTTTTGTCGCACCTTTGGCCACAAGTCCCACTCTGGGTCTTCAGACACATTACATCAGATGCCTGCAGCACACCTGCATGCTTGTCATGCGTGCTGCAGCGAAAAACAAAACCTAGAAATGTTTACTGCAAAACTGCAAAAAAGGAAAAACAGGAATGGGATGCACACTCACAAGCTCTGCGGTGGGCAATCTCGTCCCAACACTTATGTATTCATATATATCATTTATGAGGTTTTGGTGGAGGGCAGCACCGTAAGAAATCTTGCTGCGATGCCCTCCATCAAAGAAAAGGGCAGGAATGCACCGTATCTATAAGATAGGACACATTCCTGCCCTTTTCCCCTGAGCTGGCACACAATGGGCTGCCATGCGCTGACGCAGGCACCGTTTCACCATGCTGCAAGGGTGCCTGCTTCGTGGGGCTAATTGATGTTGTGCAGGAAGAGACACCTTCCTGCACAAAATCAACCAATTCAGGCAATTTCCGCTTTCTATGTGTGCTGCAGAATGCAGCATAAATAGAAAAAGGAAAAACAAAGAGAAATGAAAACATTTCTCCTGGAATGCCCCTTTCACGAACAACGCCCCTTTCATGCAGTGTTCTGTGTGAAAGGGGCACATATTTAGAAGACCATGAAAATCCATGTACGTTTACGAGGCCTTGTAAATATGCCATGGCACATTGCGCTACCGTAACGTCAAAAAAGTGACGTTACGGTGGTGCAAAAGTGCCTTTTAATGGCTTTCAGTTGAGGTTTTACATCTTGAGGTAGAATGGCTTGTAATCTGGTTGTTGCAAAGTCATCCTGTGCCCTGGGCACCCCCCAACTTTTTTGCTGACTGGTACTGGTGGTAACTGACTCTGAATGACCCTGTGCTCTGTCTAACCAGGCCCAGGGCCAGTGCTATGCTGAAAGAGACACTTAGAATACAGTGAAAACACCTACATACAGTAGGGTACACTATGGTTTAGGGTACCCATATGATTGGCATGACCTCCCCTATAAGGCCCTAGTACATAATAGGGCAGGGGGATTGAAACTACCTTTAAGTCCCTAGTATATAACAGGGCATGGCAGTTTAGAGGCCAGTAGCCCTTTCTGCACTTGCATGTGTGCACTGCTGAAGCCTGAGGTGAGTTTAAAAGCAGCCCTGTGTTGCTGGATTGCTTTCAAAATGCAAATTGAGCCCAAACTCGACTTTGGTGTTTGGCGCACTTACAAATTGATAAACTACAATGCCTGGGTATATTAGGTACCCCCAGGGTCTCCCCTAGGTGTCCCAGGTGTGGGGGGTCAGGTATTTATAAGGAGGACCCTTATAAAATGAGTTTTATATGACCTGGGTTTACTGAAATTGTACATTTCACTCCCCACATTGTTGTAAGTGCTTCCCAAAATCGAATTTTGTACTAGGGGCACTGTGGAGTGAGGATCTGCAATATTATTACATATTCAGAACCCCTAAAGTCTCCCCTAGCTGTTCCAGGGGTGTGGGGTAGATATAGGCAGGGTTTTTATAAAATATGTTTTTAAAAGCCCTGGTGATGGAAAAATGGCCCAAGTCATTTTTTTTCCATTGCAAATCCCCCGCCACATAGTTTAACAAGGCAGGAAGTTATTAACTATTCATTCCTGCTAGGAGAATCATAAAATTCCAATCAAGGATTTCCTAGAATGGTATTGGTAAATCCAACAATATGGTTGTCGCCTGGCCTTGATGGAAAAGTGATGGAGTGAGGCTTGGTTTTTCGTTATTTCTGTCTTTATTATTTAATTAACCACACAGACTGGTTCCTTCCTTCAAGGACATAGAGGGGAATAGGTTGGGCGTCTTCTGCTCGCTTCGTCTCCACCACTACTCTTGCCTTGACTCTTCTTCAGTTCATAAGTCTCGAAACAAGAAAACAAAAAACGGAACCGGAATCAGTAACCTTGTTTCAGGCTTTCTTTGTTAGGGAGGGAAGTGAAGGGTCTTTTGCACCTTAAAGAAAACAAAACCATCCACCATTTGTGATGGAAGGGGCTTTGCAGGCAGGGCCATTTGCAAACTGTTATATTTACTCAGGGTCAGCACCCCGCCTCCCCCTTAGTGCCCTTATGCGAGCCCGTACCTCGGTTAGCCACGCTCCTACAGGAGCGTGGCTCGCTCCTGCGTGGTATCGCTGGGTTCTTCTATCTCCCTGGGGAGCGGTGGGCACTACCTCCGTAGCTCTTTCTTCTTTGTCCTCTCCTGGGTTTGCTGTGATGTTTGACTCCCTTTGGTCGGACCCGTCACCGGCATCTCCTTCCGGCGTCTTCCCACATCCCGCATACGTGCCGCTTCTTCCTGGATCGTCCTCCTTTTCAGTCTCGTCGCTCAAAGGATCAAGGAACATGCTGTACGTAACGCATTCCTTTGGGGCGGGGCCTGTATCGCAGACATGGTGATTCTTAAAGGGCCCATAGTGCCTTACTGTTGGTTCGAACGGGGATGTCAAGAGGTTGTCATTCTGGAAGCACAAGAAGGGCATGGCATGGTCAGGGAGGGTATCGTCCTCCTGGTCAATTAAAGAACGCTGGCTAGAGGCCCCGTGACAATGGTATTGTTGAATTTCTCCTAAAGTGTACAGACAAGAAGTTGTTAGACTTTCTTGTCTGAAAGCCAAAATTCTGCCTTCCAGTGGTCTGTCCTGATTGGTCAGAGTTAAGTGGATTAGCCAGGCTCCTTTGATGAGGTGATAAATAGCCCCTGGGGTTAAACAGCTCTTCTGGGAGGGCGGGGTTCTGCTAAATAGGAATGCCAGAGCAGGGGGAGGGATTATAAACAATATTCTTCAATGGAAGGCGGAGACAGGCAGAATAAGTCAGTTTCATTTACACCTCTCCTCTTTGAACCCAACCAGATGGTAGGATTAAAGAAGGAATGAGCAGATGCAAGGGGGAGAGACTGTAGAGATTAACCATCCTGGGTGTGTGTTTATCTAGCTCCTCTCTCCCTGATAGAGAATCAGCAATGATGAATTTTGGAGAAATAGTGCGTTCTGGGAGAATATATTGCCACACTTTGGAGGATGTGGTCATACCCTGGGATGTTGCCCTGCACCTCATTGGACAGGAGTGCTCTCCTGCATGACACAGAGAACTTGGAATAAGTATCTGTGAGGGGCAGAACCTCTCAGATCTGCTGCTTAAAACTCAAGAAAGAAGAAGGGTCAATGCTGAGATGTTTGATTTGCACCAACCAGGCCCTGTACTCTGAAGACTGCGCCTGCTGCACAATCTAGAACTACAGGCCTGTGGACTACCTTGCTGCAAACGGACTAAAGAGTGTACTCCCTGCAAGCCACAGGTTAACAGAGCTCACCTGGAACATTACCACCAAGAATCCTCAGCCTGGAGTACAACTAGTGGCTTGGTAAGGGTTTTGTCCAAGTGGGTTGTGGGAACTGAAGTCCCAAACTTTCAAGGACCATCTTGGAGCTTCCAGACCCTTAGAGTAAGTTTTGGACACTATGAGACCCTTTGGGGAACTTCAGGAAGACGTTATAGAAGTTTGGGGCAACTTTGGAAAAAAGCTCCTTAAGTCGACCGACTCGACCTGGCCAGTCAAGCCAATGACCCTCAACCGCTAGCCGACCTGCCATCTAGTTTTGTCCCGCTGAAAAGCACCGGAGGTCCAACTTCCAGAGTTTGCAGAAACCCAAGCCGGCTAACCCTCACCAAAGCCGGCCTGGTGAAGAGCATCGAGGGACCCCTGAAGAAAAAGCTCCGTAAACGTTTCTAAGTCCGAATGTAGAAAAGGTGACCGGGACCAACCGCAAGAGCCAAGCCACCCACTTTCAACCATGAGCCAGCCTGGATACCTGGTTTGTCCTGCTGGAAAACTCCAGAGGTCTGACTTCCACAAGTGTGACCAGGAGCTCGTCGCAAGGCAAGCTGGCGAACCCTCACCAAATCCGGACTGGCTGAGAGCTTCGAGGGACCCCAGGAAAAAAGCTCTAGAAAAGTTTCTAAGTCATAAGGTAAAAACTTTGACCGAGACCTACTATGACGGGTAGCCGCGCAGGGCTCCATTGTGGTCGGCCTGAAACTTTGACCCAGTTTAGCGCGACCAGATGTCCCAATAGGCGCTATAGGTTTCTATGTGCTATATAGTGCTAAATCTTTAAAGATTCATATCTCCGGTTCCCTACATTGGATTTTTTTCACTTTGGTGTCATTTTAAAGATGCAAATATTTCCTATTTCTATAAATTGGTGTTGAACTTTTATTGTGAGTTGTGTCTTAATTATTTACTGAATTGGTGTTTTTAAATGCTTTATGTACCTGTCTAAGTAGTTAAGCATGCCTGCTCGCAGCCAAGCTACCAAGGGTTGAGCATGTGAATAATTTTCTAAGACCTGTACTGAGCCCTATATTGTGATAGTGGCCTTATTGCCACTGGCAGATATACATTTGCCTCTACTAATAACCCACTTTTCAACACTGACTTATAATCTGATTGAACACATTAATCTCAGGATGTTGCAGCCATTTTACCTTTCACCATGAAGAACGCCGGCATTAGTCATGTTCTCAGCAATTAATACTTTTGTTTTGTACTCTTGACTTCTGGTGTTTAACCTCTAGCGTACATGAGGCCACTAGTCACACTCCACCTTTGTTTCGAACTCTAAAATTGTTTCATTGATAAGGCAGCTAAATTGTGCTCACAGTTTTGCACAGAGATTTGTAGCTCAATTATGAGATGGCAGAAAATAAATACTTCCTCTTTGAATTTCGGAAACATAACATGAGCTTGAAAGCCCATTGTTCTGCAAGAAGCTGAATAAACCAACTTTTAAAAGTATCACATGAAAAACCTCCTAAATGGCTAACTTTTGTTAGGAGTATTCTTCAAACCTGAAGTGTGCAAGTATGACAAAATCAAATCAAACATTACATTTTAAATGTGTACTTAATTTGTATATGTACTAAGTTGTATAATATTGCCTGAAATGTATTATTAGTTTTTGGCAACAGACTATTCACATTGTTCAGATGGCCTATTGTGATTCACAAATCATTGTACTTTTCACATCTCTTCCCCCCCCGTGCCTGAGGGGAAAAATTGTCTTGCTTCAACGTCGAAGGAAGGAAGGACATTTTCTCTACACTTAGCCAGGTCATTGTAATTCAATTGTATTGCATTTAGAAATTCTCACTTCAGGGTATAAAAGTTAAACTTGTTTAAATATAAAAAATATTTTTTTTAAATGTGGCAAGGATAAAAATGGAAGGAAGGTTAGAAGGTAGAGGGAAAAAAGGTAGAAGTAAATTGGCCAAACAAGCACATTTGGTACTGAGACTAAGCCAAACATTCCTGTGCGTTGCTTTCAATGTAATTATCTAGCAAAGGATTTGCCCTGTGCATTGTGTTGGCACTCATAGATATGCAGATCTCCACAATGGTTCATTTTTAGAACTCCAAACAATGCTATCTTTCCAGGAATGGTAAAGTATAAGTTCTTGCCAGGGTAAAGTTATACATTTGTCTCTATTGTCATGAGTGAACCAGCTTGGTTCTACCAAACAGATTATTTTGCCCCATTTCTATTACCATAAGTAGCTAAAATACCAGTTTCCTTGGGATGTGGGAGAACTAGTCCTCCACTTGATATATTTTCATCACGCCCTATCTCCTGATATGAGATGCTCTAATTATTTCTTTAAGCAATTGATACAATGGGCACTAGTAAATTAAGTGTTTAAGATCTATTTTCCTGGTTGGCAGGACATTAGTACCAGATGTGCCCCACCATTTTTCTCTAAAAAATTGGCTATTTCAGGCCTGCTATGGTCACCTCTGTTTTGAGGTTTTGACAGGCCTAATAAGCTTCCAGTAACAATGAGGAGAATGTTGCAGTATGTGAAGGCCTTTCTTGCAAGTTTGCCTTTAGAGTGCACCTGTCTGGTTTAGAGGACCTTCGGACGCAAAGGTCTCTGTTCCATAGAGAATGACCGGGCCTACATTGAATTCTTAGAGAATCTTATCATGCCCTTAGTGGCTGCCTCATTTTTTTCCCATCTGGTTCTGTTTAAATGGTTTGTTCTTCTTTGGGGGTTACAGAAACAATGTGATTTTGCTAATTGGTTACCACCCAATTAGAATAGTTTTGAAGTAGGATTCTCCATAACTATGCTGTAAGTCTATTTATACAAAAGGGGATGATGGACGGAACGTTTGAGCCAATCAAACACTCACCCCCAGTCAACTGATCTGGGTTTAATCCATCATCATTCTTTAGCTCACTCCACCACCCCAGTTCAGACATGGCCATATGCAAATCAGTCTGACCCTGTGCCTCATGGGAACAGTCCAGCCCGAACTGCCAAGCCATGTCTTCCCTGGACCGGAAACAAGCATCCTAGGACCGAGGCACAGGGTCAGACTGATTTGCATATGGCCATGTCTGAACTGGGGTGGTGGAGTGAGCTAAAGAATGATGATGGATTAAACCCAGATCAGTTGACTGGGGTGAGTGTTTGATTGGCTCAAACGTTCCGTCCATCATCCCCTTTGTATCGCTTTGGTCGCCCTAAGTTGGCGGGGGTATGCCCAGACGTGGGTCCCTTGCTCACTTTGCCACTGGATTCAAGCAAGCCTGGCTGATGACGGCTGAAATGCCAGAAACCGGTCCTAGGATGCTTGTTTCCGGTCCAGGGAAGACATGGCTTGGCAGTTCGGGCTGGACTGTTCCCATGAGGCACAGGGTCAGACTGATTTGCATATGGCCATGTCTGAACTGGGGTGGTGGAGTGAGCTAAAGAATGATGATGGATTAAACCCAGATCAGTTGACTGGGGGTGAGTGTTTGATTGGCTCAAACGTTCCGTCCATCATCCCCTTTTGTATCGCTTTGGTCGCCCTAAGTTGGCGGGGGTATGCCCAGACGTGGGTCCCTTGCTCACTTTGCCACTGGATTCAAGCAAGCCTGGCTGATGACGGCTGAAATGCCAGAAACCGGTCCTAGGATGCTTGTTTCCGGTCCAGGGAAGACATGGCTTGGCAGTTCGGGCTGGACTGTTCCCATGAGGCACAGGGTCAGACTGATTTGCATATGGCCATGTCTGAACTGGGGTGGTGGAGTGAGCTAAAGAATGATGATGGATTAAACCCAGATCAGTTGACTGGGGGTGAGTGTTTGATTGGCTCAAACGTTCCGTCCATCATCCCTTTTGTATCGCTTTGGTCGCCCTAAGTTGGCGGGGTATGCCCAGACGTGGGTCCCTTGCTCACTTTGCCACTGGATTCAAGCAAGCCTGGCTGATGACGGCTGAAATGCCAGAAACCGGTCCTAGGATGCTTGTTTCCGGTCCAGGGAAGACATGGCTTGGCAGTTCGGGCTGGACTGTTCCCATGAGGCACAGGGTCAGACTGATTTGCATATGGCCATGTCTGAACTGGGGTGGTGGAGTGAGCTAAAGAATGATGATGGATTAAACCCAGATCAGTTGACTGGGGGTGAGTGTTTGATTGGCTCAAATGTTCCGTCCATCATCCCCTTTTGTATCGCTTTGGTCGCCCTAAGTTGGCGGGGGTATGCCCAGACGTGGGTCCCTTGCTCACTTTGCCACTGGATTCAAGCAAGCCTGGCTGATGACGGCTGAAATGCCAGAAACCGGTCCTAGGATGCTTGTTTCCGGTCCAGGGAAGACATGGCTTGGCAGTTCGGGCTGGACTGTTCCCATGAGGCACAGGGTCAGACTGATTTGCATATGGCCATGTCTGAACTGGGGTGGTGGAGTGAGCTAAAGAATGATGATGGATTAAACCCAGATCAGTTGACTGGGGGTGAGTGTTTGATTGGCTCAAACGTTCCGTCCATCATCCCCTTTTGTATCGCTTTGGTCGCCCTAAGTTGGCGGGGGTATGCCCAGACGTGGGTCCCTTGCTCACTTTGCCACTGGATTCAAGCAAGCCTGGCTGATGACGGCTGAAATGCCAGAAACCGGTCCTAGGATGCTTGTTTCCGGTCCAGGGAAGACATGGCTTGGCAGTTCGGGCTGGACTGTTCCCATGAGGCACAGGGTCAGACTGATTTGCATATGGCCATGTCTGAACTGGGGTGGTGGAGTGAGCTAAAGAATGATGATGGATTAAACCCAGATCAGTTGACTGGGGGTGAGTGTTTGATTGGCTCAAACGTTCCGTCCATCATCCCCTTTTGTATCGCTTTGGTCGCCCTAAGTTGGCGGGGGTATGCCCAGACGTGGGTCCCTTGCTCACTTTGCCACTGGATTCAAGCAAGCCTGGCTGATGACGGCTGAAATGCCAGAAACCGGTCCTAGGATGCTTGTTTCCGGTCCAGGGAAGACATGGCTTGGCAGTTCGGGCTGGACTGTTCCCATGAGGCACAGGGTCAGACTGATTTGCATATGGCCATGTCTGAACTGGGGTGGTGGAGTGAGCTAAAGAATGATGATGGATTAAACCCAGATCAGTTGACTGGGGGTGAGTGTTTGATTGGCTCAAACGTTCCGTCCATCATCCCCTTTTGTATCGCTTTGGTCGCCCTAAGTTGGCGGGGTATGCCCAGACGTGGGTCCCTTGCTCACTTTGCCACTGGATTCAAGCAAGCCTGGCTGATGACGGCTGAAATGCCAGAAACCGGTCCTAGGATGCTTGTTTCCGGTCCAGGGAAGACATGGCTTGGCAGTTCGGGCTGGACTGTTCCCATGAGGCACAGGGTCAGACTGATTTGCATATGGCCATGTCTGAACTGGGGTGGTGGAGTGAGCTAAAGAATGATGATGGATTAAACCCAGATCAGTTGACTGGGGGTAAGTGTTTGATTGGCTCAAGCGTTCCGTCCATCATCCCCTTTTGTATCGCTTTGGTCGCCCTAAGTTGGCGGGGGTATGCCCAGACGTGGGTCCCTTGCTCACTTTGCCACTGGATTCAAGCAAGCCTGGCTGATGACGGCTGAAATGCCAGAAACCGGTCCTAGGATGCTTGTTTCCGGTCCAGGGAAGACATGGCTTGGCAGTTCGGGCTGGACTGTTCCCATGAGGCACAGGGTCAGACTGATTTGCATATGGCCATGTCTGAACTGGGGTGGTGGAGTGAGCTAAAGAATGATGATGGATTAAACCCAGATCAGTTGACTGGGGGTGAGTGTTTGATTGGCTCAAACGTTCCGTCCATCATCCCCTTTTGTATCGCTTAAGTCTATTTATAGCATGGCTATGCTATAAATAGACATATCTATTTATTTATCTATTTTTGATTCTCTTTACCGTAGCTGATTATATGGTCTGAAAGTTTTTGTAGAACATCTGCTGTACTTGCGAACAATACTGAATTTAAGCATAAACCAGGCACATGCATTTTCCTTGGCAGTCCTCAGAATGTCACCTATAATGGCTATAAAGACTATCAGGTATAAACATTAAAATGTATGTTAAAAAGTAGCGGTGTGAGCAGAAAAACATATTTCACTCCAGTGGTGATTTTAAATGTTGTTGTTGAAGTAAATCTCCAGAATAGTGAAGTTACTCACAGTGAGGAAGAACAGATAAGGCCTCATGAATAGGGATACAGCACATTCTTGCCCTTTTCCCCTGAGATAGGGACTTTTTTATCTGTGTTGGCAATATCTGATAAGAAGATATAGGCTTTTGCAAAACAAGACCTACCATGTTGTTTGTAGGCAGTACGAACGACTCAGGGATTGCATTTGCCAATAAGAAAACCATGAAACAGGAACAAAGTCACTTTGAGTAAAAGATTGTGAAGAGAAAGTGTGAGAATTTTAGTTTAATTTAGTTTGATGTCTCATGGAGTTGTCTCTCCATTTAAATTCATATCTTGGACCTGCTCTAAGAAAAAGCTGCTTAGACCCTAAGGAGAAAAGTAGGCTTGCCTGCTTGCTGCAAAAAGTCCTGTTTGTATAACAGAAGACTGGATTGTCTCCCACTCTGGCTTGGATCTCTGGGAATAACAAGCATTTGCAATGCAATATGTCTCACCTTTTGGACGTTTTAAAGATTTAGTAATGCAGCAAATTGTGTGGCCCCTGAGCTTTCAGGGTGCCAAGTCGTTGGTGAGCAAGTGGTGTCCTGTGATTTTGGGCAAATCACTTAAACTACAAGCATCGATCTTGGAGGGGAGGTGGGTGTGAGATGAAGGGGTAGGAAGAGACTGCACAGGGCGAGCAGGAAACAAGACGCAATGGTGAAAATTAAAGCCGTGAGGGGATGGGGAGAGATAGCATGTAATGTGAATGGAACAGCATTTGAGCTTGTAAATGACTCCATCTGGCAACATTTAAAAAACAGCAATGAAACTGCATCAAATATACCTTGAAATGCGTGCAGTCAGAGCTGCCGACTCGGGAGTTCGAGTCTCGGCGTTGGCTTAACATCCTGTGATTTTGGGCAAATCACTTAAAATACAAGCAGTGACCTCGATGGGTGGTGGGGGCAGGGTGAATGGTTAGGGAGAGACGCACAGGGTGAGCAGGCTGCCACGAGGAGGAAACAAGACACAATCGTGAAAATGAAACCAGTGTCCTATGATTTTGGGCAAATCACTTAAAATACAAGCAGGGATCTTGGAGGGGTGTTGGGTGCAGGTTGAAGGGGAAGGGAGAGATGGCACAGGGCGAGTAGGAAACAAGACACAATGGTGAAAATGAAAGTGGTGAGGAGAGACGACACGCAATATGACTGGAGCAGCATTTAAGCTTATAAATGACTCCATCTGGCAACATTTAAAAACAAGCGGTCACACATGTGAAAAGCAGCTGTTAAAAAAAGAAAAAATATATCCCTAACCAGAAAGTGAAAAAGCAGAAGCAGACAAGTCCTGCAGCAATACTCCAGAGCCCACAAAGTACATACAACAGATCATCCTGCAGTGCAAGTACTGTAGGCTCGACCTAAAAAGCGGTTAACGGGCTGAGATTGGCGTTAGGCAGCACACAGTGCACCAGCACAAGGAGAGAGCAGAAATGCTCCATATCATTGCAAATATAGAGCATTTCTGCTTTCTCTCTTTCATGCAATGCAGTTCACTTGCTGTGCCGTGTGAAATAATAGTTAATGGGCCACCAGGCTGGCTTATGAACACAGTATGAGGACAATGAATGATGAATCCCAGCTGGCTCCAGCACACAGTGCTCATAGTCTAGAAAAAGGGTTGTAAATGAAACAGTAAGTAAGAGTGGTAAAGGCAACACCCCCCCGCCCCCAAGGAGGCTGTAGCCATTTAAAAGGTTTGAGAGGACATATAAAATGCTTAGAGTTTTTTGAGTTATCATGCTTTGTGAACGTGGTCAAAAGTAAAACAGAACATTTTCTTTTAAAAAGCATCTTTTCCAAAAAACATTATTTCTTCTATTAAATATAGTCCGGGGGCATAATTTTCTTTGAATGCCAAAAATGAAAGCCTCACCACTACAACTGAAAACAACAGTTTTGTTCCTAACAAACCCCTTTCCTCTTTTAATTCCTACTTCTGCTTCCCTTTATTTTTGCTAATAGATTTATCACCATTATAGCGTACATGTTTTAGGCTTTGCTTTCTTGTTTCTTTGTTTTCTTAGCTGTTTTGCTCTTCTGGTCAGATGCTGCTCGTGACGTGCTGCTTGAGTCAGCTACCAAAGATGGGCTAGGTAACCCCCACACTAACTTGTTTAGCTTTTAGGAGCTAGAGGTGCTTTCTGGCAGTTCAGTCACAGTTCAACAACATGAACCCTCTCTTTCCTATATTAGCAATTATGTTTGCGACATATATATATTTTTTTAATGAAAACAAAAATAGCTGTAAAAGCAAAACCTAAAATTCTTTTAAATACATTTTTGAAACTTTAGATTTCTGATTTGTGTGTGCTGCGTTACACTTTCGTTAATGATCCTCTTAGATTAAAATAGTATTTTTACATCATTCAGCTTCTGAAGAACACATGCATAATATATTTTTTACTGTGCTGGCATGTTGTGTATAAAATCCATCAAACCTAAAGCACACAAACCTAGGCAATGATTTAGAAGTGGGAGGGTATACAAAATCTAGCTCTTTCCAGGTGGATTTGCTTAATCTCCCATCGAAGGTTCCACTGCAGTCAGAATTACCACTGTCAGAATTACCACATCACAGTGTACAGTTGGGTTGGAAATAATGCTGGTGGCAATTCTGCTGTCAGACAATTCCTCCCCCCCCGATGTCATATTTTTCCCATCTGCAAATTTTAGATTTCACATCACTGAGAACCCTTGAATCGAGCCATTGATATGGAAAACAACTACACATTATTGATATTAAGAAATCAGCATGTAGTACATCTCCTGCAAAGCATTTCAAGGCAGATCATTTGTACAGAACTTTAAGTTCAGAATACAAAATGGCAACAGCGGTGCCTTGTCAATAGTAAAACCCCTTAACAAAGTTTTAAAGTTCAAGTACTTTTCTGGGACTAATGCACGCTCTAAAATAAATATTCATCCTTTGTTTGGAATCATCAATTCAGTGAGGTTACAGCAGGAGTGTCCTGTGCTTAGGACAGAAGACTGACAAGCTGAATGCACCTCAGCTCTTCAGAGAAACAAAATACAAAAATGTATCACTGAAAAAAACAAAAGTTGAAGTAACATTATAGTTATGTGACAATTTCAGTGACAACCTAACGTTTTAAAATAAAAAATCACTGAAATGTACCAGTAATAGTTATCTTCAATAACTATAACTTGTGCCTTAGAATAACTATAGCCATGCACAGTCTTCTCATCAACGATGTTATTTCAAATGTTGCAGTGATATTATTTATGATGTCGTTGAAGATGTCACAAGCGATGTAATATGTGGGGTAATTAGGAGTGCAAGACGTTTTTGGCCTCAGGCTTGGAGGGGCAGAATATCCATGCCCTGCCCCCTTCTGTCTATTATTAAGATTTTTTTAGGGCTCAGGACTGGGACCCGAGTACTCTAGCTGGCTCTGCCACATCCTTGTTGATGTGGTGGCATCCAATCAGTTCTCCCCTGAAGATCTGTCAACCCCTCAGATCTTCCGCATAGAGAAATATACATAATTGTTTTGCCTTAATTGCTCTAAAACTACTGAATTGTTTTGCAACAAATCACAAAAAGCATGGTTTCTGGACTAAGATCTAGCTTTTTGAGAAATGTGGTATAATTCAAAGCAGCAGTTTTTGTTGTATTGCTGTTCAATTTTCCTATGAAAAATTAATACGGAAAATATGTGTTGGCGCCTCCATTTTTCCTGGCCCCCACTTGACGGATCACCTCAAAACTTTCCATGAACAAACTAGGCAAAAAGGAGCATGTTTTTGGAAAGTTTTGATGATAGTTGTCTAAGGGCGCCACAATTATTAGCAACATAAAAAGGCATTTCCTTTGGAAACACAATCCTAACTATAACTACTACTACACACAAGTATATATATACATATTACCTACTGGCGGTCGCCAGTAGGTAGTTATAGTTAGGACCTTGTTTCTATTCAAAAAGCGTCTGTCCTTTTGCCAATATCTTTGGTGCCGTTTGACGAATCTTCGCAAAAGTTTCAAAACTAATGGCCCGCTCAGTTCAGCTCCTGTCTTGAAAGTTTCAAGGTGATTCGTCAAGCGGGGGCCGAGAAAAAAGGGGGGTCCCAAAACGCGTTTTCCCCATGTTAATTTCCATAGGAAACTTTAGACAAGGCTACAGCCCGAACTGCTGAACGGAATTACACCAAATTTGGCAAAAGGTAGCTCTTGGTTCAAAAAGCGCTCTTTTTTAAAATGGTGTAAATCCGTTCAGTAGTTTTTAAATATTAAAGGAAAAGAAATGTATATATCTGGGCGGAGCCTAACCACACATCTCATCGTGAGATCTGATTGGCTGTCAGCACTTCATCCAAGAAGTGTTGGCAGCCATCTTGGGACCAATATACATGATAGCACCCCATTAAAATGCATTGTAGTGAATGGAAGGTTTTGAGGGTCACCAAAAGGAGAACATATAAAGGGTGATAAGACTTTAGTTACATTATAAATCATTTGTTGATGGTACCATACTAATTCTAGTAATTGTGGTGTGTTCTAAGGTGATTTTACCCTGTGAAAAAGCCTTCTGCTGGGATATCATGAATCATGTTTGAGAGAAAACTATGTTCTCATACTTTTCCCATAGAGGTTTGGAAGGAGATCTAGAAGCTAAAATGAGAGCATATTTTCTGTAAATTCACATTATCTTTCTCAGTCATGTGAGAATGAAGTCTGACATTCTCAGTAAAACGTGTACATCCAACAAGGGCAGAGACTGTCAGTTGATTCCTTTGTGTTCTACTGCAGCTTCCCAGAGTGTTCTAAAGAACAACTAGAACGCTAACAGTCTTACTTATGACAAAAGTATGGCAAACCTGAAGCCATCTTGATTGGAATAAACTGGTAACACTTAAAACATTTAATTTAAAAAGGAACAAAATGAGGGGGTTCATTTTGCCATAGAAATTATGATTAGTGCAGAAGAAAGAAAAATTAGGGCACATTTTGAGTGACTTCTCAAATCCTCTTCTATTTCATTAAAAAATTCTGGCATGCAGACTGAAACATGCACTTTCAATACCAGCAGCAGACTTCCCTGGTGAGCAGTAGCTTTACTACAGCGATCTAATGAGCAACTAGAGTGCTAACATTCTGAATTTATGGCAAATGTGTGACACATCTGAAAGCCTTCTTGATGGAATCAAAGTAAAAAACTGAAAGTATTTCCTACTGAGGAGACTGAAGCAAATGAGGAAATTAGGAAACTTCAGAACAAATAAGTCTCCCAAGATGGCCACCAGAGACAAAAGAGCCCAAATGTAGCACAAATATCACCCAGATGTAGCCCACGTATAGCCCAATGACAGAATGTCCCAGAGTGTTCTAAAGAACAACTAGAGCGCTAACAGTCTTACTTATGACAAAAGTATGGCAAACCTGAAGCCATCTTGATTGGAATAAACTGGTAACACTTAAAACATTTAATTTAAAAAGGAACAAAATGAGGGGTTCATTTTGCCATAGAAATTATGATTAGTGCAGAAGAAAGAAAAATTAGGGCACATTTTGAGTGACTTCTCAAATCCTCTTCTATTTCATTAAAAAATTCTGACATGCAGACTGAAACATGCACTTTCAATACCAGCAGCAGACTTCCCTGGAGAGCAGTAGCTTTACTACAGTGATCTAATGAGCAACTAGAGTGCTAACATTCAGAATTTATGGCAAATGTGTGACACATCTGAATGCCTTCTTGATGGAATCAAAGTAAAAAACTGAAAGCATTTCCTACTGAGGAGACTGCAGTAAATGAGGAAATTAGGAAACTTCATAACAAATAAATTTCCCAAGATGGCCACCAGAGCCAAAAAAGCCCAAATGTAGCACAAATATCACCCGGATGTAGCCCACGTATAGCCCAATGACAGAAGTGTGCAGAACACTTTTTTGTTTGTTGTTTTTTTGCAGTTTTATATAGTGCAGACTGGTCAGGTATTGGAGTGCTTTACATGAGCATTGGTTACATCACACAAGGACAAATTCATTTTGGTTGTAGACATGGGGAGATTAAGTGATTTGACCTGAATCACAGAATGTCGAGCTGAAGCAGAAACTCCAACCTGGTTCCCCAGTTGTAAAGTCTGCAACTCTGGAAGTAACACCACATCCTCTCCCCTAAGTGCAACATTTAATCAAGTGGTCAACTGGATAAAAAAACATAAAGATAACAAATAATTTAAAAGTGATTTGTCGCTATTTGAAAACTCAGAAAATATGTCCTCATTTTAGTTTTTTAGAGCACTAACCATAATTTCGATGCAAATAAGACCCTCTCATTTCTGTAATTTCTAAAGGAAATGCTCTAGTTATTACAGTTTTGATTACATCAAGATGACGTCAGGCGTGCCACACTTTTGTAATAAATATAGAATGTTAGCAATCTAGTTGTTCAGTAGGATACTGTTGAGAGACAGAGGTCAGGGGCACTGACTCAGAAAATTGAAGGCAGGTAGGAGGGTGCAGAGGCAACAATTTGACCACACTGGGCAGGCAGGAAGGGCAGTGGCAGCACAACAGACTATGGAGGGCGGTAGAAAGGGGGGCTGGGGCAACAAACCAACAATGCAGGACAGGCAAGAGAGGCTGTGGCAATATAATAGACCATTGTGGGCAGAAGGAAGAGGCAGTGGTAGTACAACCATACATGCCAACAGACCCGATTCAGCCAGGAAACGCCCAATGTTTTTAAGCCCAAATGGGCTTTATTTGATCTGTCTACAATCTCCTCTTTTTCAATGTAAGTCAATGGGGAAAATCAATACCCCAGTTTTTTTTTCAAAATCTCCCTCTTACCAAGTTCAAAATGTTAGCAAGTATGGTACATTGGATCACGGAAGGCAGGAGGAATTGGGGCAGGGACATGGACTGGACTCGGATAACAGAGGACAGGAGGTACATGGACAGGTGCACCAAACTGACCTTACAGGGCAGGCATCAGGGTTTGCAGCAGCACAATATACCACACAGGGCATGCGGGACGGGAGTGCAGCACAACAATCCATGGAAAGCAATAGGGAGGGGACAGGACCATGCACATGGACAACAGATAACAGAGGGTAAAGAGGCAATGGCAGCTAGCTTGCCATAATGGAGAGACAGGAGAGAAAGCTGCAGCATAACGGACCATAAAGGGCAAGAGGGAGGGATCAGGGGCATTACAATGGAACAGACAAGCCAGGAGGGAGGGAATAGGGGTCTGCACATGGAAAAAAAGAGGGCAGGGGGCAGGACAGGAGCAGCAAGCTGACCATGGAGGTCAGGCAGGATGGGCACTAGAAGCAAGACACACCATGGAGAGCAACAGTGAGACTATAATGGCATACACACAGACCATGGAGCGAAGGTGGGAGGGGGTCAGGGGCAGCTTGTTGACCACACAGCGAAGGTGGGAGGGGCTGTGGCAGCACAGAAGACCACGCATGACAAGCGGGAGGGTTAGTGGCAGCACAATGGCCATGATGGGCAAGAAGGAGGGGGCAGGGGCATGTACAAAGGACCATGGAGGATAGAAGGGAGGGGTAGGAGCTGGGCACAGGCAAGAGAGTTCAGGGGAAGGGGCCTCACAACAGACCACGGGGGCAGGCAGGAGGAGCAATTGCAGCACAACAGACCAGGGAGGGCAGAAGGGTGTGGCAGTAAAATGGACCATGGAGGACAGGAGGAAGGGGATAGGGGCATGGAACGTGGACAGGCAGGGTGGAGGTGGCAGGGACAGGTTACAGTCATCTGACAATGCTAGGCAGGTAAGAGGGGAGTGGCAGCTCAACAGAACACTCAGAGTAGATAGGAGGGGCAGGTCCATGGAACATGGTGGGCAAAAAGGATGGAGCAGGGGCATGCACACAGACATCGAGGGCAGGGGGAAGGAGAGTAGGGGCAGCAAGCTAAGCACAGAGGCTAAGCAGGAGGTCAATGATGGGGCATATAATTGGGCAATGGAGGGCAGGAGGAGTGGACTGGGATATCATGCTAAATGGAGGGCAGTGGCAGCACATCAGACCATGCATGGCAGGAGGGAGGAGGCTAGTGCATGGATTCAGACAACAGAGGATAGGGAGGAGGTGGATGGGGCAGCAAGCTAACTGTTCAGAGAAGTGGCAGAACAACAGCTAAACAGGGCTGTAATGAGGGAGCAGGGGCATGGACTTGGACAATGGATGGCAAGGAGGAGGGGAGGCAGGAGCAGCAAGCTTTGGTGGGGGCAGCACAATGCCAGGCCAGGCCCTGCTTCCAACACCCACCATCCATTGTGATAGGCATCTTACTTAACGTTAAAAAAACCTAGAAATTTGCTGAAAAAAAAAACATTACAGGGATGTTATAGTTAGAGTCAGATTTCACTCATACAAAACCAGAGAAATTCAGCAGTTATAGTTACCTGAGCTAACTATGTAACGTACGCCTCCTCAATGCACTGCTTATGACCTCAGACATTACATCATTCATGGCAAAACCAAAGGGGATGATGGACGGAGTGTTGACATTACAAGCACTCACCCCCAGTCAACTGATCTGGGATTAATCCATCATCATTCTTTAGCTCACTCCGCCACCCCAGTTCAGACATGGCCATATGCAAATCAGTCTGACCCTGTGCCTCATGGGAACAGTCCAGCCCGAACTGCCAAGCCATGTCTTCCCTGGACCGGAAACAAGCATCCTGGGACCGGTTTCGGGCTCACAGCCCTCACCAGCCAGGCTATCTTGAATCCAGTGGCAAAGTGAGCAAGGGACCCACGTCTGGGCATACCCTGCCAACTTAGGGCAAACAAAGCAAATCCAAAGGGGATGATGGACGGAGTGTTGACATTACAAGCACTCACCCCCAGTCAACTGATCTGGGTTTAATCCATCATCATTCTTTAGCTCACTCCGCCACCCCAGTTCAGACATGGCCATATGCAAATCAGTCTGACCCTGTGCCTCATGGGAACAGTCCAGCCCGAACTGCCAAGCCATGTCTTCCCTGGACCGGAAACAAGCATCCTGGGACCGGTTTCGGGCTCACAGCCCTCATCAGCCAGGCTATCTTGAATCCAGTGGCAAAGTGAGCAAGGGACCCACGTCTGGGCATACACTGCCAACTTAGGGCGAACAAAGCAAAACCAAAGGGTCAGGGACATCACTCATGACATCACTCATGACATCTCATGACATCTCAAATGAGCTGTGAATGGAATGGAACTATAATCGCTAGAACTTTATTTAGGGATAGTGTGTGTATATTAACACCCCTTTTTTTTTCTTTTCATTTGTGTAAGAACCATTATAATATGCAACGTGCCCAGATCAATATGGCCGATAGCCTTTCACTTTAAAGTAGTGTGTAGTCCATTGTTTATGTTGATGTTTGCAATCCTAAGTATGTTTATTATGAACAAGTCACGTTGATGAACATACAGGTACGGCGGTCACGGGGCAAGATATGCTGAAATGACATTGTGTGCATATTAACACTTGTTTTCTTTTCTTTATTGTATCAATTCCTGAATTTTCACATCGTGACCAGGCCAATATGGCTACCAGCTTTTTGGATTAAAGTAATATGTAGTCCTTTGTTAATGTTGGCAACTGGAGGCATTTGTACATTTAAATAAGGAAGCTACAATGATATCTTGTATCGTTATCAAGTTTCGTACGAGCCGAAACGCGTGGATCACGTCCTTTCCAGATTAAATACTTCCAAACTACAACCCGAGTGCTGATTCCTTCCTTGTAAGAGTGAGAGGAGAATGAATACATATATATAAAATTCACTGAAAAAACCACAGGTTTCAGGGACGTTATAGTTAAAAATTAGCATTTAAAAACCTTAGATATTCACTGAAAAAACCAAAGGTTTCAGGGATGTTATAGTTAGTCTGACATTTCACTAGTACAAAACCAGAGAAATTCAGCCGTTATAGTTAGCTGAGCTAACTGTAACTCACGCCCACAATGCACTGCTGATGACGTCACATATTACATCACTCATGACATGGTCAGTGACATCACTGATGACATCACTCATGACATCTCAAATGACATTACTGATGATATCACTGATGACATCATCCAGTGACTGTGAGTGTTTCTAAAAGGTTTAAGAATGTGATATATATATGATGATTTAGTCAGTGTGTGACTGACTGTATAAGTGAGTGATTATACGTGTCTGGGTGAATTTATGGGTGAGTGACTAATCTGTGTGAATGTCTGTATCAGTCTGTCAGTTGGTGTGTAAGTGGCTGCATGGGTTGGTGAATAGGTACATGAGTGTCTATATGGGTTATTGATTGGTTGTCTGAGTAACTGCATGGGTGCCTGAGTGTCTGTGTGTTGTGTGACTACCTGCATGGATGTGTGAGTGGGTGATTCACTGGGTGTATGGGTTCATGAGTGCGTCTGTAAGGGGCTGTATAGGTGAGTGAGTGTGCATATGGCTGTGTTGGTGAGTGAATGGATGTTTAGTGGTATATGTGTGAGTAACTGCATATGTGAATGGCAGTATATGTGAGTGTTGGAGTATATAAGTGACTGTATGTGAAAGTGAGTGATTGTGAGAGTGGATGTATGGATGAGTGTGTGCTTGTGTCAGTGATTGTATAAGAGAGTAAGTATGTGTTAGTATCTGTGAATAAGTGAGGTAGTGTGTGTATAACTGTTTAGGTGAGTAAATGGCATTGTGATTGACTCTCTGGGTGACTGACTAGGTGTGTGAGTAACTCTATGGGTGAGTGGCGATGTGTGAGTGTCTGTATGGGTGTATGAGTGCATATAATAGTGGCTGTATTGATGAGTGACTGCATGTATGAGTGACTGTATGGGTGAGTGAGTGGATGTGTGTGTAGACCTATGAATCAGTGAGTGGGTATGTACTGACTGGTATAGTTGTGTCTATGGTTTCGAGAATGGTAGTCTGTATTTTAGAGTGGGTGTATGAAAGGTTATATTAGGGTGTGAGTAGGTGCATCAGAGATTAAGTGGATGATGCTATCAGTGATGTCATCAGTGATGTCATTTGGGATGTCATCAGTGATGTCACTGACCATGTCATGAGTGATGTAATATGTGATGTCATCAGCAGTGCATTACGGGGGCGTGAGTTATATATATTTATATATATACTGCTCTTCATCTGAAACATGGGAACTAGCCCGGGTTGCCTCCTCTTTTCTTCTTTTTTTCTTTTTAAATAATTTATGTCGCACACTAAGCCTTAAAGGGCATTTATTATATATAGAATGCCCCTTTTATGGCTCAATACATAAAAAATGTCAATATTAAATGAAGACAGCCCATGGTTTAGCTAAATGTTATATGTGACGAAGAAGTTGACTCTACCCCATGTTTTGTGCAATAATTTATTGACATGTTAGGCACAAACTCCCTCTTTAACTTACGGAGCGGCTATCCAATTTTTATTTCCCCTGTATTTCCGACCCCTTGTACTACTCTGTGGATACTGCTTTCACTATTCTGTGGATGTTGTTCTTCATTTAAAGTGTTTACTTTTTTTAACTTTATTTTCCCCCAAACTCGCGGTAGTTTCGACCGCACCTAAACTCACTGATTTTCCGCGAGCTGCCCCCTTCATTGGCACGCACCATGTGATACGTGTCACATGGCAATACACCTGCATTATCGGCGCATCGCCTCACGCTGCACTCTAGCAGCTGCTCGGAGGGACATTACATCACCTAGTATACCATACAGTTCCATAAAACCCTTCATATGCTAAGATTGTTAATCATTTCAAAGAAACCATGGCCTACATATATGTGTAACTATATAGATATTACGCACATTAAGAACTGCTGCATTCTTTTCGTGGCTGAAGCAAAAAAATATCCCGCTGTCAGCATGTATAGGGTAACAGAAGGCACACAATGCCTGCATCAAAGAAGCAGAAGGCGAAAAAAACACCCACATTTTTTGCCGTAGAACATTATTTTCAACAGGGGCTTTTAATTATTTCCGATAAAGTTTTGTTTTCTAATTTTCTGCCTCCATAGTGAATTGGGAGTAGGGTGTGCATTTGGTGTTTTACACACAACTCGTTCATGCTTTGCAAAATGTACTTGTGTTTCTTCTAGCTTTCGGTTGCTTGCCTTTCTGCCTGTCTTTTTCTTTATTTCTAAGAGTGTTTTTGCTATTCGCTTCCCACCAGTCTTTCTGTTATCATCTCAGTCTGGTTTCACTCCATTTCCCTATTATGCTAGTATCTGTCCTTCGGCCATCCACTAGCTGCAAACGTTTTTCAATCTATGTATTTTTCTATTTGCCCTCCCCTCTATCTAGAAGCCTGTTTTCTGCTTTTTAAGTCTTTCAACCGACCTATCTTTCCCCCTTTTATCATCCGCTGCACATCAGTAGCGCTTGTCTTTTTAACATTTTCTATCTGCTTTTCTTGTTTTCTCTCCGTCTGCCCGACTCTCCTATGTTCAAGCTGTGCATGGCTGCCCGAATGTGTGGTTGACATTTTCTGTCTGAGTTCCCATTCGCTTGTCATTCCATTTGTCTTTTGTGGAATTTCTTTTTACCCTTTTGTGTCTGTGTGCCGTTTGCCCATTCTCTGTCCTACTGCTTAATGGTTGTTTTACTTTTCAGTCTGTCTTTCGTCATTTTTTTATTCGTCTATCTGCCTGGTTAAATCTATTTTTTGGCTTTATTTAACTGCCTGTTTTTAAATATTATTATATATGTCCCTTATCCTGCCTTTCTTCATTTTCCCCTCTTGGTTTACTTGTGTGTATCCCTTCTTTAACTGGCTGCCTGCCTTGTTGTCATTCTCTGTTTGCTTTTACTTTTTCCATAGCTATCTTTTCTCCGCCTTTTATCTGCCTTCCTGTGTCTCTTTGCTGCGTTGCACCTGTTCGTCTGAATATTCTTTTATCCTTTTGCCTTTTTTCTATCTGCCTGCCTCCGCTTTAGCCATAGCTCACTGTAACTGTCTCTTTGTTGTGATTTAAATTTTTTAATCTGCGTGTTTCCCTTGTTACCTTTGTTTCTGTCTGTCTTTTCTCATTTTCTATCTATCTTAATCTTTTCTGCCTGCCTTTTGTGACAGTTGACCACTCTGTCTCTTTTCCCCTCCTGCCCCTCTGCCCATCTTTTCCCATTTTCTATGTGTTCATCTTCTCTGTTTTCTACTTTACTTGCCTTTTTCGAACACTCTACCTGTCAGCCTCCTCACGCCCCCTTGCCTTTTCTATATGTTCCTGTTTTATTCTCATTATATATATATTTTTTTCTAATTCTCCCGCTTGTTTTGTACCTAACTCTAAACATTTGTGAAGTCATGCCATCTTGTCCCTGAGCTCTTTGGTACAATGCATGTTGATGCTTAGCAAGTGACAGTACCACAGGACAGGCTTCTGCAATCGTTTACAAGGCTCAAGTCATGGGTCAGAGGGACCTGAAGACAGACCGGCATTTCACAGCGCATATGTGCCCACACAGCGTACCTCTCCACTCCCTACAGCAAGCATGCCAGTGGTGGACCCTAAGATTCTAGAGAAGCAAATGGTACTGCGTGGATCAATATGTCATAAGCCTCTTGTTGCACCTCTGTTGGTTCTTTCTGCACTGTACCTCTTTTGCAAATTCCTGCATCCCTCTTGCCTATTTCTGCACCCCTCTTCCCTTTTTGTCCACCACTCTTGCTTCTTTCTGCACTTCTCTTGCTTCTTTCTGCACTGCTCTTGCTTCTTTCTGCACCTCTCTTGCAAATTTATGTATCCCTCTTGCCTCTTTCTGCACCCATGCACCCCTGTTCCCTCTTTCTGCACCTTTCTTGCCTGCTTCTGCACTTGTCTTGACTCTTTCTGCACCTCTGTTGCTTCTTTCTGTACTTCTCTTGCCTCTTTCTGCACCCCTCTTGCCTCTTTCAGCACCTCTGTTGCTTCTTTCTGCACTTCTCTTGCTTCTTTCTGCATCCCTCTTGCCTCTTTCTATACCCCTCTTGCCTCTTTGTGCACCTCTCCTGCCTCATTCTGTACCTCTCTTGCCTTTTTCTGCAGTTCTCTTGCCTCTTTCTGCACCTCTTTTACTTCGTTCTGCACTTCACTTGCCTCTTTCTGTACCCCTCTTGCCTCTTTCTGCACCTCTGTTGGTTCTTTCTGCACTGCTCTTGCTTCTTTCTGCACCTCTGTCCCAAATGTCTGCATCCCTCTTGCCTCTTTCTGCACCCCTCTTTCCTCGTTCTGCACCTCTCTTGCCTCAGTCTGCCCACCTGTTCTCTCTTTCTGCACCCCTTTTGCCTATTTCTGCAACGCTTGCCTCTTCCTGCAGTTCTCTTGCCTCCTTCTGCACCTCGCTTGCCTCTTTCTGCACCTCTGTTGGTTCTTTTGCACTGCTCTTGCTTCTTTCTGCACCTCTCTTGCAAATTTCTGCACCCGTCTTGCCTCTTTCTGCACCCCTCTTACCTCTTTCTGCACCTTTCTTGCCTCTATCTGCACCCCTGTTCCCTCTTTCTGTACCTCTTTTGTCTGTTTCTGCAAGTCTCTTGCCTCTTTCTGCAGTTCTCTTGCCTCCTTCTGCACCTCTGTTGCTTCTTTCTGCACCCCACTTACCTCTTTCTGCACCTCTCTTGCCTCTATCTGCACCCCTGTTCCCTCTTTCTGTACCTCTTTTGCCTGTTTCTGCAAGTCTCTTGCCTCTTTATGCAGTTCTCTTGCCTCCTTCTGCACCTCTGTTGCTTCATTCGGCACTTCTCATGCTTCTTTCTGCACCTGTCTTGCTTCTTTCTGCACCCCTGTTGACTCTTTCTGCACTCGTCTCCACCTCACTTACCTCTTTCTGCACTTCTCTTGCTTCTTTCTACACCTCTGTTGCTTCTTTCAGCTATTCTCTTGCCTTTTTCTGCACTTCTCTTGCTTCTTTCTGCACCCCTCTTGCCTTTTTCTGCACCCCTCTTCCCTCTTTGTGCAACTCTCTTGCCTCTTTCTACACCTCTCTTCCCTCTTTCTGCACCACTCTTGCCTTTTTCTGTACCTCTGTTGCTTCTTTCTTCACTTCTCTTGCCTCTTTCTGCACCCTTCGTGCCTCTTTCAGCACCTCTGTTGCTTCTTTCTGCACTTCTCTTCCTTCATTTTGCACCCCTCCTGCCTCTTTCTGTATCCCTCTTGCCTCTTTGTGTACCTCTCCTACCCCTTTCTGCACCCATCTTGCCTCTTTTTTGACCTCTGTTGGTTCTTTATGCACTGCTCTTGCTTCTTTCTGCACCTCTGTTCCAAATTCTGGATCCCTCTTGCCTCTTTCTGCACCCCTCTTGCCTCTTTCTGCACCTCTGTTGGTTCTTTCTGCACTGCTCTTGCTTCTTTCTGCACCTCTTTTGCCTGTTTCTGTACTTCTCTTGCCTCCTTCTGTACTCAAATGGGAAGTGCAAGCTGTCAAGTTTAAAGGTCTGCATGCTCTCGTGACTGAGGTATATGTCTACTTGTATATGTATTCTTACATGTGTTATGCATCTGAAGATGGTAGCTTAAAAAGCGGGTAACTTCTATAGGTGGTCAAATCTTCTCAGTTCTGCTCTGTCATTCGGTTGCACAGGCAGACATGGCTTATGTATATATGTGTTATAGAGCCCCTCAAATATACTATTGAATACCCATGTGCCCTGTATTGTGAGCAGAAAGAAATGCATACACCTTCTTTTACACAAAATTACAGAGTATGCTGTTTGAAACACAGGTATTCAAGTGTTTGTATGTTTATTTTAATTTAACATGTCACTAGGTAAAAGCATAGACATGTATGCATACCTTCACAAACTTGGTCAGACTTACAACAGTGATATGCTTAGGATTGCTGTTTTATATTTGGTAGGCCTAACATTCTGAGCAGTCGATTAATAGTGAACCTTCAAGAGAAAAGTGAGGTTTAAGACATCTTCGGAGAAGGATTAGTGATTAGGGTACTTTGTATGAGTCTGTTGTAAGGTACAGTCAAAGTAGGCCTCTTTCTGCACCTCTGTTGGTTCTTTCTGCACATCTCTTGGTTCTTTCTGCACCTTTCTTCCTCTTTCTGGACTTCTGTTGCCTCTTTCTGCACTTCTCTTGCTTCTTTCTGCGCCTTTCTTCATCTTTCTGCACATGTCCTACCTATGTAGGCATATTTAGAAATTAGCATTTAAAAAACCTTACAAATTCACTGAAAATACCAGACCTTTCATGGACGTTATAGTTAGGAATTAGCAGTTAAAAAACCTTTGAAATTCACTGAAAAAAACAGAGTTTTCAGGAACGTTGTAGTTAGAAATTAGCATTAAAAAAACCTCAGAAATTCCCTGAAAAAAACACAGGTTTCAGGGACGTTATAGTTAGTTGGACACTTCACTCGTACAAAACCAGAGAAATTCGGCCGTTATAGTTAGTTGAGCTAACTGTAACTCGCGTCCCGCAATGCACTGCTGATGACGTCTCATGACATGGTCAGTGACTTCACTGATGACATCACTGATGACATCTCAAATGACAACACTGATGACATCACTATTGACATCATCCACGTGATAATCTGATGCACCTCCTCACACCCTAATATAACCTTTGGTACACCCCCTCTAAAATACAGACTACCATTCTCGAAACCATAGACACTCCAATACCAGTTAGTACATACCCACTCACTGATTCATAGGTCTACACACACATTCACTCACCCATACAGTCACTCATACACGCAGTTACTCATCAATATAGCCACTGAAATATGCACTCATACACCTATACAGATACTCACACAACGCCACTCACCCATAGAGTTACTCACACACCTAGTTAGTCATGCAAAGAATCAATCACACTCCCATTTACTCACCTATACAGTTATACACATACCACCTCACTTATTCATACAGATACTAACACATACTTACTCTCTTATACAATAACTGATACAAGCACACACTCATCCATACAGCCACTCTCACAATCACTCACTCTCACATATAGTCATTTATATAGTCCAAAACTCACATATACTGCCTTTCACATATGTAGTTACTCACACATGTACCACTGAGACATCCATTCACTCACCAACACACTCATACACACATTCACCCACCCATATAGCCCTTCACAGATGTACTCTTGAACCCGTACACCCAGTGAATCACCCACTCACACATCTATGCACAGAGTCACACATCCCCACTGACCGACACAGATACTCAGACCACCAATCATATAGACACTCATGTAGCTACTCACCAACCCATGCAGCCACTTACACACCAACTGACAGACTGATACAGACATTCACACAGTTTAGTCACTAACCCATGCATTCAGTAAGACACGTTCAATTACTCACTTATACAGTCAGTCACACACCTACTAAATCATCCATTCAGACACTCATACACCCACTCATTCTTCAATACACCTTGGCATATATATATATATATATATATATATATATATATATATATATATATATATATATATATATATATATATATATATAAAAACATTTAAACTTTACAGAAACACACAGTCACTGGATGATGTCATCAGTGATGTCATTTGAGATGTCATCAGTGATGTCATCAATGATGTCACTGACCATGTCATGAGTGATGTAATATGTGACGTCATCAGCAGTGCATTGCGGGGCGCGAGTTATAGTTAGCTCAACTAACTATAACGGCCGAATTTCTCTAGTTTTGTATGAGTGAAATGTCCAACTCCCTATAACGTCCCTGAAACCTGTGGTTTTTTCAGTGAATATATAAATATATAATATATATAAAAATAATTAATTACATTTTAACACTTTTATTCATCTAACAAAAAAATACAATTAAATATCCGTAAAAATAAAGTACATATATTTTAATTAAAAAATAATACTTAGGGCCTGATTACGATGTCGGTCGGAAAGCCTCCAACCAACAGTCGGATTCCCCTAGACCGTGTCGGAACCCATCCGCCCAACTTGGTCAGAAACAATTCTGAACAACCGATTACAATGCTCGTGGTTGGAAGGGGAATCGGTCATTCCGAAGCGGTTCAGACAGCATTCGGAGAATCCGAGTCGATCGGAGCCAATTCGTGCAGCTCAACAAACAGTGTTTCCGACCGACTGATTACGATGTCGGATTCCAACAGCCTTTCCGACTCGGTCAGTCCGACACGAAAAGGCTGTCGGAAACTGACTTTGGCGGCCCCTAGCAGGCCCCCTTCATCATGAGTCCTCCGGTTTGAGGTCGAGGAGTACCCAAGGGACCCCATGTAAAACCATGCACAGTGTGGCAGGCACCATGGGGAGCCCACGACAGGGTGCAAGGTTTTCCACAGTCACTCATTTTCCCCATATGAGCATGTGTTGTTGGTCGGACCACAGGCTCACATTGAAATCAATGGGAGTCCTTTCGAATGGTGTTTGGAAGCATTATAATCGGTCGTGCGGAGCCGCCGACCGCGAGTCGGCTTGGAACCGGATCCGTCAAGGAGTCGGGCGGTTTAGTTTCTGACCGTCATCGTAATCAGGCCCTTAATATTTTTTACAGAATCTATAAAAAATATTTACCATTAATATTTTATAAATATATTTTTAGAACAAAAGACCAATATGCACTAATATTGGGGCATGTCCAGACCATATGATATAGGTCTGCGCCAACTTCTCAACATCTTGGACATTCAGCTAGTGCTCCAGGTAAGTAGTTATTAATTTTACTAGGTGTAAGATAAGCCTTGCGAATGTAATAAAAATTAACCAGTTTAAAGTGCACATTGCAGGAAATTTTATACTCATTCTCCAATGCTCTTCTCTGTTCATTGTCTCTGATTGGTTTATTTAGATCAATCACCCACTTAGAGCTAACAAGGAAAAGTTCATGAGAGAATTCAGCGCACGATATAATATTGTGCGCTTAGAATTGCCCGCAGTAGTACAGATCGTGTGAAGCACTTGGTTGATCTGGTGTTCTTTGAACCCTGTCTTCCATGTGTGTTTTATAGCTGTAACAGTAAAAAAGAACATGCAAAAGAAAATGACCTGCTGGTAAGTCAAAGACAGTCATTAGATCTTCATATTCCAACAATACTCCCCCAAAAATGATTTGAAATATTTAATTTAAAATTCTAAACCCAAAACTACACAGAGAGATAAATGTTTTTAACTTTAAATTGTAGCACATTTATTATACACTGGGTTTTACATTGTGTAATATTACATTTTAAATGCATTAAAATAGACATTCTATTCAATATTTTTACATTTTAAAATATATTTCTTAACCTTTATAAATTTAAAATATTAATACAAAAGATATGTAAAATAGCTTTACTACTTATGTTAGAAATCAGAAACATATTTCCAAAATTAATTATATGCTTTATTAAATCAATTATTTTAAAGCTAATATACACCAATAAAACATTTGTTTTAATGTTTTAAATTAATATGAACAAATATGTATAAACCAAATAATTTTCTCAAAATTATCTACTGATTTAATAATATCTGCATACATTTTATTTATATATCACCCAACCAACTCGTCCAATACACCCAAAATCAAAGACAAAATTATTAACACATTAATTAGAAATGAATGCAATAACTAAACTAATTAAGTAATTAAAAATTTGCCTAATCAATTTAAAAATCAAAAACCATATGTAATAGCACATATTTTCATAAATACTCTTATTTAGCAATACGACCCAATATAATTTCCAGATAAAACTCCCTAACCCGAAAAACATTATTAACAAATTAGTTACAAATTAATTAATAAATTAGATGCATTATTTAGGAATTACTATGATTAAAACAATTTAAAAAATGCATGCTTGTAATAAAACTCTACCCACCCAATATTTCAATAAACCCCAGAAACCAAATAGCAGTGTTTGGACAAAATATTGAATAAATATTAGCGTGATACAAATATATCATGTCAAGAACATAGGGATGTAAAACATATTGTCAACAGGAATATCAAAGGTAAGAATATCGTTTTAAGTGGTGTTTTTAATATTGTAAAAAATATGGAATTAGAACATTTCGTTGTATATAATATCATTTGAATTGTATTGTTTTTGCATGTATTTTACTGTAGTGTGCTTGATTTTATGTTTAATATTGTATTATTTGTGTTTAGTAAGATAATTAATTAATTATTACAATTTTGAGATTTGTATTTTTAGTTGTGTTAATGTGTAAAAATAATGTATATATAATTTCTTTTCAGGAGTCAGATTTTAGTATTTAGGACTGATATGTGTGATTCACTGAGGACTGCACCATCACTTTATCCCATTATTTAGGTATATAACATATTTTTAAATGATGTTTCTAATATAAATAATACTTGATAAACATCTATCTATCTTGCATCCATACAGTGCTAATTTTTTTGCCTCATATGAAGCAAGGTGAGTAAGGGCATTTTTGTTGGTTCCTGTAGTGTCGTGTGAGTTGGCAGTGACAGATCCCTTTTGGCTCCTGATGGACTCCCTAGAACTGTCTGTGATGTAAGTGTTAGAGCATAGTAAAGTGAATGCTGGTTTAGAATGTTGAGTTTGTGGTTACACGCAAATGAATAAAGAAATGTAATACTAAGCTCCGTGTGCAGCATAGTCATTAGCAGGTACCCAGGCTGGGGAGGACGCTACAACTGGTGACGAGATAGGGGATAAGTACCCGAAAGTCTGACAGTGCTCTCCCAAATGGTTTCCTGTGGTCCAGCAAACTGCTTGTGCGTGCCACATGTGCCCCAGTCAAAGTGTAGAATCGACGTTTGGCGTATGTTTTTTTTTTTAGAGTTTTATATAGCGCGAACTAGACTTGAAGATATCGGGTATCAGAGCACTTTACATAGCACCAGTTTTGTTATACAAGGACACATTCATTTTGTTAGGCACAGGGAGATTACGTGATTTGCCCAGAATCACAGGATGTTGTGGAGTCAAAGTGCAACTCCAGCCGGTGTGAAGCATTTGAAGATAACGAAAGCCTCACTGAGAAGTCTACACATCATTGGCTAAGAACCTGCTGGTAAGGCCGTAAAGAGAGGTACCACGCTACTACGTAACCTAAAGCTATACATCATACGGACTGATAACGTTAAAGGCGGGTATAAACCAGGTTTTGAAAGAGCAGCAAATTGCAAAATAAACCTGCGATCAGAAGAGATGTTTAAATGCAAAGCTATTCAGATACAAGAAACGGTCATCTTCTTACTAGAACCAATTAAAGAGAGTCATCATATCACAGCGTTGGGGGAAGTGACCCAACAAGAAGTGTCAGGGTTGTGCTTATGGAGCCATCCATACCTGAAGCAGCACATCACCAAAGCTGCTGGGTGGTGGCTTAGAACAACTCCAAAGGTCTCCAGAAAAAGTGAAAGGCTCCACTGGAAACCAAGAGTGAGGTGACGGTTCCGCAGACTATCCCAGATCACACAGAGGCCAGCTCATCGTAGGGCCTTAGAGATGGAATGAATTATGTGGGTCCTAGCTGACAGCAGACAGCATCAGAGAGAACTCCACTCTCAGTGTCAGCCAATCCCATAAATGTTTATAATGCCACTGCCTTCCTGAAACCACCACCACCATTCGATACCACCAAAAAGCTGAATATTGATGACAGATGAACTGCTTAGATAGAGACATTTTATGATTTAATTGATGTGCTAGAAGGAACAAATAACAAGGAAAGGATCAAATACCTTAAGAATCTTGCTGTTGAAGGTGTAAAAGAAGTCATAAAGAAAATCCTGCAAGCAGACGAAGTTACATACCATCAAATCAAGGGAGCCCTGAATCTCAAGTTCAATCCAATGCCGAATGTAGATTACGAAAGGTACATTTTCAGTCAAGCATGACAGAAAGTTGGTGAAACCATCGACAAATTTGTTGAGAGACTTGATCCACTCAGCAAACACTGTAAGTTCAATGAATTTAATGATGAGGAAGCTATACATCTCAGAGTTATTGACGGATACATTCAGATGACGAATGCTGAGAGAAACTCTTAGTCTGGAGCAAATCCTCATGGCTGCCCGAGCTGAAGAGTGTGCCGATTGACAAGCTGCTGACATGGCGCCGGGGTGCCCAGAATGAGTCAGTCATGAACATGAAAAGTAAGCAAAAGCACAAGGCAGAAGGGCACAAAGGGCTGCCTGTGCGGAAAAAATAGTTATGCTTCAGGTGCGGATTTTCTTTTCCACAAAAGGAAAATGTCTCTCCATTGGACAGATTTGCAAAGGCTGTGGGATGGAGAACCATTTTGTAATGGTTTGAAAGGCAAATAAAAAAGTAAGTACATCATGGCGCAAAGACAAAATGGCCATCCTAACGTTCCAGGAGCAACATTCGATGCACGCCCACAAGGCCAAGCAATACCACCAGTTGAGGCAAATCGATACCAAACAAAGTCAATCATCATCTAAATCATTGTCAAAAAGTTCTTCAGTATCAATATCAAGTGAAAGTGAAGAAGATGGTTGTGCAATGTCGATGTTTACCTCAGAAAAACGTGTGCATGTTGGACTGGCCGCATGTGAAGAAAAATATAAGTCAAAGAAAAGTCGAGATGAAAACTACCAAAGTCATTCAAACATTGTTTGAAGATTACACTAAAAGTAAACAGTTGCTCAATACCCTTTTATTATTGACAGCGGTGCGTCGATAAACATTATGCCTGAGGAGAAATACAATGAACTATCTCCATAACCACAACTTACAACATCAAAAACTAAAGTGTATACATGGGCTGCATCTAAACCATTAAAAAGTCAAGGTTCATTTGTAGCAATGATGAAACACAAGAAAATGAGAGTACAAGCACCCACCAGCACTTCAAGGTACTGCGTCAAGAGCCTGTTTACTCGAGGGGTCGTGGCCAGCAGCTAATGGAGATGGCCGCATGCTAACGTGGCTCAGAAGCCCCAACCGCCTATCTGGCCACTAATCTGACCCAAAATATAGCGAATTTCAACCGAAGCGGAAGAGATTCCAACCCAGAGCTCCGAGGAGCAAGCGGATCGAGCGACTCCGCTTGTAGAGGCAAGAAAGTGGCCATTAACCCCGAGCGCGGCCGGCGCCCGGCTCAAAGATGGCGGCGCGCCCGCACCTCGGGGACTGACCCGGGGACCGCGTAGAAGGTCCGGCGGAACAAAAGCGGCAGCGGGCTCACCCGAAACAACCGGAGCCTCGTGAGCAAAGAAGCAACTGGAGTGCAAGTTTGATCGGCCTCTGTGGGGGCTCGGTGCGGGGCCTGAAGCTGGCGGACGTGGACCGCAGGGAGTGCGAAGCGGTGATCGGCCGCTACAGTATCAGGGACCCAGGCCAGGTGATACAAGTCCACCGTCATCACACATCGGAGAAGGGACCTAGAGCCTATCGGCGGTGAGTGTTGTGCCGCGGCGGTGGCCTGCTCATGTCGGGGGCTGAAAGGTGCAATTGACAGCGAGAAGAGACTAATTGAGGCCCCGGCTTCCCAGAGTGCACTAGGCCTAAACGCCGTCTTCACATCAGGGAGGGGCAGGAGGGGCTGAGTACACACCACTCCACCCCTGGACACTGCACCTTGGCCTGGGGCCCCCACACGACTCCCCCGACGGACCAGGGGTGGAAGAAGAACGCGGAGGCCTGTAGATGGGAGGGAGCAAGGGCCTGCGCAGCACCCACCAGGCGAAACCAGCGGACCGGGGAGGAAATACGGGCAGGGGAGTGACTATCTCCTAAATATCGGCAGGGAAAAAGGAAGAGGGCAGCAACACCCCGAACTGCCTGCGCGGCCCGCACCCACATGGGGCTGAGATAGGACCCTAATTGATTTGGCTTCCCGGAGGACAACAGCCAAACGTAGTGCACAATATCAGTGCGCTCATACTGCACACACGGCACTGCCCCGGCCTGGAGTGGAGAAAGGGACTAGACAGCACGGTAGATTAGGGCAGAAGCGTCCTGTAAAATCTTGCTGGGAACACAGCAGGTCCGGGTCCTCATCTGGGCTCGCACGAAGGGTCGGTAAGCCAGGAAACCCGACAGGCCGTCAGGAGTGGGTAGTAATCCCAGGGCAGGCGGCGGCGAGTACTGGGGCTGACCCACTAGAGAAACACTATTTAACACTATATACTACAGCTCGCGATGGCAAGTGAGAAAGGAAATAAAACACCTGCGCAAGCCAAACTAGCTAAATTTGCCTGGTCAAAAACAGGGGAAGGTGAAAGCGCAGACATGCAAGGGTCGCAGGACAACCAAGAACAACCACCACAGCAAAAGGACCTGACACTCCAAGACAGCATGGCGGCTATTACGGGAGTGCGAACCTCCCTAGAGACCCGTATTGACACCGTAAATGTAGAGGTATCCTTGATAAGAGCCGACCTACGGAAAATGGATTCTAGGGTGAAAGACATAGAGGAAGTAACAACTGTTCTGAATTCGGATACCGCCTTGCTAAAAAGCAGGTAAGCCAGCTACAAGACAGGCAGTCACGTATGGAAGGACTACTTGACGACTATGAAGGCAGGGCGTGGAGAAATAACATACACATTTTGGGAGTTCCACAACGGGCAGAAGGCCCTACAGTAGACTTTTTTGCGGAAGACTCAGCCCTGTTCCAACCTTCCCTATCCCTAACATGGTGCGTCAATCCTTACGCCTGCTTGAAGCAGGCGTAAGGATTTGACGCACCAGCGTCGGAAAAGTGACTGCGTGAAATCTTGTAGATTTCACTACGTCACTTCTCCGAGCGTTCCTGCGCCGGAACGCCCCCTGCGCCGGTACGCCCACATGAAACCTGACGCAGGTTTCATGTGGCGCAGGGGTTTACTACGTGACGCATCTCCCTAGATGCGTCACGTTGTAAATATAGCGCAACGCGGCGCATGGTTTGCGTCGCCGCTGCGTCACATGCGTGACGCAACGGCGGTGCAAAAGTGGCGCAAGGGGCTTGTAAATATGCCCCTTAGTTTTGAATCAGCTCCAGCCCACAAGACTGTCAAGCTACATTTCTATAGAGCGCGCCCATCGAGTCCCCGGTGGTAGGTCCCGGCTGGGGGCCCCCCGAGACCAATTATAGCCCGAGTCTTCAACTTCAGGGATCGCGACATTATTTTCCAGACAGCGCGAGCAAACCCACCGCTTAAATTTGAGGACAGTCAGAAAACTTTTTCCGCGACTTCACCACCAAAGTACAGGCTCAAAGACGTAGCTTTATGGCAGTCAAACGTGCACTACGGGACAAAGAAATAAAATACGCCATGCTCTTCCCAGCGAAACTCCGTATTGAATGGTAGGGCAAAACATGGTTCTTCTCCTCCCCAGAGGAAGCATGGGAGTGGTTGGAGGGCTGGCGCCAGGTAGAGAAGCCACACAAACACCGGACTGGGGGACATAGGTCTGGGAGATCAGGCAACAATGCTCGGCAACGCAACAAAACCAACCGAAGAGAGATGGAGTCCACATCACGCAGCAGAGACAACAACGATGGTAATAACTAATAGATACAAATAACCACCTCCGAGGAACATGAGGTAGGACAGTGGCATAAGTAACCCATGGAAGGGTATTCTCTGACACAATGGAGTGGACAAATGAGACTTGGTTGTAATGTAAAGGAAGATAAAAGACTGTCGATATGACAAGATGTGGTAAGGCCACGAGACATTGAAGGGGTATCTCCCTACAATCCAGTATACTGTGAAAGTATCCTTAAATTAGGGCGGAGGGGGTATAGCTGTGAACCAAGTTCCTCTCACATAGTAGGGGGCGACAGGCACTCTGCCTTGTTGGGGTGTGGGTAGTTTGAAATCCACTGGCAGGGGGGCAGGGAGGGGGGGAGTTTGGGGGGGAAGCAGGGTTGTAAAGAGTGTTTCATTCATTAGTTCTCAAGTCCTCAAGTGTCGAGTATTAGTTTCGACTAGCCTAGTTCAGAATCCAATGGTAGACATTGTAGCTCAAACGTTGATACCACAATACGTACGCAGATGCAGGTTCAGATCCAAATATTTGTCAACTGGGATGGGGGAGGTTGCAGCTTCACTTCCCTTTATTCATACAGGTCCCCGCATATTTTTTCACCATAGCCTCCAATGGAGAGTACAAAAGAAACATCGTTATCCATCTTAACATGGAATGTCAATGGACTGGGAGATAAAATAAAGAGAGGAGTGGTGCTCCAGTATCTTAAAAGACATGCCCTGGGTTTGGTATTGATACAAGAAACCCACTTGGTGGGTAACAAATGCATGGCACTAAATCGCTGGGGATATAAGCTCCTGGTACACGCGGGGTTTACATCAGGTTCGAGGGGCACCGGTATCCTGATTAGACGGAGTCTTGCACTCACCCAGTCTGTACCTGGGCAGATCCGCAGGGGCGGTTCGCAGTCTTGGAAGCCAGTTGGGAGGGCAGGCCGATCAATGTGGTCTCAGTGTACCTTCCTCCTGCGCTGGGTAGAGAGGCACTTAGCGACTTAGGTAAAGTCCTTCTTAATCTCCTGGTAGGTACCCTAATTGTAGGGGGGGATTTCAATATGACATGGATGACCGAAAAGATAGGCACCCACAGCGACCTATGGCACGTTCCAACACCCAGATGGAGGATTTCACAAGGGCCCTGGCTTTGACAGACGTGTGGCAGGCTTTACAGCCAAACATATCATATTACACTTATTATTCTAATGCATGTGAGAAGTTGGCCTGGTATATGCTGTCCACTAATTATAGTGGGCACCTTGCACCAGTCCAAACAACCCCTTATTGGAGATAGGTTAAAGACAACCTTTATTGAAAGCTATCCTAGTAGTAGCTATGGAGAGCAGCCTTCAGGCTAAGTCTTGAAGGAATGTAAAGCAGCTTGTTTTACCAGTCTATAATCTCTTGAGTGACCAAATGAAAGAGGACCACACCAGGTATATATATAAAATATATGTATTTAGTCTTAAACACACCCCTCTAGTCTCTTTATGAGGCTAGAGTTCGAAGTACATAAGTTACAAGTCAGTTATCAACAGTAATAGCACAAATACACGTTTGAGCCCTAGGGGCGTACCAAACCATATACCAATAAAGTGGTATAAGAACCACGACTGAGCTAGACACAAGGCCTAGAGCCTGTAGAAGTGCTTGGCCCTCAAGGAACCACCCAAGGTAGTGACACAGGGGACCCACGGGGGACGCGTGCAGTGTGAGAACACAGCCGCGAGCCGCCGTTGACTTCTATGGGGAATGTCGCGGTTGGAGTTTTAAAGAAAAGGACACTTAGAGGAGGACTTGGAGCAAACCCCTTTAGAACTAGGTTGTTCTAGAGTCTATACCCACGGAAGCACCGGAGTACTCGAGTTACCTCACCCAGGGAAGCCGGGTGCATAGGTGTCTTTCGGGGTCGGGTTTCGTTGTCGTTTTCAATGGCGATCTGCTGCAAAGTGCTGCTGGCGACCAAGTCGAAAGTGTTCGGGTGGATCCAAGGGTGGATCAAAGATCTGAAGAACCTGAAAGCAGAGGGGACAGAGTCTGGGTCACTAGCCAGTGACCAGGAAGGCGATGAGCAGATGCCCACCGATGTCGGGTGCTTCAGGTAGGTTGATGTTTGTCTTGACTCTTCAGCCACGAGGTCCAGGAGGCGTCGACGACAACCAGGAGCTGGATTCGAGCTGTCCCACAACGACTGTCGATTGTAGGGGTGTCGGCGACCGGATTGGACCCAACAATCCTTGGCAACAGCAAGTCTTGTAGAAACAAAGAAAGGACGTTGATGCAGACCAGCAAGGTCTGGGGGACTCACCCAGCGAGGGTAAGTCAGGGCACGTCTGGAGCAACCAGGAAAGCCCAAGCAGAAGAAGAGTTGCCTTCAGGAGGGCCCACTAGCCAACAGACTAGCGACCACGAAGGAGCCTCGAGTGGACGCACTTGGAGCTGGCTCACAGGACACTCGTGGAGTGGAGGGCAGTGATCTTCGGTGCAGTCGGTGCTGAAGGCAGGGGCTACTTGAAGCCCAAAGCACAACTTCATGGGAGACCAAGAAGAGGATGCACTTGCAAAAATACTCGGTGTCCAGGGGTCATGGTTCCACGTTACCCACGACAGCTATGGGCCTCAGCTTTGCTGGGGACTCAGGACAGCCTCGGGGAAGTCTGGAAATCTATCTCTGGTGATGCAAAGACTTCAGTGTCCGGTGGGAGCTTCAGCGATACAGACCGGACAATTGCTTCTTAGGTGCCTGCCAAGCAGGGGAGTCACTCCTTGACCCCAAGGGAGATTCTTCAGTCCTCTAATCTTCAGGTAGAGCGTCGAAGGTCCAGGATTCAGTGTCAGAGTTTCAACCAGGGTAATCTAAAGTCCTAAGGACTGGGGTCCCATACTTATACTAAGTTAGGGGGTTGGACATACTCTGGGGACCCACCTATGGGAGGGTCAGGGAAGAGGGGTGGTTACACCCATTCCCTTTGTCCAGTTTCGTGCCAGAGCAGGGGCAGGTAGCCCCTGCAACCGGTTTGAACTGGCATATGCACAGAGACACCAAATGTGCCCCCAGTGCAGGACTTCAAAGCACCAGAGGGTGCTCCCGCCCAGCCCCAATACACACTATCCTGTCTGGGGAAGTGGTTACACCTCCCTTCGACAGGAAACCTATTGTCCAGGCCTCCCCTGCCGGAGTTTCAGTCAGCAGCAGGAGGCCAGACCCGTGTCTGTGGCAGCGGCATCCATTTTGTGATGCCAGGGCTCTGGAACGAAGTTACCGGGTAGCCCGGTGTGTACATGTCTCTCCCTCTAGAAGGGTGGAATGCTACCCCCGCTGCCAGGACTGGCGGGGGGGTAGTATTCCAAGATGTTTGACACCAAACACGACATGTTTTGGTGCAGCCAGTCCAAAGTTAGCATTGTACCGCGAGGATATAATGCACTTAAGAGTATATGGTCAGGCTGTACCACAAACAGCATCAGAGGAGGAGGGACTCCGAATGCTGTAGGGGGCTCTGCTCATGCAGGGGCACCCTCTCACATAAAAACCAAGCACTCTGCCTTCAGGATTGGTAAGGGCTGCCATAGGAGTGACTTATAGGTTTATATGTGTGTGCAATGGTAGTGATATAGGTAGCCTATATCACTGTAAGGAGTGCATGCACCACCTTACCCAGGCTGCAGTAGCAGACCTGTGGTGTCATTTTGGATGGCCTTCCAGGGGTGGCACAATACATGCTGCAGCCCCTGGTAGACCTCTGAGGTACCTATGCCCTGGGTTCATAGTATACCATATACTAGGGACTTATAAGGGCACTCCAGATTCCAATCAGAGATGTGCCTAGGGCACATGGAAACCATTTTAGAGAGGAAGCAGCTAGGCTGGGGTTCTGATTAGCAGGGCCCCAGCCAGACTAAAGTCGAAAAACAGTGAATCATCAGCAAAAAGTGGGGGTACCCATGTGAAGCAGATCCTACTCTCCTACAATGCACATAAGAGTATGTCCCGAATAGATTATTTCCTTACACATACAGCAGATGTTGCACGGTTTCAACACCCACGGGGCTTACCCAGAGGTATTTCGGATCACTCCCCAGTGTGGATTGAACTAACTTATCATAGCAAACGACAGCAGAATACCATTGTCATTAATCCTTGGCTACTCAAGGTTCCGGATATAAGGGAGTCCTTGGTTACACAAACAGATCATTACTTTACTGAAAATGTGGGATCCGTGAACTCAGCGCAGGTAGTATGGGAGGCATATAAGGTAGTATTGAAAGGGCAAGCTTTAGCGTTGAAAGTGGGATATGTCAAAAAGCAGAATGAACAGCTGACACACTTAGAAGGGGAACTCCAGCAATTGGAGGCGCAGCAATCTTCCTCACCCAACGAGTCCACCACACATCAACTATCTATTAAGCAGCTGGAATATAAAATGTTGGCAAGGGAAAAAACTCGGGCTCGACTGTTACACACCCTGCATAAAATATACGAGCTAGGAGACAGAGCAGGGAAAATGCTAGCATGGTTAGAGAAGAGGGAACAGGGAGAGCGATGGGTACCCAGACTGTCCCTAGCAGGGGGGCGCAGATCTTAGATCCACAAGAGATAGCGGAGGCATTCGCAGATCATCTGGAGGCGGTATATACCTCCTCAACCACATATACGGCTGAAGACTCTCAGCAACTGTTAGCAGAAATATGCCTCCCGACATTATCAGAGGAGGACAGAAATGTCCTAGAAACAGACATTACAGATGAGGAGATCGGCAAGGCAATCTATAGCATTCAGTCTGGGAAAGCGATGGGCCCCAACGGTGTCCCTATTGAATTCCTTAAATCCATGGCCCCACGGGTCGCTCCCCACCTCCGAAATATGTATAATGAAAGCCTTGAGAAAGGAATCCTCCCTGCTGACCAACGTTTGGCTTCCATAGTAGTTATCCGGAAGCCTGGAAAACCCGCTGATAGCTGCGGTTCATACCGACCAATCTCATTAATCAATGTTGAGGCTAAAGTGTTAGCGAAGCTTCTGGCCTCTCGTTTAGTGGCAATGCTCCCATCCTTGGTTCACGCTGATCAGTCAGGCTTTATGCCAGGACGGAACACAGCCCTAAACATCCGACGTATTCACAATGTCCTAGGGCGTCAACCATATATAGACGAAGAAACAGTGGTGCTTTCCCTCGATGCCTCTATGGCATTTGACTCCATCGAATGGACATACTTGTTCGAAGTGCTGATACGCATGGGGTTCGGGCCTAGATTCCTAGGGTGGGTAAGGCTTCTCTATACGGAGCTGCGGGGTCAAGTAAAGGTTAATAACCGCATCTCCCGGATTTTTCCACTGGGTAGAGGCACTAGGCAAGGCTGCCCCCTGTCCCCCTGCTTTTCGCCTTGATGCTGGAACATCTGGCATCGTGGGTGAGAGGCGATGCCGTGCTCAGGGGGCTGAAATGGGAGACAGAAACAGAAGACAGGATATCGCTATATGCGGACGACATCTTGGTATACTTAGCATCCCCTCCACCTCCATAAATAGGCTTCTAAATATCTTCACTAACTTCGGCAAGTATGCCGGTTATTCCATTAACTGGGCTAAATCGGTGCTGTTTGTTCTTCGGGGCCTCACCCCCAGGCTTCCGCCGGGCTGTGAAATTATGATAGCTAACGACGGATTTCGTTATCTAGGAGTCTTTATTACTCCTGATTCTCAACTTTTCTATGAGAAAAATCTAGCTGTCCGCTTAGACCGGCTACGCAGTGATGTCAGACACTGGAGAACGCTACCGCTCTCGTTGTTAGGCCAAGCCGCCTTGTTTAAGATGCTTGCTCTTCCGAGGTTTTTGCATATCCTCCAAAACTGCCCTTATAGGATACCTGAATCATACTTCAAAAATATAGAAAGCGAGGTCCGTTCACTACTATGGAGTGGAGGAACGCCCCGTATAGCACTGTCCAAACTGACCAAAGGATGGTACGATGGAGGGATCGCGCTTCCGGACATATGACTTTACTACTAGGCCTCGCAATTAGTGGCAACAAATCATTGGTTATACCGTTCCCCATCAGATCCGGCATACATGCTTGACAAAAATCAGGTGGGAAGGGAGGGGTACATGGGAGCCCTATACACTAGACCCCGGAAGGGGAGATATGTGGGACCAATGGCCCAAACAGTGGAAATATGGCATCAGGCCACAAGACGTCTAGGATGGACTGGAGCGCTGACCCAGGCTACGCCCCTATGGGCCTCACAGAAACTTGGGCTCCTGTGTTACCACTCAGGCTTTGACAAATGGGACACGACCGGGATCACCACCGTGGGCCAACTAGTAGGAAAGGGTAAACTCCTCACATTCAGTGACCTACAGAAACAATATGAACTGGCTCAGGGAGAGATTTTCCGATACATGCAGATCCGTCACGCACTCAAAACAGCGCTGCCCGACATGAGTAAACTGCCGGAGTCCTCCCCTTTGGTAGACCGGCTATTATCCGAACCAATTCCGGATAAAGCCATTTCCCTAACATATCGCAAGCTATGCAACAACCTGCCAGATCCGTTTTGGACGCTCCGAGAGAGGTGGCAAACCGACCTCGGACAAATTGAAGACGAGGACTGACAAACAGCATTGATGTCCCCCGGGAAGCAGCAATAACTCTACGCTTCCGGCTAATACGGCTAAAATTCCTGCACAGAACATACCTCACGGGGACCACGTTAGCGAAAATAGGAATTAGACAAGATACACTATGTCTGCGTGGGTGTCAACAAGTGGCAACCTTTTATCATATAATCTGGGAATGCCCACACATACGGCACATATGGGACCGAGCTACGGTACAAATGCAGGAAGCAATAGGAAAACAGATAGTGTTAACGCCACTGTTGGGGCTTCTTAACATTTGGGAGGCCACAGACCTCACAGAAGTGGAGCAGCAATTGGCCACCCTGGGCTATACGTTAGTGAAGAGAGCAATCGCCCTGAAATGGGGGCGGCAGAAATACCTACAACTACCACGTGGGCAGCTGCACTTGACAAATGTATGGTCTCAGAGAAGGAAGTCTTTAAAGCTAGGGGATGTCCCAAGAAATGGGATAGGAAGTGGGGCAGTTGGAATGCATACAGAGGGGGCCTGTGTATATCCCCAACTGTTGAAATGGAAATGTCCAGATCAACCAGACATTTATCTGAACTCAATGTGTGATATATCATATACCGCTATAATGTATGAACCAGTTGTAAATCAAATGGAATGTATGCCTACCAATGATTATATTCAATTTTTTTCTTTTGTTTGAATGTTGAAACCAATAAACAAATCTTTAATAAAAAAAAAAAAAAGAGCCTGTTTACTCGACTTCAGCACAGCTGCTGATATGGGACTGATATCAGTGAACTATAACATGAGTGCTCATCACAAAACAATAAGTAAGTTCCCTTCTTTGTTTCATGGGTTAGAAAAACTCAAGACTATGAAATTACAATTACACATTAATGAGGACGTCTATTATGTTGCTCAAAGACACAGACGAATTGCATTTCATTTACAAGAAGCTGTTGAAAAAGAACCTAAATCATTACTCAAATATGATATTATTGAGCGTTCCACTGGTCTAACGCCATGGGTTTCTCCCATAGTGGTAGTACCCAAAAGGGACAATGAAAGAGATGTACACATCTGTGTTGATATGCGTCAATCGAACAAGGCAATCGAAAGAGAACCACATCCAGGTCCGCGCATTGTCTACATGATAACTCAATTGAATGGTGCAAAGTTCTTCACTCGCCTTGATTTGAACAAAGGATATCATCAGTTGGAACTTTAGTAGAATTGCAGGTACATCTAAACGGTTTCGGAAGAGGGAACATGGCGGCCGGCTAAGCGCCGGTCGGGAGCCACCCGGAGGGAGCGCAGAATGAGCACAGACAGCTCAGCGTGAATTGAAGGCATTTTGTCCCCCCTCCTTTATATGCTGCCAGTCGCCGGATGGTTGCTCAAGGCACGCCGCTCTGCCATATCGCGGCGGGTCCCTTTCGGCAGCTTCACGTGGTCCAGCGCGTTCTCCCGCTGCGAGGTAGCAACGCGGCTGGGGGCAGCATCAGCACAAGTCAGCTGCACGGAGGCAGCAACCAGCCTGTGGAGAAGTTGGCAAGGGGCCCAGAGGAAATTAAAACGCCCGCGACACTACGTTATGCTAGGGACAGCAGGGCAAGTAGCAAGAAAATGGAGCCTGCAGACATGCCTCAATGGATGCAGGTATAGATGGTAAGTCTGTCGAAGCAGTATGTTTCCAGTTGGTGGCCAGTTTGGACAGCCAGCCACTCCAGCAAAGTGATTCTGGGGGCACAACCACCTAAGTAGGAAGAAACAAGCCAGAGGGGAAAAGCAACAGGTGTCTGTTACTAGATGCACATTGAGGTCCCACAGTTCTATGTGGGCACCGAGAGCAGACAAGCCCAAATGCAGATATAGGTGTGCCCTAGTCCCAGTGAAGGTGCCAGCCAAACAAATAAAGACCCAAAGAAAGTCAGTTACTAGGATACCCCCATCCAAGTTAGGGCTAGCACCCCAGTTAAAGGAGAAGCAGGTGAAGCAGGACTCGCTAGCTGTAAGACCCCCTAAGATTACCCCTCGTTGAAATCATATTTTAAGGTTAGATCAGATTTAAGGATAGAAGAGGGTGAAGAAGAGGATGGTAGGTCTCCGGCCATGGGGATCCTCACGAATATGGCAGGGGTAATGGACTCGGATTTGGGAGGTCAAGGAGGAGACTCCCCAGCTATCTCCATGAAGAACAGGTTCTCCTGTTTAACTTCCACAGAGGCAAATGTTGATATGGGGAGGGATGAAGCTGAGCAGAGTAATGCCCCAGACAAGACCTCACAGACAGAAACCTGAGAGAGCTGAACCATTTGCTGATAGGCTCGATAGACCTAGCTCCAACCTTAGGCACCCTGTTAGCAGTTGTTACCATAGAAGCAACCAAAGCATTCGATCGCGTTATCTTATGGCAGTTTTAGAGCATTTTGGCAAGAGCAAGTCTTTGTTAACTACATTTGGCAAGATTTATTATACTCCTACTACTCGAGTCTTAGTGAACTATTCCTTGTCAGCACCAGTGAAAATAGAAAGGGGGACTACACAGGGCTGTCCTCTCTCTCCCATTCTCTTCGACCTTTATATTGAGCTATTCGCTCAAACTTTAAGATTGAAAGTCGAAATGAAGGCTTTTGGGGTAGAGTCCTTTTCAAGAAAGATAGCATTATACACCGACGATTTGATGGTCTTCACTTCAGACATACACTCAGCTTTACCACAACTGATGGCAGAGGCAAGGATATTCAGGGAACTCTCAGGATATAAGATTTATGAAGATAAAACAGAAGTTATGATATGGAATCATTCTGAACAGGATGTTGTAAATGTTACAGCGATGAGGTATCTGGGGCTAAGAATAATTAAAGATATTGGGAACATTGCTGCAGCTAACTTAGAAAAAGTGAGTCAGGAGATGGGAAAATTGCTAAAGAGATGACAGAATTTACCGTTATCTATATATGGGCGGATCAATTTGGTAAAGATGTTCATCCTCCCAAAGTCACTTTTCTGTTTGACAATATCCCTCTAAACTTTGAGAAAAGGGGCATTCAAGCCCTGCAGGGGAAAATTACATCCTTTATTTGGGGCAGCAAAGGTATACGTCTCTCCTGGAAGAAATTAAGCATGAAGGCCGGAGCGGGGGCCTGGGGCTTCCAGACCTCCAACTTTATTGCTCGGACTTTCAGCTCAAGAATAACAGAATGTTACTTTTCATCCCAGACAAGACCTTAATAGTCGACATGTACAGAGAAATGCTTTATGGCTTGCCCAAGGACGGCTTTACATATAAGTTTGTGGCTCCCAAGTACTTTAAGAAGGTCAAACTAAAATGTCTTCAAGCAGCAGCAAAAATTTGGTTTGAAGTTAGATCACTTCTGGGTAGTGCATATTATAGTAAGTTGGCTCCCATATGGGACACCCTTGGTACTCCGGAGTGCCTGCTGGATTCCCTTTCGGTCCCCTTTAAACCATGTGGGATAAGCAGATGGGAGTAGTTGTTAGACAAGGGGCAGCACCTAACCTGGGAATATTGGAGTAACAGGACTGAGGGGAGAATCTCTAGGTTCAAAATCTATCAAGTGAACTCATGGCTGAAGAGCCAAGATTGGACAGTAATGCAACCAAGCCAAATGGAGAGGGACCTTCAGGAGTGCCAGTCAAAAAAAAAAAGGGAAGAGGCGCAGTGGTATCAAAATCTGCTCACAGCGGCTAATGACAAGATGAGGGCCCCATTTTCGGTATGGGATGGATACTTGACGGACGCCGAGCTGGAAGAATTTTGGCAAGTATCTTTATCTACACTTTATTGTCGAGCCTCCTGCATTAAGGAAGAACCACTTTTTTACTCTTTATAGAATATACTGGACTCCGGAAAGGCTGGCGAAAATAAGGGGTAATGGTGCTCCTAAATGCAAACGTTGTGGAAACAACGAGTCAGACAATATGCACATGTTCGCTACCTGTCCTAAATTAGAAGATTTCTGACTTTCCGTGGGTAAGACGATCTCCCTCTTAGTGGGCACTACCATGGAGGTAAGCACAATCTTAATCTTGTTTGGGATAAGGCAACAGGATGGGGGGCTTATTTTTAAACACAAAGCAAAGAAATTTAACATTCGATTTAATCTTAATTGCGAGAAGAGAAATATGCAAATTATGGACTCAAGCCTCTCCACCCTCCTGGCAAGCATGGAGAAATTCTGTGGCCTTTTTTGAGAAGATAGATAGATTACACAGCAAGCAAAAGGAGGGTGCCAACTTTTGGGATATGCTGAGCCTCTAAGCAAATGTATTCGGCCAATGATTACATCTTCTTAAAGCAATTGGGCAATGGCAGTAAGATAGATTCGAGATAGCCCACCTAACATGCTTAAAGAAGAAAATCCAAATTTTGGAGCACATGGACCCCAGATACCGTAATGGTGCTAATTCCAATATCTGGAGATGATATGAGGACTAAAAATTTTAGAAAAATAGAATTGCAGGTACATTACAACCTTTTCTACACATATTGGTCTGTTCCATTATAAAAGACTAAGTTTTGGTGTGTCATCAGCTGCGGAGCGTTTTCAAGATGTCATTAGACATATTATACAGCCTGTCATGAATGCGTTCAATTATAATGATGACATAGTGGTCTTCGTAGCTACCTAAAAGGAGAATGATAAAACTCTCATGCCAATGTTTTGTTTACTTGCTGATGCAGGTTTTACTTTGAATGCTGAGAGTTCCATAAGACAAAGCTATGATTCTTTGGCCATATTAGTCTGATGAGGGTATGATACCCGATCCAGCTAAAGTAAAAGTGTTGTCAACTGCCAGTCCCCCACAAGATGTTTCCATGTTACGTTCATTCCTTGGCATAGCCAGCTATTGTTCTAGGTACATATGAGATTTTGCCACTGCAAGTGCTCCTTTGAGAGATGGGACATAATAAAAAGTGTTTAACACAAAAAGAGCCGCTCCCTGTATGGTGACCTGAGTGCTACAGTGTTATTTTGTGAGTGCAGGCATCTCACAAAAGTAAAAGACTGGTCTCACACACCACCTGGTGTCATGCTTCATCATTGACCAGTCCTCGCCCTCTAAAAACTTGGTTTGGTAGAGGGCGGGCATACACCTGATGACAGGGTTGCACTTCTAAAGCTAAGTGGGGGCCCTTTACAAAAAAAGTGAGGTTTAAAAAGCCATTGCAGATGTCAAACTTTTTAATGTAATTGGCATCTGTATGGTGGTTAAAATGAATGATCGGTGTGTTGGGGATTCTATTGTCCCCCACCGTGATGTAAGTGGTCGACATGTTTCTGCCAATTGGCCCAGAAGGGTCCGTGGCATTCATCAGGACCTATGTTACTCAGTCGGGCTCCACCCTTACCGTGCTATGTTGGCAGGGTTCCACTGGGTGGGGTGATCACTATCACACTCCACCGATGAGCGGCTAATTAATTCAAGCCCTATCAAATGGGACCTACTAGCCCCATAGGAGGGTGAGGGAGAGAGACCCCTTTGGTCAAGCGTGTTTGAGGGAAATCTCCTGCCTCTGCACCTACGTCCGTGTTCCTCACCTCCTCGCTGGGCCCGACTGAGTAACATAGGTCCTGATGAATGCCACGGATGAATCTGTAGAAATGTTGATTTAATATGCAAGAATTCTGTATAAAAAAAAACTTGCTTTTGGGGTTAAGCCAGAAGACTTTCCTGTTCTGCTAGAGATGCCCCTCATCTTTCTAATGACTTTGCTTTCCTTAGGGGCTTAGAATATTTTCAGATTTTTGCATACTCTATATAACTTTGTCTTTGAGACCCTTTATGGTGTTGACTATGTACTGCTTATTTTTTAATTTTGTAATAAAATGCTTTAACTTTTCAATTATCTAAAACTCAATTATTGAATGGGCTGTATTTTGATGCCTTGGGAGGCGCCTTAATGCCAGGGCACATTCCATCATGAAATTGAGGTTCACCACTGCCTCAATACAGTAGAACACTGGAGGTCCAGTTGAGCCTAATTTTGAGGGATCTCAATTTAGGGGTACCCTCGATTTGCTCTCACAGTGTTAAAAAGAAAAAAACAAGGTAAAGACTTTCTCCATCAACTAGTATGTAGTTTAACATGCTTAAATAGATTCACCAGAAATTCCACAAGCCGAGGGGCAGCTCCACCACATGGGCGGAGAAGCGTCGCTCCACTGCTTTCTCGCAGTGCAAGAAGAAGCAAAAACATAAAATGGTATTATGAATACCATTTTATGTTTCTGCTTCTCGCACGGTGAGAAAGCAGAAGGGTTTGGTTTGGGGTGGGCGGGCGGGCAATCCTGCTCCAGGCAGGGAGGAGTGGCTTGCCCACTGTTGTGGGCGCTGACTGTTTGGTCGGCCCCAGGGACGACCAAACCAGTCATGCGCACTCTGCCTTTTCTCCATGTAGGCTGCATGCAGCCTACATGGAGAAAATGGCCTCCCCATAGACGCCAGGCTGGTCGGCGTCCCGACCAATCACAACGCTGCCATTGCAGTGTTGTAATTGGCTTAGGGGAGGAGAGGGAGGCTGCCTGACTCCTGTGATGAGCAGAGAGAGGAGATGTGACGCGGGACCAAAGGCGAAGGTAAGTTAAATGTTTTTTTTTTAAATCAACTCCCCCTCCCTGCGCGACCCGCTCCCCGCGCGTCCCACCGACTCCCCCACCCGCGAGTCATGCCGGTCACGACTGCACAAGCCGGATCCATCTTATTAAAGAGCGGATGGCATACATCTTAAAGACATTAATTACATTAGGATGCATTAATAGTCCACTTTCCCTTTCAGAATCCAACTATCCCTCCAAACACTCGTTGACTGAATTGGTGCCTTTGATCCTGTATAGAGCTCCATTTCCTTTCTGCTAGTTTTGCGCTATGCAAATACCTCATACATGCATTCATGTTTTTCAAAATACTCTCCTGTATCAAAGAAGTGTAAAGACAGTTTTATACTATGCCTTGTGTTCGAACTTAAAGGGAAGTTCATTCACATTTGTGAAGTCAAATAATGTGGCCACGAACTGCATTACACTACTGTGCATATATTCAATATATGTACACATCTCCTTTGCGGAATGTGCAGTTTGTCTAAATTTGAAATGTGTAATGGCTTCAGCTAATCACATTTTATGGACCTCTCCACGTCGCCACGCATAAATATTACCAGGAGAGATTGATTTTTGTTGCTGGAGATTCCTGCGTCTTGTTTTATGAAGTTAAGCAAAGGAAAAGCTTTACCCAGCCAACTTCATTTTCTGCAACGCTAGTTTAGAGGACAATGCGTGATGGATAGCGGAGGCAGTTTGTCACATCTGATCTGCCGTCTGCCGTGGAGGTGCAAGTCGAGTGGGCGAAAGAAGTCTTGTTTATGCTCTTTGTTGATTCTGGCGCCACGAATTAAAGTCATCGGTTCTTCTGTGTTCCCCGGTGCATTGCTCTGCTGTTCACCGTAAGCGCGATGTCCGTCTGGTGATTGAACTATTGGTCGGACGAATGTGATTAAAAGGTTGATCCCTGTCTTTAGAAACAGGCCGGCTTGCTTGAAATTCTTCCCCTTGGTTTAAGTTTCATTCTTATCAACTACTGGGAATATGTATAACGCGCTTTAAAAAATAAATTGCACAGTAATAACTTTTGCAGCACATTTGACAACTTAATTTTAGGGAAAGGTTGTATTGCCACCTTGTTAAAATGCAATATTTCTGCACTGAGTATGAAAATACATGCTAGTCACCCTATATGCTGCAGCACTCCTCACTACAATGTTAAGGAATTTGACTACACCACCCCCTCCATGATGGAACTCTGCAGGCTACCTTTGCTAGCCGCAGCATGGTCAAATCTAACCAAATCCCCTACAAAGCTATCAATGTGCGTATATATATATACATATATATATATACAAAAAGAGTTGCCTCAAGGTGGGATGCACTCCCAGGTGGAAATTACACCAAAGCAAGGGCACACGCCATGAACAAAGTCCTTTTCTGGTTTTCCTGCCAGACGCGTTTCGGACCAACGCCCTCTTCAGTGGCAGACCATGTGACGTGCCGGCGTGCGGCAGCCACCAGTAAATCCCCATAATAATTATGCCCAGGTGGACCACCTGAAGCAATGCTTCCTGGGACTGGTGGTTCAGTAAAACCCAAGTGGGTCGCCGCCGGCACTCACATTCAAAAATGTCTTTAAAAGGATTGCCGATGTTCGCGCCGGCACCCCTGCATATAACAGGCACCTCCTGTTCCACAGTTAGCTGCCCCAATAAAGCAGCCGCGGACCCGCAAGTGTTTTGCGGTGGTGCAATCCCGCGACCAGGCAGGCCGCTGTACAAAATACAAAAAGAGTTGCCTCTAGGTGCGATGCACTCCCAGGTGGAAATTACACCAAAGCAAGGGCACACGCCATGAACAAAGTCCTTTTCTGGTTTTCCTGCCAGACGTGTTTTGGGCCAACGCCCTCTTCAGTGGCAGACCATGTGACGTGCCGGCGTGTGGCAGCCGCCAGTAAATCCCCATAATAATTATGCTCAGGTGAACCTGGTTTTCCAGAAAATGTTTCTAACTATAACGTCTCTATTAAATCCCCTTGAATCCTGAGGGTCCGTGGGGGCCAACTAGCCCACCAGGTACCTCCAGTAAGCGCCACAGAGCTGCATTGTGGAGAGGTATTCCGAGGTCACGCCCCTTTTTACACCACGCTACAAACGCGGCTTGTGGCACACTGCTGCTCGTAGGATGAAGTCCACTTGTATCCTGAGGTCCTCAGGACACAAGAGGACCTCATCGCCCCACCAGCAGTGCACCAGAAGCCTCATTTGCATAGTGGTGTAAAAGGGGCACGGCCTCGGACCACCTCCCTGCAACACAGCTCTGTGGCGCTTACTGGAGGTACTTGGTGGGCTAGTTGGCCTCAGGACCCTTAGGATTGAAGGGGACTAAATCCCCCAATTTACAACGCGCCAGGGACACGTTTGCACACTTGTTTCAGGCCCGCCCCACGCTACACCACTGTGCAAACGCGCCCCCTGGTGCATTGTAAGTTGGGGGATTAGGTCCCTTTCAATCCTGAGGGTCCCTGGGGGCCAACTAGCCCACCAGGTACCTCCAGTAACCGCCACAGAGCTGCATTGCAGAGAGGTGTAAAAGGGGCATAGCCTCGGACCAACTCTCTGCACGGCAGCTCTGTGGCGCTTACTGGAGGTGCTCAGTGGGCTAGTTGGCCCCAGGGACCCTCAGGATTGAAGGGGACTAAATCCCCAATTTACAACGCGCCAGGGGCCGCATTTGCACAGTGGTGCGGGGCCTCCGGCGAGATTCCGGCTTATGTTTTATTTTTTTAATTAATTTTTTTATGGGAGGGGGTTGCGTGGCCTCCCTTCCCTGGGCCACTTTTGGCCCCGGGGACCCCATCCCCCGGGGCCTGGCAGCCTTCTTTTTTTAATTGAAGGTTTGTGGAGGGGGAGGCGTGGCCCACCTCCAGAGGCCAATTATGGCCCCGGAGACCCCATCCCCCGGGGCCTTGCCAACCTTCTTTCTTATTTTTTATTTTTTGGAGGGGGGCCACATGTCCCCCTCCTTAGGCCAATTATGGCCCCGGGACCCCATCCCCGGGGCCGGCCTTTCCGTTTAAAAAAAATAAATTATAATTTCAGGGGAGGGGACCACGTGGCCCCCTCCCAGGCCACTTCTGGCCCCGGGGACCCCATCCCCCAGGGCCTGGCCTCATGGTTGGGGACCGAAGGGCGAGCCCCAATGCCCCCATGGTCCCGCCGGCTCCCCACCTCCTGCGGGAGCCGGCATTGCTTTTGAGCAAGAGAAGCTCCTGACATGCAGCTCCCCTTGCTCAAAAGCAATTCTGTTTTGCTTCATTGAAGCGAGAGCAGAGTTTGCTATGGCAGGGCGGGAGCCGTGCTCCCACCCTGCCATAGAAAACAGCAGTGTCCTGGGGTGGGCACTCCGGGACTCTGCAGGAGCCGGCCCTGGGGGGTGGTGGTCCCCAGGGCCGGGGGTCTGCAACAGACCCCGCATTTAAATATTTAATGCCCCAGGGAGGTGGTGGTCCCTGGGGCAGTGTGGGGAGGAGCAGGAGCCCTCCCAAACACTTTTAAAAAAATGATGTGCCTCGGGGAGGTGGCGGTCCCTTGGGCTCGGGGGGCCCATGACTCCCCCGCACATTTGCATGAATGCCCGGGGAGGTGGCGGTCCCCTGGGCAGCGTGGGGGGTTGGTATCCCCCACGCATTTATAAAAGAAGCCCCAGGGAGGTGGCGGTCCCCGGGGATGAGGGGCCCGCACGGGCCCCCACAATTAAATAACTGATTGCCCCCGGGACCTGGCCCACCCAGGGGCTTTTGAAACGAGCGCGGGAGTCCGCGCTTCGTTTTTTTATTTTCTCAGCAGGATTCGCGCTCCCAGTGCGAATTCTGCCATTTTAGGCCCTGGGGGTCCTTGTGGGACCCCTGAGCAGGCCCTAGGAGGTCAGGGTGTTTCTACCCTGCCCCCTTTTGTTGTTTTTCAACCTTTTTCCCCTTTTTCTTGTGACTCAGTTACTGAGTCACAAGATGGCTGCCAACACTTCCTGGTTTGTAATGTTGGCAGCCAATCTTAATTGAGCTCATGCTCCGGAGGGTTCGCAAACCCTCCTCGGTGCTCAGATATCGATATTTTTTCTTTTTAAATTTCTCAGGAACTACTGAACAGATTTACACCATTTAACAAAAAGGGCGCAGTCTAAACCAAGACCTACCTTTTGCCAAATTTGGTGTAATTCCGTTCAGCAGTTTGGGCTGTAGCCTGTAATAAAATTCCTATGGAAATTAACATGGGGAAAACGCTCTTTGGGACACCCCTTTTTCTCTACTCCCACTTGACGAATCACCCCAAAACTTTCAACACACAAACTGAGCGGTCCAACCCTGTTTTTGGAAACTTTTACGAAGATTCGTCAAACGGTGCCAAAGATATTGGCAAATCAAAAATGCTTTTCCTATGGTAACTAGGTCCTAACTATAACTACCTACTGGCAACCGCCAGTAGGTAATATACATATATATATATATATATATTATCTACTGGCGGTCGCCAGTAGATAGTTATAGTTAGGACCTTTATCCATAGGAAATCCGTAACATTCTATTCCCAATAAGTTTGGCGTCGTTTGACGAATCATCGCGAAATTTTCAAAACTAGTGGGGCGCTCCGGTCCGCTCCTGTCTTGAAAGTTTCGGGGTGATTCATCAAGCGAGGGCCGAGAAAAAGGGGGTCCCAAAACGTGTTTTCTCCATGTTAATTCCCATAGGAAATTTTAGCCACGGCTACAGCCCGAACTGCTGAACGGAATTACACCAAATTTTGCAAAAGGTAGCGCTTGGTTCAGAAAGCGACCTTTTTTTAAATGGTGTAAATCCGTTCAGTAGTTGTGGAGAAATTCAAAAAATAAGAGTGAAAAAATCAATTTCCCATAGGAAACTTTATGCAAGGCTACAGCAAAAACTGCTGAACGGAATTACACCACATTTGGCAAAAAGGTAGTGCTTGGTTCAGAAAGCACCCTTTTTAAAAATGGTGTAAATCCGTTCAGTTGTTGCTGAGAAAATCCAAAATAAAAGTTTCGATATCTATGGCAGCGGTGGATCCGCGCACCCTCCCGACCACGAGCTGCATGCTAATTGGCTGTCAACACTCCAAACCAGGAAGTGTTGGCAGCCATCTTATCCCTCGGTAGAACCCTGACCCCCTAGACCTGCTCAGGGGTCCTACAAGGACCCCCATGCCAATTTATTTTTTTTATTTTTTTTTAAATCGGCAAAAAAACGCGCTGGGTGCGCGGATCCTGCCGATAAAAAATCGAAGCGCGGTCTCCCGCGCTCGATGCTAATTTGCCCCGGGTGGGCCAAGTCCCGGGGGCATGTGGGGGTTGGTTTTAATTTTATGTGGGGGCCTCTAAGGCCCCCAAGCCCGAGGACCGCCCCCGGGGCTTTAAACAAAAATGGTGCGGGAGGGATCTCCACCCTCCCGCAGCCCCGGGACCGCCACCTCCCGGGCCTTCTTTTAAAAAGAATGACCTGTGTGGGGGCTCCTGCCCCCACATGCCCGAGTACCGCCACCTCCCGGGGCACTAAGAAAATACATGTTGGGGTCCGTTTCGGACCCCGAAGCCCGGGGACCACCACCTCCCGGGGCTATGTAGAAAGTGGGGAGGGGGCCGCGCGGCCCCTCTCCTGGAGCCTGTGGTGGCCCTGGGGACCGCCACCCCCAAGGCCGGCTCCTGCAGTGTCCCGGGGTGCCTACCCCGGGACACTGCTGTTTGCAATGGCAGGACGGGAGCCTCGCGGCTCCCGTCCTGCCATTGCAAACTTGCTTTGCCTCATTGAAGCGAGAGCAGGAAGCCTGCTCTCGCTTCAATGAAGCAAGCAGAATTGCTTTTCCATAAGGGGAGCTGCATGTCAGCAGCTCCCTTATGGAAAAGCAATGCCGGCTCCCGCAGGACGCGGGGTGCCGGCGGGACCGTGCGGGGATTGGGGACCCCCACTGTCCCCAACGTATGGCCAGGCCCCGGGGATGGGGTCCCCGGGGCCATTAGTGGCCAGGGAGGGGGCCACGCAGCCTCCCTCCCAAATAAAGGATTTTTTTATTTTTTAAAAAGGACACAAAGGCCGGCCCGGGGATGGGGTCCCGGGGGCCTTAAATGGCCTGAGATGGGGGGCTACGCAGCCTCCCTCCAAATAATTAATTATAAAAAAGAAGAGGGCATGCCCCGGGGGATAAGGTCCCCGGGGACAATAGAGGCCCAGGGAAGGGGGGCCACGCGGCCCCCTTCCCGTTTTTTAAATTAAAAAAAAAAAAAGAAAATCCTCAGGCCCCGGGGATGGGGTCCCCGGGGCCAAAAGTGGCAGAGGGAAGGGGGCCACGCAGCCCCCTCCCATACAAAAAAAAGACCGGCATTGTGCCGGAGGCCCGCCCCTCCCTTAACCACTCTGCAAACGCGCCCCTGGCGCGTTTTAAGAAGGGAAGTAATTCCCCTTGAATACTGGGGGTCCCTGGGGGCCAACTAGCCCACCAGGAACCTCCAGAATGCGCCAGCGGGCTGCGTTGCAGAGAGGTGTACAGAGGCCACGCCCCTTTACACCTCTCTGCAACGCAGCTCTGTGGCGCTTACTGGAGGTACCTGGTGGGATAGTTGGACCCCAGGGACCCTCAGGATTCAAGTGGACTTAATCCCCCAACTTAAAACGCACCACGGGGCGCGTTTGCACAGTGGTGATGGGAGGGGCAGGGCTAAAGATGACATGTGTGCAAACAGCCCCGTGGCGCATTTTAAGATGGGGAATTAAATCCCTTCAATCCTGAGGGTCCCTGAGGGCCAACTAGCCCACCAGGTACGTCCAGAAAGCACCACAGAGCTGCGTTGCAGAGAGGTGTAAAAGGGGCGTGGCCTATGAACACCTCTCTGCAACGCAGCTCCCTGGTGCATACTGGAGGTACAGGGTGGCCTAGTTGGACCCCAGGGACCCTCATGATTCAAGGGGACTTAATACCCCAACTTCAAACGCGCCACGAGGCGCGTTTGCACAGTGGTGAAGGGAGGGGCGGGGCTTCAGGTGACATGTATGCAAACAGGCCCCGTGGCGCGTTTTAAGATGGGGAATTAAATCCCCTTCAATCCTGAGGGTCCCTGGGGGCCAACTAGCCCACCAGGTCCATCCAGAAAGCGCCACAGAGCTGCGTTGCAGAGAGGTGCAAAAGGGACATGGCCTCTGAACACCTCTCTGCAACGCAGCTCTCTGGCGCATACTGGAGGTATCTGGTGGGCTAGTTGGCCCCTAGGGACCCTCGGGATTGAGGAGGAATTAATTCTCCAACTTAACACGCGCCACAGGGCATGTTTGCAGACATGTCACCTCAGGTCCCACCCCCTTCCTTCACCATTGTGCAAATATTCCTATAAAATCAGCCGAAATACGAATTCCGATTTACTCACCTGTTATCAGGAGAGACCTCAGTGCTGCATCTTTGAGCCCAGTACTGATCCTGAAAAGTAATTCTAACTGTACTTACCAGTAACTTGAATTTCCTTCCATAGGCTAACATTGACTGGTTTCACTTGGAAATTCTTCTAAGTGTGGAGTTTTGGAACTTTATAATATTCCTCTAAAATCAGCCGAACTACGAATTCCAATTTACTCACCTGTTATCAGGAGAGATCTCAGTGCTGCATCTTTGAGCCCAGTACAGATCCTGAAAAGTAATTCTAACCGTACTTACCAGTAACTTGAATTTCCTTCCATAGGCTAACATTGACTGGTTTCACTTGGAAATTCTTGTGTGTGGAGTTTTGGAACTTTATAATATTCCTCTAAAATCAGCCGAACTACGAATTCCGATTTACTCACCTGTTATCAGGAAAGAACCTAGTGCTGCATCTTTTAGCCCAGCACTGACCCTGAAAAGTAATTCTTACCGTACTTACCAGTAACTTGTATTTCCTTCCATAGGAATCCATTCTCTGGTTTTCAGCAGAAAAGTTTCAGTGTCGATGTTCACAAACTACAAATATTCCTTAAAAATCGCCTGTATGACTTAAACGCATTCTTTCAACTGCTTACAGGAGATGCACCAATGCTGGATCCAGGATCCACCACTGAGTAAGAAAAAGTAACGATAACACTACTTACCTGCTAAGTGAATTTCCTCCCGTAGGATAACATTGGTGATTCTATGTGAAAAAGTTTCTAAGTGTCAACTTTTAAAATACAATAATATTCCTTAATAATCACTACTGTAACCAAAACGCTTTTACTCAACTGTTTACAGGAGATGTCCCAGGACTGAATCTAGGATCCAGTCCTGTGGTTAGAAAAGTAATCCATAAAGTAACTAATTGCATTTAACTAGAAATTCACATTGAGCTCAATGTTGCATTGTGTTTGAAATTGTGTTGCCCATTGCAACAACTGTAACTACTGTACTTAAAAGTCTATTGCCTATTTGCAAAGTATTTAAACTAAAGTAATTCATTCTGAGAAAGTATATTTTGTAATGTAATGTATAATGTAATTACAATGTAATTTAAAAAATAAAATATCTAAAAATAAATAGTTTAAAAAAATGTAGTAAATCAGTATCAAAAAAATAAATATAACAATTAATACATTTAAAAATTGTCATTTACAAAACCTTTGAAATTCACTGGAAAAAACCATAGGTTTCAGACATGTTATAGTTAGAAATTAGCATTTAAAAAACCTTTGAAATTCACTGAAAATACCATAGGTTTCAGGCACGTTATAGTTAGAAATTAGCATTTAAAAAACCTTAGAAATTCACTGAAAAAACCATAGGTTTTAGGGACAGTTATAGTTAGTTGGACATTGCACTCGTACAAAACCCGTGAAATTCCCCCGTTATAGTTAGTTCAGCTAACTATAACTTGCGCCCGCAATGCACTGCTGATGACATCACATATTACATCACTCATGACATGGTCAGTGACACCACTGATGACATCACTGATGACATCTCAAATGACATCACTGATGACATCACTGATGACATCACTGATGGCATCATCCATGTGATAATTTCATGCATCTTCTCACACCTAATATAACTTTTGATACACCCACTCTAAATTACAGACTGCCATTCTCAAAACCATAGACACTCCAACACCAATAACTATATACCCACTCTCTGATTCTTAGGTCTACACACACATCCACTCGCTCACCTGTACAGTCACTCATACTTACGGTCACTCAGTACAGGACTATCATATGCACTCATACACCTACATAGACACTCACACACCGCCACTCATCCATAGAGGTACTCACACACCTAGTCAGTCATGCAAATAATTAATCACACTGCCATTTACTCACCTATACAGTTATCCACACACCAGCTCACTTACTCATACAAATACTAGCACATTCTTACGCTCTTATACAATCACTAATACAAGTACACACTCATCCATACAGCCACTCTCACAATCACACACTCTCACTTATACCCATTTATATACTCCAACACACATATATACTGCCTTTCACATATGTAGTTACTCACACATGTACCACTGAGATATACATTCACTCACTAACACACCCATACACACACTCACCCACCCATACAGTCCATCACAGATGCACTCTTGAAACCATGCACCCAGTGAATCACCCACTCACACATCTATGCACATAGTCGCACACACCCCACCCACACAAACACTCAGGCACCCATACAGATACTCAGACAACCAATCAATAAGTCATATAGACATTCATGTAGCTATTCACAAACCCATGCAGCCACTTACACAGCAACAGCCAGACGGATACAGACATTCACACAGTTTAGTCACTACCCCATGCATTCAGTAAGATACGTTTAATCACTCACTTATAGAGTTAGTCACGCACCTAGTAAATCATCCATTCAGACACTTATACACCCACTCATTCTTCAATACGCCTTTCCCTATATATATTAAACATATTTAAACTTTACAGAAACACACAGTCACTGGATGATGTCATCAGTGATGTCATTTGAGATGTCATCAGTGATGTCATCAGTGATGTCACTGACCATGTCATGAGTGATGTAATATGTGATGTCATCAGCAGTGCATTGCGGTGGCGCGAGCTATAGTTAGCTGAACTAACTATAACGGGGAATTTCACGGGTTTTGTACGAGTGCAATGTCCAACTAACTATAACTGTCCCTAAAACCTATGGTTTTTTCAGTGAATATATATATATATATATATATATATATATATATATATATATATATATATATATATATATACACACACATGTAAGCATGTTAAATCTTATCTTATGAACCTAGGCCTAAGCGACCTTTGGAACAACCCTTCTTCAACGGGGGCAGGCACAAAGTGTAGAGTCAAAGCGGCTTACTGGGACAAGAAAATAAATGAATATCACCAAAAAGTGAGCTCTGGGGGTTGGTAGAATCTTTCCTAGCGCGCAAAGACTCACCTGCTAAGTAGGCATACATTGATCGGATCCACCCACCCCTGGCGCACACGCTTTACATGAAATTCAGACTGGGTACACTTCAAGTCAACAATCTTACGTATAGATGGAAGCTTCTCCAATCCATCTCCCCAGTTTGTGAATTCTGTAAATACGCCTCTGAGGATGTAGAACATATTCTTTTTTCCTGTTCCAAATATGCTAGACTAAGGAGGAGATAGATTAAACTACTGTTTACTCTCTGGGGTGTGAGACAATATCGGGTGGCTTACCACATTTTGAGATAGGACACCAGCCAGGTTGGGGTATTTGGAATCAGTAGATACCTTCATACAGTGTGGGTATATAGGAAGAAGCAGGGTGCATTGTTTTCACTGCAAATGCACATTTTACTTTTTGTATATATGAAATAGTCTACCATCAGGGGCCCCTTTAATGGTGATAGAGCGCAACGTTGCTCTTTATTTTGTAGGGGTGCATTATATTCATGGTTAGTCCGCATCCACATATAATCTATTGTTGTATTAACATTAAGGTATTAGAACGTGAATTGTAATAACATGTAAGTGAAGTGCTAGATATTTTCTTCATGTAATCAAAGAATTAAAGTAGTAAATGTACGTTTTTAGGTGAATTATATACGTGTGAAGTGTATTCATGACTAATGGATTTTTCATATAAAGGCTCATATAATGTGTGCATATTAATGATTGATATATGTTTGTATTTTGAAAGTGGGCACTTTTCTTATGTTAGCTAAACTTGATAGGCCTAACTTTCATTTTTCCTTGTTTGCTCTAAGTGAAACTGTTAATTGGAGTTTATGTGTCTGTGGAATATATAATTTTTTCTTCTCACTTCTCTGCTGCAGGTTCAAGAATTCATCCTTGTTAGTTAGAATAACGTCTTTGTTTTAGGAGTTAGTCAGACATCGGGAGGAGAGGATGCCTTTGAACAAGCGGAGCTGATAACAAGGGTGGATGTCTTTCGTGTCTGGAAAGGCCAGGAACAAAGGTCGTCAAGCAAGAACCTGGACGTACTATTGCTTCATGGAAAGTTACCTACAAGGCGGTGTTCAGCTGGACGAAATAGGCACTACTGGTTGGGGGATAAAGTACCCTTGGCTGCTGAGGGCCATCAGGGACCAAGAACCCCTATTGTTGCCACAAATAAGTTCCCCACAGCGGGATTACTCAGACCTCGTCTGAGGCAACGCCCCCTTTCTCAATCACTCTGCACAGGGGCCTCTTGTCGCACTACTGGTTGGGGGATGAGTCCCCTTGGCTGCTGCGGATCATTGGGGGCCCAAAACTCCTATTTTCGACACAAGTAAATCCCCCACAGCAGGATTGCTCAGACCTCATTGAAGGCCCCACCCACTTTCTTAACCACTCTGCAAAGGGGCCTCCAGGCACACTACTGGTTGGGGATGAGGTCCCCTTGGCTGCTGAGGGTCATTGGGGACCAAAAACTCCTATTGTTGCCACAAGTAAATCCCCCACAGCAGGATTGCTCAGAACTTGTCGGAGGCCCACCCCGTTTCTCAACCACTCTTGAAAGGGTCCTTCTGGCGTACTGGCTGGGAGATGAAGTCTAGGGGTGAGCACACCAGTAAACTCCGCTCTGTTGGTGGTTGACAGAGTTTTTGCCGAACTTTGCGTTTCAAGTGGATTGCAGAGTGGCAAAACTCCACAAACTCCACCGTTGGAGCAGGGTTTAGAGCCCACCCCTATCAGAGACTCACACACCCACTCACAGATCCACTCAGACACTCATATACCCACTTACAGCCCCACTCATACTCTCTCACACTCACTTACAAACCTATTCAGACACTATTCACCCACTGAGAGTCTAATGTACTCACTCACACACTTAGGGCTTAATTACGAGTCTGGCAGTCCACGGACCGCCAGACTCGGGCGAGCATGATGAGGCTGGTCTCCCGACCGACCTATTACAATTAGGACGGTCGGACCACCATTGCCCCGCCGCAGCCGCCAGGGAACCACCATTCCCTGGTGGTGTTGCGATGGTCATGAGGCATCAATATTCATGGTGGTACCGCTGCAGTCTTGCCAAACATATTAAGAGTATCCTCTCCACCAGCGGTGTCATAGAGGTTCCTACTCCATGAACACCATGGCAGAGAGGAAATAAAGGGGCTCTGATAAATACAGGGGGTCACAACATGTGTCATCTTGTATGCATGCACCCCAGTTCCTGCACAGCATGGGCTTTTCAGTCCATGCTGTGCAGGAACTGTTTTTGGCATTCCCATTGCAGCGCCCATTTTCAGGGCACCACCGTGGGAACGTCAAAAACAAAGCCCGGCAGACAGGAGGCAACTCCTAATCTGGCGGGTGGCCTGACTCACAGCTTTGGCTGTGCGGCAACGAGGCGGACCCAGCACTACACCGCCAAAGTTGTAATCAAGCCCTAAGTGTCAAAGGTTAGTGGTTACAGTTAGGAAATAAAATTTAAAAAACCTTACAAATTTACTTAAGAAACCAAAGGTTACAGGGACATTATAGTTAGGAAATAGAATTGAAAAAAACGTAGAAATTCACTAAACAAACAAATGTTACAGGGATATTATAGTTAGGAAATAGAATTTAAAAAACTTGGAAATTCACTGAAAAAAACAAAGGTTATAGGCACATTATAGTTAGTGAATAGAATTTAAAAAAACTTAGAAATTCACAGAAAAAAACAAAGGTTACAGGGACGTAATAGTTATGCTCAGATTTCATTCATACAAAACATCAGTGTTGTCATTTGAGATGTCATCAGTGTTGTAATAAATGATGTCACTCACCATGCCATGAGTGATGTAATGTGTGAGGTCATAAGCATTGCATTGCGGGGTGTAGGTTATAGTCAGCTCAGGTAACTGTAACTACAGAATTTCCCTGGTTTTGCACAAGTGAAATCGGAGCCTAAATATAACGTCCCTGGAGCCGGGGATAAAAAAGTAATGTCTGCCCTACCCGTACATGCAGAGGGATTGGATTTGAAGCAGTTAGACAAATGGAACAGATAGGCGCCCAGTGAAATTCCTTCAGAGATGGAGCAGACAAGACAGATTGTAAAGTGTGTCACAAGAGCATTGACACCATATTTTGTATAACTTAAATGCAGAAAGGTGCTCCTTTAGACACAACAAACTACAGAGGGTTTCCATTTTCTTGTATGAACCAATAAAGCCCCAAAGTGTCCTCCATAAATCAGATCAGGCAAGTCAGGATAATAGTGACAGTAACCTTAGATAGTTGAAATGGAAAGAAGTATCAGCTGTGTTTTCAGGAGCAAGAGAGAACTGGAAATCGCATACACACAAAATTGCATACAACATTAACTGTCTTTCAGAAGGATCTCTACTTGTGTGGCTATAAAGTAGAGGGTTAAAATGTCTCCTCTCACCCCACTAGCATTGCTTCTCTATTGACATCTTCACATAAATGTTAAATACATTTGGTGACAGCTCAGCTCTTTTGAGCCTTACACGAGAAGAGACGATGGGCCGTATTTTAAACCTTTTGAGTTGCCCGATGTCTGTGGAGATTATCTCCTGCCCTACCAGCCAGTTTACGAGATTATGGCTGCTCTGGGGAGATTTTTCTGTTTTCAGAGAAGCAGGTCCAAGTTTGGTGCACTGTCACTGTCTTTTAGGTGTCCGTGTACCAAACATTTTAGTTTTTCATAAACAAGCTCTCAAAGTCAAAGTGTGTTTCTGAAAAATAAATGACTTAAGAATCCCAAAACCTGGCAGTATTATTCCAGGGTGTTGGGTCATTATTTTTTTCTGTGCTTGACTACCATTCTTGGACAAAACAAAAGACATCAGACTGTCCGCTCTACATAAGGTGGGCAGTCTGTGCATAATTTAATTGTTTATTGATGATGTAAATTGTGTAATGGTTATGTATTTTACTTATATTTTCGGTGCAGGCTGGTGGATTTGTAAGGGTATAAGTTGGGAAGTTATTTAAGTAATAATTATTTAACAATTAATTAATATTGTTATTAATTATTTAATTGATTATTAATTATGTATATTGAGTAATAATTCTTTTTCTTAGTTATATTTTAGGTGCAGACTGCTGGGTTGGAAGGGGTATAGTGTGGGAAGTTAATTAAGTTATAATTAATTAACAAGCAATTGTTAATTCATTATACATTTTTTAATTAATTATTCATTATATAAATAGGGTAATAACTTTATATTTAGTTATATTGTAGGTGTGTGGTGTTGGGTTTGTAGGGATGTATAGTGGGAAGTTAAGTAATAATTAACAATTAAATATTTATTCATTATTAAACATTTAATTGATAATTAATCAATTAAATGTTTAATAATGAATATGTAATACAGATTTATTTTAGTTTATTTTAGTTATATTTTAGTTGCATGTTGATAGGTTTGCAGGAGTATGGGGTGGGACGTTAATTAAGTAATAATTAATTAACAAATATTTACTAATTGTTAATTAATTAGTGAATTGATCATCAAATATGTAAATTGTGTTATACTTATTTATTTTATTTATATTCTAAGTGTGGGCCGCTAGGTTTGTAGGGTTATAGCGTGGGAATTTAATAAATAAATAAACAAATTAAAAACTAAATAGTAATAAATTATTAAATTGTGTAATAATCATGTAAAATGTTTCATTGTTTTTTATATTTCATATATATATATATTTTCTAAACAAATTTGCGCTGCACTCTGTTCACATTAGCCTTCAATGTGGCATTGTGGGAGATGTAGTGCTCTTTACAATTTATCTATATTACATTATTTACATGTTGCTTTTCAGACTGTTTTGTTGACATTGTTATGCAATTATATTTATAGAAACAGTTTCACATTATTATCCTTTTGTTAATGTATAATCATCTTCACAGTGAATGTGTGTCATTAAGTTAGGCTTTCTTTTATGTCCATTAGTATGTTTCATCGTTGTTTTGTTTGGCTACGGCCATAAAGTTTTTCAAAATTCTTTCATTCCATATGTATGGTTTTTAATTTCTTTGTCAGGATTAGTGCCCACACAATCCAATATGAATCCAATGGGCATTTTTGTTGTTCCTGTCTTATAATTTCAATTCAGTCTTGTTTTCAGCATATCACTCCATTTATTGTTCCAAATGTACATACAATTCCTCGTTGTTGTTAAATGACTACAAGAAAGAAGCGTATAGACAATTAAATGCTGTCACTAAATACACCAAGCTTCAAAAAATCCTATCAATGATATGACAATAAGCTTAAATATGAATTTGAAAGACTGGCATGAAAGAAATGTAATTGATTATAGTGAACTACAATTTTTGACAAAGGATTTACCAACTATCCCAACAATTTATTTCCTGCCAAAAATACATAAGTCACTCATCAACCCACCGGGCCGACCAATCGTCTCCTCTTGTGATTCACTTTACGAGAAGATGTCAGAATATGTAGACCACTTCCTAGCTCCCATTGCACAGAGCCTGAGCTCATACATCCGGGATACAGGAGATTTCCTAAGGATATTGACCGGAATCAGCTGGAATAAAGATTATATACTAGCAACTATAGATGTGGTCTCTCTATACACGTCGATTGAACATCAAGTAGGCCTAAGAGCGTGTGAATTTTTTTGTCAACAGAGGAACATAACTGAATTAGAACATGCCAAAATGCTATTATCCATGATAGAAACATGTCTGACCAATAACATCTTCCTTTTTAATCATGTTCTATATAGACAAGACTGTGGGACTGCCATGGGCATTTCTTTTCGCCCAACTACGCCAATATTACAATGGGGTGGTGGGAGAAGGAAATAGCCTGGAATATGCGGAATCAAGCAGAAATTGAGAAGTTAATTTTATGGGTCAGATTTATTGACGATTTATTCATAATCTGGAACGGAACAGAGAGTGAATTCATAGAATATTTCCACACACTCAATGTGAATGATGTAGGTCTGACTTTTACCTGCACAACAAGTACTAAAGGAATCTCATTTTTGGACACTTGGATATACATTGAAGGAGATCAAATTCACTCAACATTATACAGCAAAGAGACGTCAACCAATAGCATTTTGCATGGTACAAGTTTTCATCCAAGATCACTCTTAGAAAGTATCCCATATGGGGAATTTGTAAGGATGAAAAGGAATTGCTCCAAAGAAGATGATGTGGAAGAAAAAATCAGAGAGACAAGTTTAAGATTGAAATCTAGAGGCTATAAAGAAACCACACTTCAAAGAGGCAGACAGAAGGTTCGTATAAAAACACGAACTGAAACTTTGATTACGAAAAAGAAAAACTAGCAGGAAGCTCCAAAGACCAATAAGCACCTAGATGTATTATTACTTATAGCAAAGAGAGTGGGATCATCATAAAAAGATTCAAAAGTATTGGCATTTGATCGCAAATGACCCAGACATTGGCTCCCTACTAGGATCACGATCATTAGTTACATACAGGAGAACGAAATCAATAAAAGATTTGGTTGTAAAAAGTCATTTCCAGGAAGAGACACTAACAAATTGGCTGCAAGAACAACAGCGAGGCTTTGTAAAATGCAATACATGCAAAGCCTGCAAAATTGGTGCGAATCGGAAAAGTGTACAGGACTTTGAAGGAAAAACAATAGAAATCAATCATAAAATTATGTGCACTACCAAATTTGTTATATATGTCATCAACTGTAAATGTGGCATGCAATACATCGGAAGTACCATCTGCATGTTAAAAAGAGAATACTTGAACATATACGAGCGGTGAAAAACAGAGACATAACATATGCTACAGCAAAACACATGATGGCATGTCAAAATGGTGACTGGAAATCGATGAGCTTTTTGGCATCCATGCAATACCAAGCCACGAGCGAGGTGGTGACAGAATTCGAAAACTGCGCCAGATGGAATCAAGATACATAATCAGTCTAAGAACGAAGACCCTGCTGGGAATTAACAATAACGAGGAATTGTATGTACATTTGGAACAATAAATGGAGTGATATGCTGAAAACAAGACTGAAATGAAATTATAAGACAGGAACAACAAAAATGCCCGTTGGATTCATATTGGATTGTGTGGGCACTAATCCCGACAATAAAGTTAAAGAATTTAAAAACCATACATATGGAATGAAAGAATTTTGAAAAACTTTATGGCTGTAGCCAAACAAAACAATGATGGAACATACTAATGGACATAAAAGAAAGCCTAACTTAATGACACACATTCACTGTGAAGATGATTATACATTAACAAAAGGATAATAATGTGAAACTGTTTCTATAAATATAATTGCATAACAATGTCACCAAAACAGTCTGAAAAGCAACATGTAAATAATGTAATATAGATAAATTGTTAAGAGCACTACATCTCCCACAATGCCACATTGAAGGCTAATGTGAACTGTATAAATTGTGCTGAAAAAAGACTCACCTACCGTGATTAAGGCCTAGGAGGGCTGAAACGCGTTGGTGGAACCAATATAGCTAAATAAAGCTTGCATAATCAGAATTCTCAGAGTGCAGCGCAAATTTGTTTCGAAATTAAGTGAAGGGCTTGGATTCAGCCCATCGCGTTTGCACCTGTTGCTGTGCACACTGCATACAGGATCCAATTGTAGTTGATATATATATATATTTTTTGGGGGGTTAGTTTATAGTGCTCTAAATAGAATTTTTATATGTGTTCTAAATTAATAGAGTTATTCAAATAAGTAATGTGTTTGAAGTGAAGTACTTTCCCTACTGTTGCTTATTCTGAAGTGGCAATAGTAAATGTAACACTTCCAAAGTCCAACACTTTCCCTACTGTTGCACAGACTGGAGTGGGAATAGCAAATCCTACCCCTCCTCTGAAGCCCAATGCTTTCCATACTGTTGCATAGACAGGAGATGGAATAGTAAATCTTACCCCTATTATTTATTTGTTTGCGCATGGACTGAGGCAGTGCTCTGTAGGGGGTCAGCCACAGGGTCTGCAGCCAACACCCAGCAGGCACCCAACCCAGCCTAACTCTGTGCCCTGCGATCACCCTCCCACATGCAGGCAGCCTGGAAGGGGGCACACAGCCCTCCTCCTGGGTCGAATACGGCCCCAGGTATCCATTCCCCAGAGCCCATTCATATAGTAAATGGGAATGGGTGTACCCCCTCCCTTCCATGTGCAGATGTCCGCCCCAGGGACCCCATATCCTGGGGCCACCCATAAAAAATAAGGGGATATGTGGCCTCCCTCCCCAGGCCAATTTGGCATTGGGGACCCCATCCCGGGGTCTAGACAATTATTAATAGGGCAGGGAGCAGCACAGCTCTCCTCCCCAGGCCAATATCGGCCCCAGGGACCCCATCCCTCAGGGCCTGGCCAATCATTAATGGGACAGGGGGCATGCAGCCTGCTCTCCCTGGGCCAATATTGGCCCCAGGGATCATATCTTCCTGGGCCTAGACAATTAATAATAGGGGAGGGAGGCCATCTCTCAGACCCCAGGCAGTCAATGGTGAATGCCCTGGAGACCATACAGGGCATCCACAGCCTCTTTGTTGGTGGCTGTGGAGGGAGTCCCAATCCACCCGTGGGTCTAGCTGGCTCCCCGCCTCCTGCAGGAGCCAGAATATTTCCCCAAGCCTAGATCAGCAAAACAATGCTGCTCCCTGCGTGAAGGAGCAATTTTTTCATCTGCTTCCATGCCCACTTCCCTGTGGGCAGGGAAATAGATGAAAAGTCCATACCAACATTTTTCCTGCCTGCTGGGAGCAGACTTACTTTTTCTCTCACTTGGCAGGAGCTTTAAATTGCTCCCGCCAAGTGAGAGAAAACAGAGTTTACCCTTAGGGATGGGGTCCCAATGGCCATTATTGGCTCCGGGAGGGGCCTGCACGGCCCCTGACTTTTTAAAAATGCACATCCGTGCCCTGGGGGATAGTGATCCCCGGGTCCGATTGCAGCCTGGGAGGGAGGGTGGTCGGCCTGGCACCATGGTGGTGGTCCCCTTGGCCGAGAAGGCCCAGGAAAAGAGCTGTACAGCAACTCTCCCCATTTTGAAAATTGTCCTGGCCCCTTAATTCACTCAGCCAGGCCCCAGGGTGGTTGTCCATGGGCCAACTCGGCCTGGGGAAGGGGGCCACATGCCCCCTCCTCCTTTTATAATTTAAACTCCACCCGCCGGGACCTGGCCAACCCGGGGGCATCTAGAAAACAACAAAGGGAGACTGATCTTGTTTTTTTTCAATTTTGCCGCAAATTCATGGATCCACCATAATTTTGCAGCAACATTTAAAAAAAACATTTCTGGCCCCTTGTCGTGTTCCTGTGGTATCCCACCATCAGGCCTAGGGGTTCAGGGTATTCCTACCCTGCAAACGTATGGCTTTTTTCACCTCTTTCTTTGGACTCAGCTGAGTCCAAGTCCCAAGATGGCTGTCAACACTTCCTGGTTAAAGTGTTGGCCGCCAACCAGATTTCAGCATGAGATCTGTCGAATCTGCGGAGGATTCATGTCCCTAGATATCTATAAATGTTTTTTCTTTAATAACTCCAAAAGGATGGAAACAAATTTACAAAAATTACAAAAATGTCGCTTTCTGCACTAAGACCTATTTTCTGCCTAATTTGGTGGAACTCTGTTCAGCAGTTCGGGCAGTAGTCGTGTCTAAAATCCATATGGGAAATTGCATGGAGAAAAAGCATTTTGGGACCCTTCCCTTTTGTTCGACGCCCTACTTGACGAATCATCCCGAAACTTTCCAAACAGCAGCTGAAGTGAGTTGTGTTGTAGTTTTGAAAATTTAGTGAAAATTTGCCAAACAGTGCCATAGTTATTAACAAAACCGAAAAAATATTTGTCTATTAATGTTTTTAAAGAATTATTTATTTCATTTTGTATGCACTTTCATGGATACTTCTTTACCTGAGCAAAGAATAAAGATTGAATTGAATTGAATTTAAATTGTCTATGGACACTAGGGTCCTGAATTAAATCTTGCTGACGGGTTACTCTGTCATTACAGTGATAGATATCCCATCCGCGGAAATATAAATCCCATAGGATATAATGGGATTTATATTTCGGTGGACAGGATATCCATCACTGTTGTGACGGAGTAACCATCCTTCAAGATCTAAATCAGGCCCTAGGTCCAAACTATAACTACCTACTGGCGAGTATATATGTATATTGAGTATTAAATATTATTTACATTTATTTAATTTATATTATATTAAAGTTATATAATAAAATTTCAAACCATATCAAAGCTGCACCAGATGTGCAGTTACAATCAATTATATAATTTGTCAAAAAATGTCCAATCCGAATTGTAAAGTGTGAACTTGCTTCTTTATTAATCTTTAAAAAGCCACAGCCAACGCGTTTCGTTCTGTACGCAGAACTTCTTCAGAGCTGTAATTTAAAAACACATACAAAACACATATATCAACATAACACATTTACAAATAATAATGCAGACAATATATACAACATATGACAAGACACATATATACAACAAAACGGATTGTATACAGCACATCCATAGACTTTCTCATTGGTACACTTATTTTGGACAAGTAAAAACCTCCAAACATATTCAGTAAAATGGACAACATCACATAAATGTGTATGACCACACCTACAGAAAATTACCATATACAGGGACACGCTACCACAATTACTGATACCGAAAGACCATATATAAAAATACTGGACCTAGATACTTCATGGGCCATTAAACAGCCCAATAATATACAAGTACAAACAATCACCTCCATTATTGCAGGGAAACAAAAAAGGGAAATTGCAATTTTAGAAAGCAAACAACAAACAACACATAACAAAACAGCGTATATACACATACCGATAAGAGTGTCCGTCAAAATCTTAGTTTATAAGTGCGTAGAGCCGTATTTCTCCGTAATATAATCTCTAGAGATGGTACTCGTATGTCTATATAATAGAAGAGCAATATAAAACGCCCAAGTTTAGGGTAATGATTATAGAATTATGCACGAAAAAACATAATGTCTTGCCATTGTAGATTAAACATAGGCAAACAAATAAATCACAAAACGCGCAAAAAAACCACAAATGGGCCTACCTCATCCGTGTGTCACCGTCGCTATTCATTAGGAATCGGCGTATTGCGCTTGGTTTCTCTACTGCCATAAGTATATATCAGTCATTTCTAAAGACGAGTGCTGCTTAATGATATGATAATCATTTGGGGTAATGCCAGCGACGATATAAATAAGACACAGCATACACCGTACCTGAAAAAACCAAACAATGTCAAACCAAGTGTACTCCACAGGGATGACCGGTTTTCTCATCTCTCTGTGTCATTACCAACACTTGTGGGCAACCTCGAAGTATATCAAAAGGGATTGGCCACCCACACAAACAATCTTTCTATATGGATATGAAGCCCGAAACAAAGCCCCTAAAAGTGTCTGCCATCGGAGCCATTCAATTCAACTATGGGAAAAATACCAGTTCCATGATATGATTACTGCCGATCAAAGCGAATTTGAAAACCCTCTCGGTCCACCTATAGAACCCTGTTTATATAACGTAACTTTAAAGGCCACAGTCTAACCTAATATACAATAATGTCCGAAGGTAACTGTATTTAGACTAAAACATTCGGGAAGCCGTTAATCCTGAGGGGTTTGGAAAGCATTGACTCTAAAAAGTGGCAATCGATAAGGTTAATTCAAACAAATACGAAAAGATACTTTAGACTTTAGATTTCATCCTAGCCCAGCTTGACCGCGTTCAAAAGGGTCAAACAAAAAGTTCCCCCAAACCATAAACAAATAATCAAATCATTTTAAATTTACCTTAAACGAGGGCCAATCAGCCCGATTCGTGCTCCGGCGTTCTTGTTCCCGCCCGTAGTTCGAAACCCGGGACGCGGAACTAGTCATTCTAAATACATTTGTGCAGCGTCATCCATGTGCGCGTGCGACATATTCAATGATTGAGGTGTAGTTGAAATAACATAGCGGCCATATTGTAGTGTATTAAATGATCTGGCCAAATCTATATATCTATACGGTGTTTTCTCCAAATGTATTCGGGAACTATATCGAGACGAGCGTTTTATATAATTGAAATTTCATGAAAGTAAACAGCCACTATATTTTGCTGCGTGAAATTGTCAAAACATCGATATATGTATTCAGTAAAGGACTATCTAAAGCAGGAAGATTGATATAATTATAATATTATAATTCAAACAGAAAACCACTGTATTTTACTACATTTGAATACCAAAAATATCGGTACGTGTATTATACTATGTTTCAGTTAGCTATATTAAAATAAATATAAGACAAATAATATTAACAAGAAAACAAAAAGTCAAACATATACTTGAAACAGCCAAAAAATAACAAACCAAAAAGTGTAATCGGTAACACCTCAAAGGGAAGGTAACCGCAACAGAAGTGAAGCTAACCTTCAGAACCCTAAAACGCTATCGGATCATTTCAGAAAATGTGTACTTCTCATTAGCGTGAATTCCATCCAAAAGCCAGATGTAATGGGAATTCATAGACATTGGTAACAGTATAAACAATAAAAAAATAAAAAAATAATATAAAAGAAGAAAGAACTGTCAAAAAACCCACTGTAGTTGGAACATAACAATAACACTAAACGCCAACCACAGGACATAAAGAACATAATCCCTAGGCCATTTGTATGCCATCACCCGATTCACAGGGAGGTAAGATGACGAAGATGGGAATACTTTATCTTTCACAAACTGAGATTGGCAAATGTGGCAACATACCTGAGGCCACAAATAGAGATGAATTGAAAAAATATATACATTGAAAAAATATATACATTAAAGAGATACATATACCCAGATCCTGTTCATAAATGATAATGCATCTCATCATCGGTATTATGCCCCATTTCTATACATCTTAGGCGGCATATCCACATGGCCTCCCTTTTGCGTAAAGTAAGTTCTCTATTGCCCCCGAGGGTGGGCTGGTACAAAATCAATACCATGGAACCATATTTTGCCATTATCTCCATGGTGTTCCCTCATGTGATACGTCATGGGGTATTTTAGATCATAGTTTCTGAGAGCACGTACATGTTCCTGTATACGGAATTTCAATGATCTTACAGTGCTGCCTACATAGATCTTATTGCATTCGCAGCTAATTATATACACCACATAATTGGTCTTGCAATTTATGAAATGTCTTATTTCATATTCCTTTGGTGTATTGTAACAGAAATTCCTGATTTTGTTAATCCCATAGGGACACATATTACAGTTTAGGCATGTGAAAAAACCTTTCGGAGCAGCAGGTAACCATGTTTTTGCAATCACAGGTCTGGGGTAACTTGGACATAATAGCTGACAAAGTGTCTTCCTTCTACGGAATGTGACTCTAGGTGTAGCCGTTACTAATTCCCTTAGGTTTGGTATCTCGTATAGTAGCCCCCAATGTTTCTTGAGGACATTGAACAAACTCGCACTGTTGTTCGTATACTGTGTGATAAAGGGCACATGTGACCTCTGGGTATACTTATTACTCACTTGTTTCCGTTTATGTAACGTACTAGCTCTAGTAATCCCCTTAATTCTATGATCTGCTTTGTTCAAGATGTCCTCATTATAACCCTTTGATCTGAATCTGTGTTTTACCTCTTTAATATTGTCCCTGAAAGTTATATCAGTGCTGCAATTGCGGCGTACACGAACCATCTCTCCAAAGGGTATGTTTTTGATCACTGATTTAGGGTGTGCGCTAGAGGCGTGTAATGTACTGTTGCATGATGTAGCTTTGCGAAAGATGGTACTCTGTATCACATTATTATCAATGTAGAAAAGAATATCCAAAAATTCAATGCTACTTGTACTGTATTTCATGGTCAATTTAACATTGTGGGGATTATCATTCAAGAATGCATGGTATTCCCAGAAGACAATCATGTCAATCCAAGGGGAGGCATATTTACCCCAAGCATGCTCCCTCTCCCACCAGCCCATGAAAAGGCCGGCGTACGAGGGAGCAAACCAGCTCCCCATCGCAGTTCCCTGCGTCTGGTGAAACCAGTTCCCCTCATGTAGAAAGAAATTCGCGATAAAATAATGTCGATCATGTCCATCAACATTTGGTTGTGGTCAACATGATCGGCTGTACGTGTTGCCAGAAAAGATTGTACGGGTATCATCCCAAAATGTTTCTGGATACAGGTATATAATCCAGTCACATCCATCGTGACAAATAATAGATCTTCAGACCATGATAAGCCATCAAATTTCTCCAAGATATCCCTAGAGTCCTGTATATATGCAGGTAGATTTGTTACAAGAGGCTGTAGGAATCTGTCCACATATTGTGAAAGAAATTTCACCAGACGCAGGGAACTGCGATGGGGAGCCGGTTTGCTCCCTCGTACGCCGGCCTTTTCATGTGCTGGTGGGAGAGGGAGCATGCTTGGGGTAAATATGCCTCCCTTGGATTGACATGATTGTCTTCTGGGGGAGGTATATTGACAATATCATCTTGCTTTGGAAGGGGACCACTGGTCAACTCATTGAATACCATGCATTCTTGAATGATAATCCCCACAATGTTAAATTGACCATGAAATACAGTACAAGTAGCATTGAATTTTTGGATATTCTTTTCTACATTGATAATAATGTGATACAGAGTACCATCTTTCGCAAAGCTACATCGTGCAACAGTACATTACACGCCTCTAGCGCACACCCTAAATCAGTGATCAAAAACATACCCTTTGGAGAGATGGTTCGTGTACGCCGCAATTGCAGCACTGATATAACTTTCAGGGACAATATTAAAGAGGTAAAACACAGATTCAGATCAAGGGGTTATAATGAGGACATTTTGAACAAAGCAGATCATAGAATTAAGGGGATTACTAGAGCTAGTACGTTACATAAACGGAAACAAGTGAGTAATAAGTATACCCAGAGGTCACATGTGCCCTTTATCACACAGTATACGAACAACAGTGCGAGTTTGTTCAATGTCCTCAAGAAACATTGGGGGCTACTATACGAGATACCAAACCTAAGGGAATTAGTAACGGCTACACCTAGAATCACATTCCGTAGAGGGAAGACACTTCGTCAGCTATTATGTCCAAGTTACCCCAGACCTGTGATTGCAAAAACATGGTTACCTGCTGCTCCGAAAGGTTTTTTCACATGCCTAAACTGTAATATGTGTCCCTATGGGATTAACAAAATCAGGAATTTCTGTTACAATACACCAAAGGAATATGAAATAAGACATTTCATAAATTGCAAGACCAATTATGTGGTGTATATAATTAGCTGCGAATGCAATAAGATCTATGTAGGCAGCACTGTAAGATCATTGAAATTCCGTATATAGGAACATGTACGTGCTCTCAGAAACTATGATCTAAAATACCCCATGACGTATCACATGAGGGAACACCATGGAGATAATGCCAAAATATGGTTCCATGGCATTGATTTTGTACCAGCCCACCCTCGGGGGGCAATAGAAAACTTACTTTACGCAAAGGGAGGCCATGTGGATATGCCGCCTAAGATGTATAGAAATGGGGCATAATACCGATGATGAGATGCATTATCATTTATGAACAGGATCTTGGTATATGTATCTCTTTAATGTATATATTTTTTCAATGTATATATTTTTTCAATTCATCTCTATTTGTGGCCTCAGGTATGTTGCCACATTTGCCAATCTCAGTTTGTGAAAGATAAAGTATTCCCATCTTCGTCATCTTACCTCCCTGTGAATCGGGTGATGGCATACAAATGGCCTAGGGATTATGTTCTTTATGTCCTGTGGTTGGCGTTTAGTGTTATTGTTATGTTCCAACTACAGTGGTTTTTTTGACAGTTCTTTCATCTTTTATATTATTTTTTTATTGTTCATACTGTTACCAATGTCTATGAATTCCCATTACATCTGGCTTTTTGAATGGAATTCACGCTAATGAGAGGTACACATTTTCTGAAATGATCCGATAGCGTTTTAGGGTTCTGAAGGTTAGCTTCACTTCTGTTGCGGTTACCTTCCCTTTGAGGTGTTACCGATTACACTTTTCGGTTTGTTATTTTTTGGCTGTTTCAAGTATATGTTTGACTTTTTGTTATCTTGTTAATATTATTTGTCTTATATTGATTTTAATATAGCTAACTGAAACATAGTATAATACACGTACCGATATTTTTGGTATTCAAATGTAGTAAAATAGAGTGGTTTTCTGTTTGAATTATAATATTATAATTATATCAATCTTCCTGCTTTAGATAGTCCTTTACTGAATACATATATCGATGTTTTGACAATTTCACGCAGCAAAATATAGTGGCTGTTTACTTTCATGAAATTTCAATTATATAAAACGCTTGTCTCGATATAGTTTCCGAATACATTTGGAGAAAACACCGTATAGATATATAGATTTGGCCAGATCATTTAATACACTACAATATGGCCGCTATGTTATTTCAACTACACCTCAATCATTGAATATGTCGCACGCGCACATGGATGACGCGTACAAATGTATTTAGAATGACTAGTTCCGCGTCCCGGGTTTCGAACTACGGGCGGGAACAAGAACGCCGGAGCACGAATCAGGCTGATTGTCCTTCGTTTAAGGTAAATTTAAAATGATTTGATTATTTGTTTATGGTTTGGGGGAACTTTTTGTTTGGCCCTTTTGAACGCGGTCAAGCTGGGCTAGGATGAAATCTAAAGTCTAAAGTATCTTTTCGTATTTGTTTGAATTAACCTTATCGATTGCCACTTTTTAGAGTCAATGCTTTCCAAACCCCTCAGGATTAACTGCTTCCCGAATGTTTTAGTCTAAATACAGTTACCTTCGGACGTTATTGTATATTAGGTTAGACTGTGACCTTTAAAGTGACGTTATATAAACGGGGTTCTATAGGTGGACCGAGAGGGTTTTCAAATTCGCTTTGATCGGCAGTAATCATATCATGGAACTGGTATTTTTCCCATAGTTGGATTGAATGTCTCCGATGGCAGACACTTTTAGGGGCTTTGTTTCGGGACTTCATATCCATATAGAAAGATTGTTTGTGTGGGTGGCCAATCCCCTTTGATATACTTCGAGGTTGCCCACAAGTGTTGGTAATGACACAGAGAGATGAGAAACCGGTCATCCCTGTGGAGTACACTTGGTTTGACATTGTTTGGTTTTTTCAGGTACGGTGTATGCTGTGTCTTATATATATCGTCGCTGGCATTAACCCAAATGATTATCATATCATTAAGCAGCACTCGTCTTTAGAAATGACTGATATATACTTATGGCAGTAGAGAAACCAAGCGCAATACGCCGATTCCTAATGAATAGCGACGGTGACACACGGATGAGGTAGGCCCATTTGTGTTTTTTTTGCGCGTTTTGTGATTTATTTGTTTGCCTATGTTTAATCTACAATGGCAAGACATTATGTTTTTTCATGCATAATTCTATAATCATTACCCTAATCTTGGGCGTTTTATATTGCTCTTCTATTATATAGACATACGAGTACCATCTCTAGAGATTATATTACGGAGAAATACGGCTCTACGCACTTATAAACTAAGATTTTGATGAACACTCTTATCGGTATGTGTATATATGCTGTTTTGTTATGTGTTGTTTGTTGTTTGCTTTCTAAAATTGCAATTTCCCTTTTTTGTTTCCCTGCAATAATGGAGGTGATTGTTTGTACTTATATATTATTGGGCTGTTTAATGGCCCATGAAGTATCTAGGTGAAGTATTTTTATATATGGTCTTTTGGTATCAGTAATTGTGGTAGCGTGTCCCTGTATATGGTAATTTACTGTAGGTGTGGTCATACACATTTATGTGATGTTGTCCATTTTACTGAATATGTTTGGAGGTTTTTACTTGTCCAAAATAAGTGTACCAATGAGAAAGTCTATGGATGTGCTGTATACAATCCGTTTTGTTGTATATATGTGTCTTGTCATATGTTGTATATATTGTCTATATTATTATTTGTAAATGTGTTATGTTGATATATGTGTTTTGTATGTGTTTTTAAATTACAGCCCTGAAGAAGTTCTGCGTACAGAACGAAACGCGTTGGCTGTGGCTTTTTAAAGATTAATAAAGAAGCAAGTTCACACTTTACAATTCGGATTGGACATTTTTTGACAAATGATATAATTGATTGTAACTGGACATCTGGTGCAGCTTTGATATGGTTTGAAGTTTCCAATTTACCCTGAGGCTAAGGGTGGTGCCTTTGGACAGAGGGCACCTTTGAAGCTTGCACAAAGAATTTGGTTGTAGTTTAAATAAGATTGGTGATTTTCGGGAGGTGGTGCCCTCTTTTTGCAAATTGGTCCACTGTCCAAGTTTTTTGTATTCACTTCATTATATAATAAAATATTTAGGATTTAATATTTGAAACTATATATATATATATATATATATATATATATATATATATATATATATATACATATAATAACAATAATACACTCTTTATTGATTGGTTTAAAAAAAAAAAACATTTACAATTTGAAACATGACTAAATTGAACAATAAAAATGTCATAAATGTTAAAAACTGTGGATATAAAATTACTTAAAATTAGGGGGCCATTATGGGCTAATAATGTTCTGATAAAGGACTTTGCTCTGGATTTCTTATAGTCTCTGATTTAATACTTGAGTCTATTAACTCAGCCGCCATGCTGTGATGAGGAGGATTTGGGTGTGATTGTGGCTTCTAATAGTTTTGACGCTTTGTAAACAAGTTTCGTGAGCCCAATGTTTAGCTTGGTGTTGTCAGGGTTAAGAGCGGCCATTATTGCTTGGCGACAAGATCGAACTCCCAACGTAATACATTGGCCTCGCAGCAGTGACCGTCTTGCTTTGAGCAATGCAGGGCATGCACAGATGATGTGTTCCATTTTTTCAGAATGATAGCCACACAACCTGCATTCAGTGCTACTGCCTGGCTGGTGCCATTCAGGAAGGTTCTTCAGAAAGGGCCAGTCACCCATCCTCAAGGCTAAAAACTTATGTTTCCAAAAAAGTGCATATGTGCTTGATAGGTAGAGCGGCTGGACACCCACTTTAAAATTAGCAATCACAGCCCAAGCGTGTCTCCTCTTTGACAGTATTGCCCTGTCCGAGTGAAAAGACCACAATCTAACGTTTTTTTTTAATGGCGGTCTTTAGTACCGGGTGTGAGGGGTTTGTTTCCCAGAAGTCTTTTACACCTAGTAGTGTAAACTGCGATCCAGGAGTTGCCGATGCTTATGGCTGGTCTAATTTTTCTGTATTTCCTGCCATAGTCGGGCCTCCAAGGAACCCTCCCGGGCACGGCGCAGTCTGTGACACAGTTTGATAAATGCGCCTGTCTCCACTCCATGATGATCTTGAAGTCCCAGTTCGAGTCTCACTTGGGCTGGCGAGGCAGATTTTGACAACCGAAAAGCTCTTTTAAAAATTTTTGTTGTTAACTTATTTATTAATGTACTGGTTGTGCCCTTAGTGATCTTGTGCCCATACGTCAGGGAGTTGATTACTTTAGCCTTCATTACTTTCAGCATGGGGGTTAGGCTGGGACCTAATAGCAATTTTGCTAATTTTGCAGCGGCCACTTCTAATGACAGGGCTTTGGTTTTCAATGCTTCTTTATGTTTAATAAAGGTCCCTCTTGTGTCAAGAAAGATGCCCAGGTATTTATAACTGGGGGTTGATTCTAGCTTTGTTTTGTTAAAAAACCACTTTTCTATTGACCTTTTTTGCTTCCCAAAAGATAGGGGCATATTAGCAAGACCGGCGATAAAATTATCGCCGCTTTAGCGGCAGGAAACTGCCGCTAAAACGGCGATAATGGGCTTGCTAATATGCGTTATGGAATTCCAATAAAGCCCAGGTTAGATGTGCAGGACATCTAACCTGGGCTTCTATTGAATTCCCATAACGCATATTAGCAAGCCCATTATCGCCGTTTTAGCGGCAGTTTCCTGCCGCTAAAACGGCGATAATTTTATCGCCGGTCTTGCTAATATGCCCCATAGTTTTGGTTTTTAACATGTTAAGCTCTAGATGGTTTCTTATCGTATAAGGTAGTAATTCATCCAGTAGCCTCTGGAGACCCGCTTTGTGTGGCTTAGCATCACCAAGTCATCGGCGTAAAGCAAGTTGGTAATACGGGTCCCATCTAGTTGAGGAGGGTGGCAGTTTACACTGTCGAGAGCTGGAGAAAGGTCAGATATAAACAAGTTAAAAAGGAGTGGGGCAATACACAACGTTGTTTGACGCCTGTTTCAGTTCGAATCTTTCTGGAAACGTGGGAACCTTCACCCAGCTTAATTCTTATCCATGTTTCCATATGGAGTTGGATTATTGCTTGGAGAAGGGGCTGGGGTATGCCCCACGATTTTAGTTTCTGCCATAACAGACCCCTGGGCACACAGTCAAAGGCTGCTTTGAAGTCTACAAAGCAACAGTGCAACTGGATTTGTTGGACTGTCGCTTTCTCCATCAGGACTGTTAGCGTTAACAGATTGGTTGTAGTACCGGTGTTAGCCACAAAGCCCGTCTGATTAAAAGGAAGGCGCGCAGTTGTTTCGGCCCAGGCCTGTAGCTCCTCCAATAGAATATTTGCATAATACTTGGACTCCACGTCGAGAAGTGCAACCATTCGATAATTTTTGGCTCGTTTCTCTTCCCACTTTTATAAATTGGGTGAATGATTGCACCCAAAACGTGTTTTCTCCATGTTAATTCCCATAGGAAATTTTAGCCACGGCTACAGCCCGAACTGCTGAATGGAATTACACCAAATTTGGCAAAAAGGTAGCGCTTGGTTCAGAAAGCGACCTTTTTTTAAATGGTGTAAATCCGTTCAGTAGTTGCTGAGAAAGTCCAAAATAAAAGTTTCGATATCTATGGCCGCGGTGGATCCGCGCACCCTCCCGACCACGAGCTGCATGCTAATTGGCTGTCAACACTCCAAACCAGGAAGTGTTGGCAGCCATCTTGTTCCTCGGTAGAACCAAGGAACAAGAAAGCAGTAAAACAAGTGCGCAAAACGCAAAGGGGGCAGGGTAGAAACACCCTGACCCCTAGGTCTGCTCAGGGGGTCCCACAAGGACCCCTGGGCCGAAAAAGCATTTTTTTAAAAAAAATCGGCGGGATGCGCTTAGGGTGCGCGGATCCCGCCGATTAAAAAAAAAACACAAGAAACAAGTGCGCAAAATGCACAAAGGGGGCAGGGTAGAAACACCCTGACCCCATAGGTCTGCTCAGGGGTCCCACAAGGACCCCCTGGGCAGAAAAAGCACAAAAAAAGACTGGCATCGTGCCGGAGGCCCCGCCCCTCCCTGCAGCAGTCTGCAAACGGGCCCCCTGGCGCGTTTTAAGAAGGGGAAATAATTCCCCTTGAATACTGGGGGTCCTGGGGCCAACTAGCCCACCAGGAACCTCCGGTATGCGCCAGGGGCTGCGTTGCAGAGAGAGGTGTACAGAGGCCACGCCCCTTTTTACACCTCTCTGCAACGCAGCTCTGTGGCGCTTTTGGAGGTACATGGTGGGCTAGTTGGACTCCAGGGACCCTCAGTATTCAAGGGGACTTAATCCCCCAACTTAAAACGCACCACGGGTGCGTTTGCACAGTGGTGAAGGGAGGGGCGTGGCTTCAGGTGACATGTGTGCAAACAGGCCCCGTGGCGCGTTTTAAGATGGGGAATTAAATCCTCTTCAATCCTGAGGGTCCCTGGGGGCCAACTAGCCCACCAGGTACCTCCAGTAAGTGCCACAGAGCTGCGTTGCAGAGTGTTGTAAAAGGGGCGTGGCCTCTGAACACCTCTCTGCAACGCAGCTCTCTGGCGCATACTGGAGGTATCTGGTGGGCCAGTTGGCCCCTAGGGACCCTCGGTATTGAGGAGGAATTAATTCTCCAACTTAAAACGCGCCACAGGGGTGTTTGCAGACATGTCACTTCAGGCCCCACCCCCTTCTTTCACCATTGTGCAAATATTCCTCTAAAATCAGCCGAACTACGAATTCCGATTTACTCACCTGTTATCAGGAGAGACCTCAGTGCTGCATCTTTGAGCCCAGTACTGATCCTGAAAAGTAATTTTAACCGTACTTACCAGTAACTTGAATTTTCTTCCATAGGCTAACATTGACTGGTTTCACTTGGAAATTCTTCTAAGTGTGGAGTTTTGGAACTTTATAATATTCCTCTAAAATCAGCCGAACTACGAATTCCGATTTACTCACCTGTTATCAGGAGAGACCTCAGTGCTGCATCTTTGAGCCCAGTATTGATCCTGAAAAGTAATTTTAACCGTACTTACCAGTAACTTGAATTTCCTTCCATAGGATATCATTGCCTGCTTTTTGCTGAAAAAGTTTCTAAGTGTCGATTTTTGAAACATACAAATATTCCTCTAAAATCAGCCGAACAATGAATTCCGATTTACTCACCGGTTATCAGGAGAGACCTCAGTGCTGCATCTTTGAGCCCAGTACTGATCCTGAAAAGTAATTTTAACCGTACTTACCAGTAACTTGAATTTCCTTCCATAGGCTAACATTGACTGGTTTCACTTGGAAATTCTTCTGTGTGTGGAGTTTTGGAACTTTATAATATTCCTCTAAAATCAGCCGAACTACGAATTCCGATTTACTCACCTGTTATCAGGAGAGAACCCAGTGCTGCATCTTTTAGCCCAGCACTGACCCTGAAAAGTAATTCTAACCGTACTTACCAGTAACTTGTATTTCCTTCCATTGGAATCCATTGTCTGGTTTTCAGCAGAAAAGTTTGAAAGTGTCGATTGTCACAAACTACAAATATTCCTTAAAAATCGCCTGTATGACTTAAACGCATTCTTTCAACTGTTTACAGGAGATGCACCAGTGCTGGATCCAGGATCCACCACTGAGTAAGAAAAAGTAACGATAACACTACTTACCTGCTAAGTGAATTTCCTCCCATAGGATAACATTGGTGATTCTATGTGAAAAAGTTTCTGTGTCAACTTTTAAAATACAATAATATTCCTTAAAAATCACTACTGTAACCAAAACGCTTTTACTCAACTGTTTACAGGAGATGTCCCAGGACTGAATCTAGGATCCAGGCCGGTGGTTAGAAAAGTAATCCATAAAGTAACTAATTGCATTTAACTAGAAATTCACATTGAGCTCAAAGTTGCATTGTGTTTGAAATTGTGTTGCCCATTGCAACAACTGTAACTACTGTACTTAAAAGTCTATTGCCTATTTGCAAAGTATTTAAACTAAAGTAATTCATTCTGAGAAAGTATATTTTGTAATGTAATGTATAATGTAATTACAATGCAATTTAAAAAATAAAATATGTAAAAATAAATAGTTTAAAAAAATGTAGTAAATCAGTATCAAAAAAATAAATATAACAATTAATACATTTAAAAATTGTCATTTACAAAACCTTTGAAATTCACTGAAAAAAACCATAGGTTTCAGACATGTTATAGTTAGGAATTAGCATTTAAAAAACCTTTGAAATTCACTGAAAAAACCATAGGTTTCAGGCACGTTATAGTTAGAAATTAGCATTTAAAAAACCTTACAAATTCACTGAAAAAAACATAGTTTTTAGGGACAGTTATAGTTAGTTGGACATTGCACTCGTACAAAACCCGTGAAATTCCCCCGTTATAGTTAGTTCAGCTAACTATAACTCGCGCCCCTGCAATGCACTGCTGATGACGTAACATATTACATCACTCATGACATGGTCAGTGACATCACTGATGACATCACTGATGACATCTCAAATGACATCACTGATGACATCATCCAGTGACTGTGTGTTTCTGTAAAGTTTAAATATTTTTAATATATATAGGGAAAGGCGTATTGAAGAATGAGTGGGTGTATAAGTGTCTGTATGGATGATTTAGTAGGTGCGTGACTAACTCTATAAGTGAGTGATTAAATGTATCTTACTGAAGGCATGGGTTAGTGACTAAACTGGGTGAATGTCTGTATCCGTCTGTCTGTTGCTGTGTAAGTGGCTGCATGGGTTTGTGAATAGCTACATGAGTGTCTATATGAGTTATTGATTGGTTGTCTGAGTATCTGTATGGGTGCCTGAGTGTTTGTGTGGGTGGGGTGTGTGCGACTCTGTGCATAGATGTGTGAGTGGGTGATTCACTGGGTGGATGGTTTCAAGAGTGCATCTGTGATAGACTGTATGGGTGGGTAAGTGTGTGTAAGAGTGTGTTAGTGAGTGAATGTATGTCCCAGTGGTACATGTGTGAGTAACTACATATGTGAAAGGCAGTATATATGTGTGTTGGAGTATATAAATAGCTATAAGCGAGAGTGTGTGATTGTGAGAGTGACTGTATGGATGAGTGTGTGCTTGTATCAGTGATTGTATAAGAGCGAAAGAATGTGCTAGTATTTGTATGAGTAAGTGAGCTGGTGTGTGGATAACTGTATAGGTGAGTAAATGGCAGTGTGTTTAATTATTTGCATGACTGACTAGGTGTGTGAGTACCTCTATGGATGAGTGGCGGTGTTTGAGTGTCTATATAGGAGTATGAGTGCATATGATTGTCCTGTACTGAGTGACCGTAAGTATGAGTGACTGTACGGGTGAGTGAGTGGATGTGTGTGTAGACCTAAGAATCAGTGAGTGGGTATGTAGTTATTGGTGTTGGAGTGTCTATGGTTTTGCGAATGGCAGTCTGTAATTTAGAGTGGGTGTATCAAAGGTTATATTAGGGTGTGAGGAGGTGCATCAGATTATCACGTGGATGATGTCATCAGTGATGTCATTTGAGATGTCATCAGTGATGTCATCAGTGATGTCACTGACCATGTCATGAGTGATGTAATATGTGACGTCATCAGCAGTGCATTGTGGGGCGCGAGTTATAGTTAGCTGAACTAACTATAACGGGGGAATTTCACGGGTTTTGTACGAGTGCAATGTCCAACTAACTATAACTGTCCCTAAAACCTATGGTTTTTTCAGTGAATTTGTAAGGTTTTTTAAATGCTAATTTCTAACTATAACGTGCCTGAAACCTATGGTTTTTTCAGTGAATATATATATATATATATATATATATATATATTATCTACTGGCGGTCGCCAGTAGATAGTTATAGTTAGGACCTATTTTCCATAGGAAATCCGCAACATTCTATTTGAAATAACGTTGGCGCCGGTTGACGAATCTTCGCGAAAGTTTCCAACTTGTTGGGGCGCTCCGGTCCACTCCTATCCTGAAAGTCTCGGGGTGATTCGTCAGCGAGGGCTGAGAATAAAGGGGGTCCCAAAATGTGTTTTCCCCATTCATTTTTCCATAGGAACCTTTAGTCGCAGCTACAGCCCGAACTGCTGAACAGAATTACACCAAATTTGGCAAAGAGGAAGCCCTTGGTTCAGACTCGTGCCTTTTGCTTAAATGGTGTAAATCCGTTCAGTAGTTCCTGAGAAAATCACAAGTAAAATCACATATATATCTGGGCGGAGCCTAACCACACATGTCATTGTGAGATCTGATTGGCTGTCAGCACTTCATCCTGGAATTGCTGGCAGCCATCTTGAGACCAATATACATGATAGTACCCCATTGAAATGCATTGTAGTGAATCAAAGATTTTGAGGGTTACCAAAAGGAGAACTATAAAGGGTGATAACAGACTTTAGTTACATTAGAATTCATTTGTTGATGGTACCATACTAATTTCAGGAATTGTGGTGTGTTCTAAGGTGATTTTACCCTGTGAAAAACCTTCTGCTGGGATATCATGAACCATGTTTGAGAGAAAACTATTTTCACATGCTTGTCCCATAGAGTTTTGGAAGGTGCTCCAGAAGCTAAAATGAGAGCATATTTTCTGTAAATTCACATTATCTTTCTCAGTCATGTGAGAATGAAGTCTGACATTCTCAGTAAAACATGTACATCCAACAAGGGCAGAGACTGTCAGTTGATTCCGTTGTGTTCTACTGCAGCTTCCCAGAGGGTTCTAAAGAACAACTAGAGTGCTAACAGCCTTACTTATGACAAAAGTATGGCACACCTGAAGCCATCTTGATTGGAATAAACTGGTAACACTTAAAACATTTAATTTAAAAAGGAACAAAATGATGGGGTTCATTTTGTCATAGAAATTATGGTTAGTGCTGTAGAAAGAAAAATTAGGACGTTTCAAGTGTGATCTCAAATATCTTCCTGTTATATTTCAACAGGAGCAGCCTGCCAGTTGATGCCTTTGTGTTCTACTGCAGCTTCCCAGAGTGTTCTAAAGAACAACTAGAGCGCTAACAGCCTTACTTATGACAAAAGTATGGCACACCTGAAGCCATCTTGATTGGAATAAACCGGTAACACTTAAAACATTTAATTTAAAAAGGAACAAAATGAGGGGGTTCTTTTTGAAATAGAAATTATGGTTAGTGCTGCAGAAAGAAAAATTAGGGCATGTTTTAAGTGAGATCTCAAATCCTCTTCTATTTCATTAGAAAATTCTGACATGCAGACTGAAACAATCACTTTCAATACCAGCAGCAGACTTCCAGTTAACTCCCTGGTGAGCAGTAGCTTTACTACAGTGATCTAATGAGCAACTAGAGTGCTAACATTCTGAATTTATGGCAAATGTGAGACACATCTGAATGCCTTCTTGATGGAATCAAAGTAAAAACTGAAAGCATTTCCTACTGAGGAGACTGCAGTAAATGAGGAAATTAGGAAACTTCATGACAAAGAAGTCTTCCAAGATGGCCACCAGTGAAAAAGAGCCCAAATGTAGCACAAATATTACCCAGATGTAGCCCACATATAGCCCAATGACAAAAGTGTGCAAAACACTTTTTATTTTTAGTTTTTTTGCAGTTTTATGTAGTGCAGACTGGTCAGGTATTGGAGCGTTGCATCTTAAAACATGACCCCCTACACTACAAAAACACCACTGCACTACACTAAACCCTAAAACACTACCCCCAGCACGACCCCCTACACTACACAAGCACCACTGCACTATCCTAAACCCTAAAACACTATCACCAGCATGACCCCCTACACTACACAAACACCACTGCACTAACCTAAATCCTAAAACACTACCCCCAGCACGACCCCCTACACTACCCAAACACCACTGCACTACCCTAAAACATGACCCCCTACACTACACAAACACCACTGCACTACCCTAAACCCTAAAACACTACCCCCAGCACGACCCCCTTCACTACACAAGCACCACTGCACTACCCTAAACCCTAAAACACTACCCCCAGCAAGACCCCCTACACTACACAAACACCACTGCACTACCCTAAACCCTAAAACACTACCCCAAGCACGACCCCCTACACTACCCAAACACCACTGCACTAACCTAAATCCTAAAACACTACCCCCAGCACGACCCCCTTACTACACAAACACCACTGCACTACCCTAAAACATGACCCCCTACACTACACAAACACCACTGCACTACCCTAAACCCTAAAACACTAACCCCAGCACGACCCCCTACACTCCCCGAACACCACTCTACTGCCCTAAACCCTGAAACACCAGCCCCTGCACGACCCCCTACACTGCCCGAACACCACTGCACTGCCCTAAACCCTGAAACACCACCCCTAGCACGACCCCCTACACTGCCCGAACACCACTGCACTGCCCTAAACCCTGAAACACCACCCCCTTCACGACCGCCTACACTGCCCGAACACCACTGCACTGCCCTAAACCCTGAAACACCACCCCCAGCACGACCCCCTACACTGCCCGAACACCACTGCACTGCCCTAAACCCTGAAACACTACCCCCAGCAAGACCCCCTACACTGCCCGAACACCACTGCACTGCCCTAAACCCTGAAACATCACCCCCAGCAAGACCCCCTACACTGCCCGAACACCACTGCCCTAAACCCTGAAACACCACCCCAGCATGACCCCCTACACTGCCCGAACACCACTGCACTGCCCTAAACCCTGAAACACCACCCCCAGCACGACCCCCTACACTGCCCAAACACCACTGCTCTGCCCAAAACCCTGAAACACCAGCCCCAGCACGACGCCCTACACTGCCCGAACACCACTGCACTGCCCTAAACCTTGAAACACCAGCCCCAGCATGACCCCCTACACTGCCCAAACACCACTGCACTACCCTAAACCCTGAAACACCACCCCTAGCACAACCCCCTACACTGCCCGAGCACCACTGCACTGCCCTAAACCCTGAAACACCAGCCCCAGCACGACCCCCTACACTGCCCGAACACCACTGCACTGCCCTAAACCCTGAAACACCAGCCCCAGCACGACCGCCTACACTGCCCGAACACCACTGCACTGCCCTAAACCCTGAAACACCACCCCGCACGACCCCCTACACTGCCCGAACACCACTGCACTGCCCTAAACCCTGAAACACCACCCCTGCATGACCCCCTACACTGCCCGAAGACCACTGCACTGCCCTAAACCCTGAAACACCACCCCTGCATGACCCCCTACACTGCCCGAACACTACGGCACTGCCCTAAACCCTGAAACACCATCCCCAGCACGACCCCCTACACTGCACAAACACCACTGCACTGCCCTAAACACTGAAACACTACCCCCAGCAAGACCCCCTACACTGCCCGAACACCACTGCACTGCCCTAAACCCTGAAACATCACCCCCAGCAAGAACCCCTACACTGCCCGAACACCACTGCCCTAAACCCTGAAACACCACCCCCAGCAAGACCCCCTACACTGCCCGAACACCACTGCACTGCCCTAAACCCTGAAATACCAGCCCCAGCACGACCCCCTACACTGCCCGAACACCACTGCACTGCCCTAAACCCTGAAACACCACCCCCTGCATGACCCCCTACACTGCCCGAACACAACTGCACTGCCCTAAACCCTGAAACACCACCCCAAGCACGACCCCCTACACTGCCCGAACACCACTGCACTGCCCTAAACCCTGAAACACCACCCCCTGCATGACCCCCTACACTGCCCGAACACTACTGCACTGCCCTAAACCCTGTAACACCACCCCCAGCACGACCCCCTACACTTCACGCACACCACTGCACTGCCCTAAACCCTGAAACACTACCCCCAGCAAGACCCCCTACACTGCCCGAACACCACTGCACTACCCTAAACCCTGAAACATCACCCCCAGCAAGACCCCCTACACTTCCCGAACACCACTGCACTGCCCTAAACCCTGAAACACCACCCCCAGCACGACCCCCTACACTGCCCGAACACCACTGCTCTGCCCAAAACCCTGAAACACCAGCCCCAGCACGACACCCTACACTGCCCGGACACCACTGCACTGCCCTAAACCCTGAAACACCAGCCCCAGCACGACCCCCTACACTGCCCGAACACCACTGCACTGCCCTAAACTCTGAAACACCAGCCCCAGCACAACCCCGTACACTGCCCGAACACCACTGCACTGCCCTAAACCCTGAAACACCAGCCCCAGCATGACCCCCTACACTGGCCGAACACCACTGCACTGCCCTAAACCCTCAAACACCAGCCCCAGCACGACCCCCTACACTGCCCGAACACCACTGCACTGCCCTAAACCCTGAAACACCAGCCCCAGCAAGACCCCCTACACTGCCCGAACACCACTGCACTGCCCTAAACCCTGAAACACCACCCCCAGCAAGACCCCCTACACTGCCCGAACACCACTGCACTAAACCCTGAAACACCACCCCCAGCAAGACCACCTACACTGGCCGAACACCACTGCACTGACCTAAACCCTGAAACACCACCCCCTGCACGACCCCCTACACTGCCCAAACACCACTGCACTGCCCTAAACCCTGAAACACCACCCCTGCATGACCCCCTACACTGCCCGAACACCACTGCACTGCCCTAAACCCTGAAACACCACCCTCAGCACAACACCCTACACTGCCCGAACACCACTGCACTGCCCTAAACCCTGAAACACCACCCCCAGCACGACCCCCTACACTGCCCGAACACCATTGCACTGCCCTAAACCCTGAAACACCACCCCCTGCACGACCCCCTACACTGCCGGAACACCACTGCACTGCCCTAAACCCTGAAACACCACCCCCAGCACGACCCCCTACACTGCCCGAACACCACTGCACTGCCCTAAACCCTGAAACATCACCCCCAGCAAGACCCCCTACACTGCCTGAACACCACTGCCCTAAACCCTGAAACACCACCCCCAGCAAGACCCCCTACACTGCCCGAACACCACTGCACTTCCCTAAACCCTGAAACACCACCTCCAGCACAACCCCCTACACTGCCTGAACACCATTGCTCTGCCCTAAACCCTGAAACACTAGCCCCAGCACGACCCCCTACACTGCCCGAACACCACTGCACTGCCCTAAATCCAGAAACACCACCCCCAGCACGACCCCCTACACTGCCCGAACACCACTGCACTGCCCTAAACCCTGAAACACCAGCCCCAGCAAGACCCCCTGCACTGCCCGAACACCACTGCACTGCCCTAGACTCTGAAACACCAGCCCCAGCAAGACCCCCTACACTGCCCGAACACCACTGCACTGCCCTAAACCCTGAAATACCAGCCCCAGCATGACCCCCCACACTGCCCGAACACCACTGCACTGCCCTAAACCCTGAAACACCAGCCCCAGCATGACCACCTACACTGCCCGAACACCACTGCACTGCCCTGAACCCTGAAACACCAGCCCCAGCACAACCCCCTACACTGCCCGAACACAACTACACTGCCCTAAACCCTGAAACACCAGCCCCAGCACGACCCCCTACACTGCCCGAACAACACTGCACTGCCCTAAACCCTGAAACACCAGCCCCAGCATGACCCCCTACACTGCCCGAACACCACTGCACTGCCCTAAACCCTGAAACACCACCCCCTGCACGACCCCTACACTGCCCGAACACAACTGCACTGCCCTAAACCCTGAAACACCACCCCCTGCACCACCCCCTACACTACCCGAACACCACTGCACTGCCCTAAACCCTGAAACACCACCCCCTGCATCGCCCCCTACACTGCCCGAACACCACTGCACTGCCCTAAACCCTGAAACACCACCCCCAGCACGACCCCCTTTACTGCTCGAACACCACTGCACTGTCCCAAACCCTGAAACACCACCCCCAGCACGACCCCCTACACTGCCCGAACACCATTGCCCTAAACCCTGAAACACCACCCCCTGCACGACCCCTACACTGCCCGAACACCACTGCACTGCCCTAAACCCTGAAACACCACCCCCTGCATGACCCCCTACACTGCCCGAACACCACTGCACTGCACTGCCCTAAACCCTAAAACACTACCCCCAGCACGACCCCCTACACTGCCCGAACACCACTGCACTGCCCGAAACCCTAGAACACTACCCCCAGCACGACCCCCTACACTACCCGAACACCTCTGCACTACCCTAAACCCTAAAATACTCCCCCAGCACGACCCCTATACTACCCGAGCATGACTGCACTGCCCTAAACCCTCAAACACTCCCCCAGCATGACCCCCTACACTACCCGAACACCACTGCACTGCCCTAAACCCTAAAACACTCCCCCAGCATGACCCCCTACACTACCCGAACACTACTGCACTGCCCTAAACCCTAAAACCCTCCCCCAGCACGACCCCCTACACTACCCAAACACCACTGCACTGCCCTAAACCCTAAAACACTACCCCCCGCATGACCCCCTACACTACCCAAACACCAATGCACTACCCTAATCCCTAAAACACTACCCCCAGCACGACCCCTACACTACCCAAAGACCACTGCACTACCCTAAACCCTAAAACACTACCCCCCGCACGACTCCCTACACTACCCAAAGACCACTGCACTACCCTAAACCCTAAAACACAACCTCCTACACTACACAAACACCACTGCACTACCCTAAACCCTAAAACACTACCCCCTACACTACACAAACACCACTGCACTACCCTAAACCCTAAAAACTACCCCCAGCACGAACCCCTACACTACCCAAACACCACTGCACTACCCTAAACCCTAAAACACTACCCCCAGCAGTACCCCTACACTACCCAAACACCACTGCACTACCCTAAACCCTAAAACACTACCCCCAGCACGACCCCCTACACTACCCAAACACCATTGCACTACCCTAAACCCTAAAACACTACCCCCAGCAGTATCCCCTACACTACCCAAACACCACTGCACTACCCTAAATCACTACCCCCAGCACGACCCCCTACACTACCCAAACACCACTGCACTACCCTAAACCCTAAAACACTACCCCCAGCACAACCCCCTACACTACCCAAACACCACTGCACTACCCTAAACCCTAAAACACTCCCCCAGCACGACTCCCTACACTACCCAAACACCACTGCGCTACCCTAAACCCTAAATCTAACCCCAGCATGACCCCCTACACTAAACAAACACCACTGCACTACCCTAAACCCTACAACACTACCCCCAGCATGACCCTCTTCACTACCTAAACACAACTGCACAATTTGTTACAGGCGTTGCAACGCAGGCCTGTGGTGCTTACTGGAAGTACCTGGTGGGCTAGTTTGGCCCCAGGGACCCTCAGGATTCAAGGTGACCTAATCCCCCAACTTAAAACGCGCCACGGGGCGCGTTTGCACAGTGGTGAAGGGAGGGGGCGGGGCCTCAGGTGACATGTGCGCAAACACGCCCTATGGTGCGTTTTAAGTTGGGGAATTAATTCCCTTTGAATCCTGAGGGACCCTGGGGGCCAACTAGCCCACCAGGTACCTTCAGTAAGCACAACAGAGTTGCGTTGCAGAGAGGTGAAAAAGGTGCGTGGCCTCGGAACGCCTCTCTGCAACTCAGCTCTGTGGTCCTAACTGTAGGTACCTGGGGGCTTGTTGGGCCCCAGGGACCCTCAGGATTCAAGGGTACTTAATCCCGCAACTTAAAACGCACCACGGGGTGCGTTTGCACACATGTCACCTCAGGCCCCCTCCCTTCACCACTGTGCAAACGCGCCCTGTAGCAGCGTTTTAAGAGGTAGTTTTAATCCCCCTGCCCTATTATGTACTAGGGACTTGCAGAGGAGGTCATGCTAATCACAGGGGTACCCCAACGCATAGTGTTCCCTAGTGTATGTAGTTGTTTTCACTGTATTCTAAGTGTCTTTTAGCATAGCACTGGCTCTGGTTAGTCAGAGTCAGTTACCACCAGTACCCGTCTGAAAAAGTTGTGGGCACAGTATGATTTTGCAACAAGGCCTCTTTCTGCTCCTCTGTTGGTTCTTTCTGCACATCTTTTGCTTCTTTCTGTGCGTTTTTTCTTCTTTCTTCACATGTCCTACCTCTGTAGGCATAGTTAGAAACTAGCATTTAAAAAACCTTTGAAATTCACTTAAAAATCATAGGTTTCAGGCACGTTATAGTTAGAAATTAGCATTTAAAAAACCTTTGAAATTCACTGAAAAAACCATAGGTTTCAGACACGTTATAGTTAGAAATTAGCATTTAAAAAACCTTTGAAATTCACTGAAAAAACCATAGGTTTTAGGGACAGTTATAGTTAGTTGGACATTTCACTCGTACAAAACCATAGAAATTCCCCCGTTATAGTTAGTTCAGCTAACTATAACTCGCGCCCCGCAATGCACTGCTGATGACGTCACATATTACATCACTCATGACATGGTCAGTGACATCACTGATGACATCACTGATGACATCTCAAATGACATCACTGATGACATCATCCATGTGATAATTTCATGCATCTTCTCACACCCTAATATAACTTTTGATACACCCACTCTAAATTACAGACTGCCATTCTCAAGACCATAGACACTCCAACACCAAAAACTACATACCCACTCACTGATTCTTAGGTCTATACACACATCCACTCACTCACCCGTACAGTCACTCATACTTACAGTCACTCAGTACAGGACTATCATATGCACTCATACACCTATATAAACACTCACACACTGCCACTCATCCATAGAGGTACTCACACACCTAGTCAGTCATGCAAAAAATTAATCACACACCCATTTACTCACCTATACAGTTATACACACACCAGCTCACTTACTCATACAAATACTAGCACATTCTTACGCTCTTATACAATAACTGATACAAGCACACACGCATCCATACAGGCACTCTCACAATCACACACTCTCACTTATAGCCATTTAAATACTCTAACACACATATATACTGCCTTTTACATATGTAGTTACTCGCACATGTACCACTGAGATATACATTCACTCACTAACACACCCATACACACACTCACCCACCCAAGCAGTCCATCACAGATGCACTCTTGAAATCATGCACTCAGTGAATCACCCACTCACACATCTATGTACAGAGTCACACACACCCCACCCACACAAACACTCAGGCAGCCATACAGATACTCAGACAACCAATCAATAACCCATATAGACACTCATGTAGCTATTCGCAAATCCATGCATCCACTTACACACCAACAAACAGACGGATACAGCCATTCACACAGTTTAGTCACTAACCCATGCATTCAGTAAGATACGTTTAATCACTCACTTGTAGAGTCAGTCACTCACGTACTAAATCATCCATTCAGACACTTATACACACACTCATTCTTCAATACGCCTTTCCCTATATATATTAAACATATTTAAACTTTACAGAAACACACAGTCACTGGATGATGTCATCAGTGATGTCATCAGTGATGTCATTTGAGATGTCATCAGTGATGTCATCAGTGATGTCACTGACCATGTCATGAGTGATGTAATATGTGATGTCATCAGCAGTGCATTATGGGCGTGAGTTATAGTTAGCTGAACTAACTATAACGGGGGAATTTCTATGGTTTTGTACGAGTGAAATGTCCAACTAACTATAACTGTCCCTAAAACCTATGGTTTTTTCAGTGAATATATATATATAATATATTATATTATATTATTATATTATAAATAGGTAACAACAACAGCAACAGGTTTGGGTAACTGAAACAACATGGACAGAAAGAAAACATGAGCTAAATATTGACACCCAAGTTATGGATGGAAATTGAGAGGGAAAAAAATAGGGAGAAGGAAGAAGTGGGCAAGCATACAATGGGGAAGACAAAACTAAAATAATTTTAGTTTTGCTAACATTGGTCTGAAGAAAGTGGGAAGTCATCCAAGACTGAAATGTAGGTGGACAGGAGCAGACAGATGTAAAATGCATTTGAGTGATAATAAATGTTTATTTGAAGAGAGGGTTTTGTGTTGAAATTGAGGAACAGAGAAAGATTGTTGAAGAAGCAATTAAGGAAATTTAGAGAATCTAGTGAAAATATAGGTGGGAGTATAAAGAAATTTTGAAACACATAGAAAGTATGTGAGAAAAAATTATATGAAGAGGTATTTAAAGAAGGTGAAAGACAAGCGAAAAGATAAAGGAAGGACTATAAAGAAAGCTAGAGGTACAAGAAATTGCCAGTAAGTAATCAGGAACATTACCTCCTACATACTTGTCATTCAGCAGGAAGGAGGAGGCTGCTTGGAGGTCTATTAGGAGAGCAAGAGATCTCAGAGGCAGGGATGAAACAGGGCTGAGTGTAATTCCTCTTTGATACAAGAGATCTTCTTGAGGAGAAATTTCAGACAAAAGGAGTTGGTGTCTACTGTAAAACTCAGAATGTCTGATATTTGAGATGGAGAGCAGGATGATTTCACGAAGTTTACAAGAAAACCCAGGACATAGAGAAGGCATATTGTCCATTCTAGATTAAAAGTAAGTGTTGACGGGAACTGGTACATTATTAGGATGCCGTCCTGGTAAATGAAGAGGCAAACTCTTCTGGTGCGATGGGTTACTACAAAAAGAAGAACTTTGGTGAAACACCATGTGTGTTGAAGAGAGGCCAAATGGGAGGCAACAGAATTGGCAAGTTTGATGCTTCCATTAAACTTTCACAAAAATGCTGAGTTTGGGGGTGATGGTAAATGAAAAATATGCATCTTTTAGATTAAGCTTTACGAACTCGAAGGTATCGCATAGACGGTGAATGCCTTTCATTTTGAATTGGGGAGGAACGTTCCAACTGATGAGAGAACAAAGGTTTATCACTGGCTGACACCTTTCTCTTTTTGCTTATAGATAAGATAGAACTTACGTAGCAGCTTTCAGCAGGAGCAATGATTAGAGTCTGCTTTTTTGCAATATCTATAATTTCTTGATTTTCCCTAAGATTAATCCACTCTAGTAAAAGTATTGGATGGGTGCAGCAGGATTGGAAAGGGGGAAACAGAAATTTATGTGGTAGGTGAGTACGATCTCCAGGACCCATGGATATGAAGTTATCTTGCTTCAGTTTGGTAGGAAAAGGCCAATATGGCCACCAATGGGAGAAAGAGTGAAAGAATAAGTGAGAAGGAGAGAACATATCATAGTTTGAGGAAGCAGATTTGGCAGTTTGAATCCATGAGCTCCACCTCTGGATGGACAGCCTCCTTATGGGAAGAAAGCTAGTAAGCGGGAGCCAAAGCGGAGGTTGGAACAAACCTGGAAAAGGTGTTGGGTGGGAGGTTGACCTCTGCATTGGCCAGACGAATACGCCCAAAGATCACCCACCAAAGAAAAAAGGTGGGGGTTACATAAGACCTTTTTCATGTTGGATTGGGCCTTGTCCATTTAAGTAAAGAAGGAGATAGATGTAATAAATCTGTCTGTGAAGGGGAGGCCATCGATAACAACTGAAGAGGGATTGGTACTAGCTTTGCCAACTTGGAGTTCAGCCATAGAAGGCTAGTGAAAAGTCTCATACAAGCATGAGTGTCATCCAGGAAGAACAAAGAGTGTAATGCGCAAACCCAGAGAATGTCTAGATCTATTTTGAATGGGGACACTGAAGCATGTTCAAAGGCTAACAAGAAGGCTGGAGGCATTTAGGATGCAGGTGTGTCAGAGTCTTAGGGCATGATCTACACTGTGATGGGGATTCCGATCCTGGTGCTGAATGAAGGTTACTATGTTAGGACCAATTTTATGGGTCAAGCAAACTTTGCTTGAAATGGATGGACAGGGACCGGAGAACCAGCCTGTGGTGAACTCAGCCACATTACGAGCTGAAGACCATTATCTGGCATTGGGGTGTCTACAATCTGTTGGATCAAACATGGGTTGACCTAGAAGGCCAAGGATGGAAGGTTTAGGAGTGGCAGAGGTTTTGAAGTTTGGTAAAGGAACAAGAACCTCAAGTGTATCAAGAGGTAAAACACTAATTTCAAGGACAATATCATCTGTGGATGTGAGTTCCAAGGCAATAAATCATTCTCCATATTGTGAATGGCTGCATCCTCACAATCTTCTCCATTTTGGGCATTGGGGTTGGATCTCAGGTATCAAAATGGTGTGCTGGGTTTCTTGTTGAGAGGTGCAATAGTTGGCAATTCCCCCTTTAGCTCAGGGAAGGCTACGTGAGGGTGCTTAGGATGGCACTGTGTCTTGTGGTGAGAAAAGGATAGTACTGGAGCCACGTTGGAAGGGGGTAAGGAAAAAGCACCAGAGAGAAGAGTGCCGCAGGGACGTACCTTGAAAAACCTTTGTCAAATGAGGACTGGATTTGAGATATGGAATCATTATTAGCCTGTTGTAACTGGCATTGGGAAACATGGCGTTATCATTGAATGAGTCCTGGGAAATGTGTACGTGGAATAAACCCTGGTAGGGTGGAGAATGGGCTCAATATGTTTTGATATGAAATGCTAACTGATCATGAGGGAAGTGTCAATCAGTAGATTTGTAGAGCGCTACTTGTCACACATGAGGGTAGGCAGGCTCAGGCAGGGTCCAGTTGATTAGGCAAATAGCCAGGCTTTCAGGGACTTTCGGAACTCTGGAAGGGCGAGGAGGTCAGTAGATGAAAGGGTAGCTCATTCCATGTCTTCGCTGCTAGATAGGAGACGGAGCGACCTTCGCTTCTGCTACGTCGGAGCAGAGGAGCTGAGGGTTATAGAAAGGTACGCAGAGCGGAGTTGTCTGGTGGGCTGATGGAAGTTTAGGCGATGGTTCAAGTAGGCGGGTCCACAATTGTGTAGGGCCTTGTTAGATTATGAACAGGGTCAAGACTGATTTGCATATGGCTGGGTTCAAACTGGAGTGGCTTAGTGAGCAGAACGATGATGGATTACACCCAGATCTGTGACTGGGGGTGAGTGTCTGAAAAGTTTCAGCACTCCATCCATCATCTTATTGTGTTTGCTATGTTCGCCCTAAGTGACCAGGGTATGCCCAGACATGGGTCCCTTGCTCACTTTGCCACTGGACTCAAGCTAGCCTGGCTGATGAGGGGTGAAACCCCGAAACCAGTCCCAGGATGCATGTTTTCGGTCCAGGGAGGAGCTGGGCTGGCAGTTCGGGCTGGACTGTTTCCATGAGGAACAGGGTCAAGACTTATTTGCATATGGATGGGTCCAAACTGGTGTGGCTTAGTGAGCAGAAGAACGATATGGATTAAACCCAGATCTGTGAAAGGAGGTGTGTCTGAAAAGTTTCCTCACTCAATCCATCATCTTATTGTGTTTGCTTTGTATTCATAGGTTAGGACATTGAACTGGCATCTTTTCTGTACAGGGAGCCAGTGGAGTGCCCTGAGGTAGGGGGTAATGTAGGTTCATCTAGGGAGATCCAGGACAAGTATGACTGCAGCATTCTGTATGGTCTGTAGTCATCAGAGGTGAGCTGCGATCCCTGCGTAGAGAGGATTGCTGTAGTCCAGTCAGCTGGTGATGAGGCCTAGGTGACGGCTCATCTTGAGCCTTGGGGTAGCCATTTGAAGCATGTGGAGGATGAAGAAGCAGGAGGAGAAGAGGGAGTTGACCTGAGTTGTCATGGTTAGCTTGTTGTCCAGAATGATGCCTAGGTTCCTAGTGTGGTCAGTGGGGGTAGGAGTAGGTCTGAGTTCTGAGGGCCACCAGGATGCATCCCATGGAGGGCTTTTGTTTCCTAAAATCAGTACCTCTGTCTTATCGGTGTGGAGCAATAGGGTGTGGCCATACGGCTAGAGCGGTTGACCTTGAAGCTGGGGAGCCGGGTTTGAGTCTTGGCAGGGACGCTCAACATCCTGTGATTCTGGGCAAATTACTTAATCTCCCCGTGCCCAACAACAAAAAATGAATGTGTCAGTCTGTAACGCAACTGATGCTCTTGTAAAGCCCTCTAATATCTTTAGGTCAAGTTTGCACAATAAAAAACTCTGGAAAAAAAAACGTCCTTCATCCAGTTGGCGACACCTGTCATGCAGTTGTGGAAGTTGGTGTTCCTGGTGTCTTCAGAGAGGAAGAGGATAAGTTGAGTTTAGTTGACATAGGATATGACGTTGAGTCTGTGGGTTTTGGTGATGCTGGCCAGAGGTGTCATATAAGTGTTGAAGAAGGTGGGGCTGAGCGAGGATCCTTGGGGTACTACCCAAATGATTTCCTTAGTTTCGGAGGTGAAGGAGGGAAGGCAGACTTTTTGCATTCTTCCGGTGAGGAAAGAGGCGAACTTCAGGTATTTTAAGCCTAAGGGGCCGATTCCGATCTCGGCCGGTAGGGCACCGAATCGGATTCGGCTTAACCGGATCCGATTCGGAGCCCTCTTTCCCGACCGATTCGTACGTGCATCCGGGCGAGCGAGTACGATGCGAGCGCTCGTGAAATCGCCGACCGACTCGTACGCGGGTCCGACCCGCTCCGACCGACTCGCATGGACACTGTTCGCACCGCGCAATGGAGACGTTCCCCGGCCGGGCAAGTACGATGCGCGCCTCGAGCAGTCCAACCGACTCGCGCCGTCCGGCTCGAAAGAGCAGTCGGAGCCGGACTTTGGGGGTCCGTGTCAGACCCCCCTGTACGCGTAGCCGCGCGAGTCGCACACGGGGGACCCATGGGTCCCCCCTACCTGTGCATGTACGGCGCGATTCGCATCGACGCGTACCCGCTGTAGGGGGCGCCCTTGTTCGCCTCGCACCCATTGGGTCAATGGGAGCCCGCGTACGCGTTGAACGACCGGCTCCCATTGACTTCAATGGGAGTCCGACCGAATCGAGTCCGATAGCATGCGTCCGCATCGTACTCGTTCGGTCGGGCTGCTAGAGTCCGATTCGGTCGGAAATCTCTCCGGGTCCGGCTCGGTCGGAGTGATTTCCGGCCCGAATCGGAATCGGCCCCTAAGTCTTTTGCTGCCCTATTCTTTTCCTTTTTCAGTTTTTTTTATAATTATATGTAAGGTCAAGGCAGATTAGAAACCCCCCATTTTAATTTGTGTTAGTAATAAGTGGGTACAGAAATCGGGGCAAAGCTGTGCAACCAACTAAATACTCAATTAATGGGCAAATCCCTAGGAAACAATGAAAACACAATGGTGAGGGGTCTGTCTTATAGACCTGATGGCATCTCAAACCATTGTGATAGCACACATTATTCCTGCTGTGTTGAGAGTAGTAATAAAAGTAAATGCATATTGTACCACCTTCTTGTCTTGTAGTCCAACTCTTAATTAGGCCTGGGCGGAAAACTACGCTACGCTCGCGTAGTTTGCGTAGTTTGCGCAACAACGCGCTACGCGAATTGCACGTAGCACAGTGCAAAAACGCGCTGCGGGCATTTTTTGCTTGCTCGCCGTCCTCAACGTCAAGTTGGCGACCGCGAGCGAGCAAAATGACATCCCGGCGAGACTTTTTCCTCGTTCGCGATCAGCAACATCAAGTTGCCGATCGCGAGCGTGGAAAATAAACCTCCCGGCGAGATTCTCAACGCGGGGAGGTCAGGTTTCTCATTGCGAGTGGTCGCGTAAGCTCGCGACCGCTCGCGATGAGGAACTATCAGTCCGCGTTGAGAAAACTGCAGCTCGAGTACAAATCTACTCGAGCGGCAGAAAACGACCGCTTGCACTGTGCAAGATGCCGTTTGCAATGATTGCACAGTGCGGACAAGCATCCGGCACTGTGCAATCATTGCAAACAGCATTTCCTACCGCACTACGCAGTTCGTGTAGTGCTATGCGCAGCTCGCGTAGTGCGAAGTGCACTTTGCGTAGCTACGCGTAGCGCTACTACGCGAACTACGCCCAGGGTTACTTTTAATGTGCTTCTGAACAATTTTTGGTGAAGGGTCTGTCTTATAGATTTGATGGCTTCTCAAACCATTGTGATATCACACCTTATTGCTGCTTTGTTGGGAGTAGTAATAAAAGGAAATGCATATTGTACCACCTTCTTGTCTTGTAGTCCAAATCCTTATGTGCTTCTGAACTATCTTTAAAATGTGCCACAAAACCAACATTGGTTTTTATAATCCTAAAATCAAAATAACACAACCAAATATCAGGTTAAGTGCTCTAAAAAAACAACACTCATTGGCTGACCATCATGCAACAAAAATACATTTTCTTCTGAATCAATTTTTTTCACTTCAGAAATATTACATATTACGCTGGGTCTGGTGGCTTAGTGGACTAATGCATCCACTGCAGGGGCCTGTGTTCGACCTCATGGTCACAGGTTCAAATCCCGGCGGGTCCACTCAGCCTTTCATCCATTTGAGGTCGATAAAATGAGTACCATTGAGTTGGGTAACAATAAACATATGTTATTCAGCGCCTTGAGACCCATGGGTGAAAAGTGCGCTTTACAAATACAAGTGTTATGTTATGTTATATTAACAGGCTAGGGAATAGAGCTGGTCTCAAACATTCAGGGCCTCATTTATGTGTTTTTTGCCGTAGGCCTTGCTGCTGCGCTGCCCTACGGCAAAAGAAAAGGGCAGGAATGCCCTATTAGTAGGGGTGGGCGGAATTTGCGTAGTCGCGCTACGCAAAGCTCCGTGAAACGGTAAAAAAGTCTGCGCGAGAACGCAAAAGTTCTGCGAACACGCGTAATTGCTTGTTCCGCCCGTTCGCAATGCTTTTTTCCTGTTTGCAAATGTTGTTTGCGTGCTCGGGGAGAAATATCTCGCGAACACGCATTTTGAAAGCGCGAACAAGCAAAAAATTCTGCAAAGCCGCGGATTGCAGAATTTTTGGTAATTCCGCGTTCTCCGCGGAACGCGAAATTACCCAAATTCTGCAAATTCCGCGAGCGGAACGGAATTTACCGCCCAGGCCTACCTATTAGATACGGCTCATTCCAGTTCTTTTCCCCTGCACCGGTGCACAATGGGCTGCGGTATGTCAACGCAGGCACCTTTGCACCATGGTGCAAGGGTGCCTGCGTTAGCGGGATGATTATTTTTGTGCAGGAAGGGAAACCTTCCTGCACAAAAACAATCACAAGAGGCTTTTTCCTTTTTCTATGTGTGCTGCAGAATGCAGTACACATAGAAAGAGGAGAAATAAAGATATTTATTCTCCTACATGAAAATATAAAGAATTTAATAAAACTTCATTTGTTTTTTAAAATATATATTTAAATACATTTTTATGTAAAATATAAATGTATAATTAGCATTAATCTGAAATTAGTAAAGGAAAAATGTACAGTACATTAACGTCTCTATACAACTACGCATTAAATAATAAAATAATATAAATATATTCATTTAAGTTATAACTTTTGTTTTGAGCAATAATTTAAAAAATGACCCAACCTCACTAACATTTTTATTTTTATTTATTCTGTTGTAAACTTGGTTGAAAGTTATGTATTTGATACACTTAAATACTTTATACATTTTTAAAAATAGGTTATCAAATTCTTTTTTATAAATTATATTAATTAACATGAACTCATATGGGGTGTTAGTGTGATTCCTGACTGTTTATTTCTATGGGAATGTGTTGCAGTGCCATTTGATGGCCATATGTGCTGCTTGACTAACTCCAGGACTGGACTGGACTAAATTGAGCTTGTTTTTTCACCAGTAGAGCTGCAGTAACTTTAGAAGTGTATTTTGTGAACTGCAGTGGTCTTTTTCTTTTGTAGGTGTATATTTTGCATTAGAATGTCTGTCCCAATACCCTCCTTAAATTTCCTCTAACCCCACCCATTTTTGAGCCATTTTTCTGCATTTTCCCTGCAGTCCCTCTGGTCCCTCTTACATTTACTACTAAAATGTATGCCTAGGACTGCCGATCTCTCCACCGCTGGGGCGGCTATCTCTGAAAACAAAACATGAGAGGGGCAGAGATGGAGATCACAACTGTAGGTTTATGAATTGCATGTTAAAGTAAATAAGTAAGTATTACTACTGGAGTACTACTTTATACATTTGACCCCATAGTTTAAACATAGTTTAGGCACACAAAAAAGGATAAAATATGAAAACACATTGTCAAAGTATTGACCCACCTGTCCTGGCACTGCAGTGCAATATTTAGGTGGATGTGCCTATGTACTCAGGTAAAACACCATCATTCACACTGCTAGGGAGCCAATGGCTGAAGTGGGATACCCTGTTGCTCCATGATGTACTCTGGGATGGGCGGCAGCAACACATCAAAAACAGCTGAACAGATTAATGGATGAAGAGGGCTGACACAAAGCACCTAGATGAACGTATATTTGTATGTTCTTTGGAATTCACGATCTTTTTTGATTACTTGAGGTGGGCAAACAGGTAAAGTTGTCCTATGGCCAAGCCTACAAATAAACTCCCAAAACTCTAGTGAAGGTAGACAGACCAAGCAAGAGAGCAGAACAATAGCTTAGGCAGTATTATAATATATTTGTATATATATTCACTGAAAAAACCACAGGTTTCAGGGTCTTTATAGTTAGTTGTTCACTCGTACAAAACCAGAGAAATTCGGCCGTTATAGTTAGTTGAGCTAACTATAACTCCCGCCCCCGCAATGCACTGCTGATGACGTCACATATTACATCATTCATGACATGGTCAGTGACATCACTGATAACATCTCAAATGACATCACTGATGACATCACTGATGACATCACTGATTACATCATCCAGTGACTGTGGGCCCGATTCACAGAACTAACTTACGTCAAAAACGTAAAGTTAGTACCTTTAGTATTCACAGAATACACTTACTCATTTGGTATTCACAGAATACACTTACTCATTTTGGTATTCACAGAATACACTTACTCATACTAACTTTATGTCCGCACTCGGGCCGGAGATTCCGGCCGTTTGTGGAGATTCCGGCCCGGAGGTGGAGATTCCGGCCGCTTGTGGAGATTCCGGCCGTTTGTGGAGATTCCGCCACCGGCCGGAATCTCCACAACCAGCCGGAATCTCCACAAATGGCCGGAATCTCCACAAACGGCCGGAATCTCCGGCCGGAATCTCCACAAACGGCCGGAATCTCCACCTCCGGGCCGGAATCTCCACCTCCGGGCCAGAATCTCCACAAACGGCCGGAATCTCCACCACCGGGCCGGAATCTCCGGCCCGAGTGCGGACATAAAGTTAGTATGAGTAAGTGTATTCTGTGAATACCAAAATGAGTAAGTGTATTCTGTGAATACCAAAATGAGTAAGTGTATTCTGTGAATACTAAAAGGTACTAACTTTACGTTTTTGACGTAAGTTAGTTCTGTGAATCAGGCCCTGTGTGTTTATGCCAAGGTGTATTGAAGCATGAGTGGGTATATAAGTGTCTGAATGGATGATTTAGTAGGTGTGTGACTGTATAAGTGAGTGATTAAATGTGTCTTACTGAATGCATGGGTTAGTGACTAAACTGTGTGAATGTCTGTATCAGTTTGTCAGTTGGTGTGTAAGCGGCTGCATGGGTTGGTGAGTAGCTACATTAGTGTCTATATGGGTTATTGATTGGTTGTCTGAGTACCTGTATGGGTGCCTGAGTGTCTGTGTGGGTGGGTGGGGGGGGTGTGACTCTGTGCATAGATGTGTGAGTGGGTGATTCACTGGGTGTATGGGTTCAAGAGTGCATCTGTGAAGGGCTGTATGGGTGGGTGAGTGTGTGCATGGTTGTGTTGGTGAGTGAATGGATGTCTCAGTGGTACATGTGTGAGTAACTACATATGTGAAAGTCTGTATATGTGAGTGTTGGAGTATATAAATGACTATATGTGAGAGTGAGTGATTGTGAGAGTGGCTGTATGGATGAGTGTGTGCTTGTGTCAGAGATTGTATAAGAGAGTAAGTGTTAGTATCTGTATGAATAAGTGAGGTGGTGTGTGTATAACTGTATAGGTGAGTAAATGGGAGTGTGATTGATTCTTTGCATGACTGACTAGGTGTGTGAGTAACTCTATGGATGAGTGGCAGTGTGCGAGTGCCTGTATAGGTGTATGAGTGCATATGATAGTGCTGTATTGATGAGTGACTGCATGTATGAGTGACTGTATGGGTGAATGAGTGGATGTGTGTGTAGACCTAGGAATCAGTGAGTGGGTATGTAGTAACTGGTATTGGTGTGTCTATGGTTTCAAAAATGGTAGTCTGTATTTTAGAGTGGATGTATTAAAGGTTATATTAGGGTGCATCAGATTATCACGTGGATGATGTAATCAGTGATGTCATTTGAGATGTCATCAGTGATGTCACTGACCATGTCATGAATGATGTTATATGTGACGTCATCAGCAGTGCATTGCAGGGAGCGAGTTATAGTTAGCTCAACTAACTATAACGGCCAAATTTCTCTGGTTTTGTAGGAGTGAAATGTCCAACTAACTATAACGTCCCTGAAACCTGTGGTTTTTCCAGTGAATATATATATATATATATGCATATATATATATATATTCACTGAAAAAAACACAGGTTTCAGGGACGTTGTAGTTAGAAATTAGCATTAAAAAAACCTCAGAAATTCACTGAAAAAACCACAGGTTTCAGGGACGTTATAGTTAGTTGGACATTTCACTCGTAAAAACCAGAGAAATTCGGCCGTTATAGTTTATTGAGCTAACTATAACTTGCACCCCCGCAATGCACTGCTGATGACGTCACATATTACATCACTAATGACATGGTCAGTGACATCACTGATGACTTCTTAAATGACATCACTGATGATATCACTGATGACATCATCCAGTGACTGTGTGTTTCTGTAAAGTTTAAATATGTTTTTTATATATATATATACGCCAAGGTGTATTGAAGAATGAGTGGGTGTATGAGTGTCTGAATGGATGATTTAGTAGGTGCGTGACTGACTGTATAAGTGAGTAATTGAACGTGTCTTACTGAATGCATGGGTTAGTGACTAAACTGTGTGAATGTCTGTATCAGTCTGTCAGTTGGTGTGTAAGGGGCTGCATGGGTTGGTGAGTAGCTACATGAGTGTCTATATGGGTTATTGATTGGTTGTCTGAGTATCTGTATGGGTGCCTGAGTGTCTGTGTCAGTGGGTGGGGGATGTGTGACTCTGTGCATAGATGTGTGAGTGGGTGATTCACTGGGTGTATGGGTTCAAGAGTACATCTGTGAAGGGCTGTATGGGTGGGTGAGTGTGTGTATGGGTGTGTTGGTGAGTGAATGGATGTCTCAATGGTACATGTGTGAGTAACTACATATGTGAAAGGCAGTATATGTGAGTGTTGGACTATATAAATGACTATATGTGAGAGTGAGAGTGAGTGATTGCGAGAGTGGCTGTATGGATGAGTGTCTGCTTGTGTCAGTGATTGTATAAGAGAGTAAGTATGTGTTAGTATCTGTATGAATAAGTGAGGTGGTATGTGTGTAACTGTATAGGTGAGTAAATGGGAGTGTGATTGATTCTTTGCATGACTAACTAGGTGTGTGAGTAACTCTATGGGTGAGTGGGGTTGTGTGAGTATCTTTATAGGTGTATGAGTGCATATTTCAGTGGCTATATTGATGAGTGACTGCGTGTATGAGTGACTGTATGGGTGAGTGGATGTGTGTGTGTAGACCTATGAATCAGTGAGTGGGTATGTACTAACAGGTATTGGTGTGTCTATGGTTTCGAGAATGGTAGTCTGTATTTTAGAGGGGGTGTATCAAAGGTTATATTAGGGTGTGAGGAGGTGCATCGGATTATCACGTGGATGATGTCATCAGTGATGTCATCAGTGATGTCATTTGAGATGTCATCAGTGATGTCATCAGTGAAGTCACTGACCATGTCATGAGACGTCATCAGCAGTGCATTGCGGGGGCGCAAGTTATAGTTAGCTCAACTAACTATAACGGCCGAATTTCTCTGGTTTTGTATGAGTGAAATGTCCAACTAACTATAACGTCCCTGAAACCTGTGTTTTTTTCAGGGAATTTCTGAGGTTTTTTTAATGCTAATTTCTAACTACAACGTCCCTGAAACCTCTGGTTTTTTCAGTGATTTTCAAAGGTTTTTTAACTGCTAATTCCTAACTATAATGTCCATGAAACCTCTGGTTTTTTCAGTGAATTTGTAAGGTTTTTTAAATGCTAATTTCTAAATATGCCTACATAGGTAGGACATGTGCAGAAAGATGAAGAAAGGCGCAGAAAGAAGCAAGAGAAGTGCAGAAAGAGGTAAAAGAAGTCCAGAAAGAGGAAGAAAGGCGCAGAAAGAACCAAGAGATGTGCAGAAAGAACCAACAGAGGTGCAGAAAGAGGCCTACTTTGACTGTACCTTACAACAGACTCATACAAAGTACCCTAATCACTAATCCTTCTCCGAAGATGTCTTAAACCTCACTTTTCTCTTGAAGGTTCACTATTAATCGACTGCTCAGAATTTTAGGCCTACCAAATATAAAACAGCAATCCTAAGCATATCACTGTTGTAAGTCTGACCAAGTTTGTGAAGGTATGCATGCGTGTCTATGCTTTTACCTAGTGACATGTTAAATTAAAATAAACATACAAACACTTGAATAACTGTGTTTCAAACAGCATACTCTGTAAATTTGTGTAAAAGAAGGTGTATGCATTTCTTTCTGCTCACAATACAGGGCACATGGGTATTCAATAGTATATTTGAGGGGTTCTATAACACATATATACATAAGACATGTCTGCCTGTGCAACCGAATGACAGTGCAGAACTGAGAAGATTTGACCACCTATAGGAGAAGTTACCCGCTTTTTAAGCTACCATCTTCAGATGCATAACACATGTAAGAATACATATACAAGTAGACATATACCTCAGTCACGAGAGCACGCAGACCGTTAAACTTGACAGCTTGCACTTCCCATTTGAGCACAGAAGGAGGCAAGAGAAGTACAGAAACAGGCAAAAGAGGTGCAGAAAGAAGCAAGAGCAGTGCAGAAAGAACCAACAGAGGTGCAGAAGGAGGCAAGAGGGGTGCAGAAAGAGGCAAGAGAGGTGCCGAAATTTGCAAGAGAGGTACAGAAAGAAGCAACAGAGGTGCGGAAGGAGGCAGACGAACTGCAGGAAGAGGCAAGAGTTGCATAAATAGGCAAAAGGGGTGCAGAAAGAGGGAACAGGTGGGCAGACTGAGGCAAGAGAGGTGCAGAAAGAGGAAAGAGGGGTGCAGAAAGAGGCAAGAGGGATGCAGAAATTTGGGACAGAGGTGCAGAAAGAAGCAAGAGCAGTGCAGAAAGAACCAACAGAGGTGCAGAAAGAGGCAAGAGGGGTACAGAAAGAGGCAAGTGAAGTGCAGAACGAAGTAAAAGAGATGCAGAAAGAGGCAAGAGAACTGCAGAAAAAGGTAAGAGAGGTGAAGAATGAGGCAGGAGAGGTGCACAAAGAGGCAAGAGGGGTACAGAAAGAGGCAAGAGGGATACAGAAAGAAGCAAGAGAAGTGCAGAAAGAAGCAACAGAGGTGCTGAAAGAGGCAAGAGGGGTTCAGAAAGAGGCAAGATAAGTGCAGAAAGAAGCAACAGAGGTGCAGAAAGAGTCAAGACAAGTGCAGAAGCAGGCAAGAAAGGTGCAGAAAGAGGGAACAGGGGTGCAGGGGTGCATAAAGAGGCAAGAGGGATACAGAAATTTGCAAGAGAGTTGCAGAAAGAAGCAAGAGCATTGCAGAAAGAAGCAAGAGCAGTGTAGAAAGAAGCAAGAGAGGTGGACAAAAAGGGAAGAGGGGTGCAGAAATAGGCAAGAGGGATGCAGGAATTTGCAAAAGAGGTGCAGTGCAGAAAGAACCAACAGAGGTGCAAAAAGAGGCTTGTGACATATTGATCCACGCAGTACCATTTGCTTCTCTAGAATCTTAGGGTCCACCACTGGCGTGCTTGCTGCAGGGAGTGGAGAGGTACGCTGTGTGGGCACATATGCGCTGTGAAATGCTGGTCTGTCTTCAGGTCCCTCTGACCCATGACGTGAGCCTTGTAAACCATTGCAGAAGCCTGTCCTGTGGTACTGTCACTTGCTAAGCATCAACATGCATTGTACCAAAGAGCTCGGGACAAGATGGCATGACTTCACAAATGTTTAGAGTTAGGTACATAACAAGCGGGAGAATTAGAAAAAAAAAAATATATATAATGAGAATAAAACAGGAACATATAGAAAAGGCAAGGGGGCGTGAGGAGGCTGACAGGTGTAGTGTTCGAAAAAGGCAAGTAAAGTAAAAAACAGAGAAGATGCACACATAGAAAATGGGAAAAGATGGGCAGAGGGGCAGGAGGGGAAAAGAGACAGAGTGTTCAACTGTCACAAAAGGCAGGCAGAAAAGATTAAGATAGATAGAAAATGAGAAAAGGCAGACAGAAACAAAGGTAACAAGGGAAACACGCAGATAAAAAAATTTAAATCACAACAAAGAGACAGTTACAGTGAGCTATGGCTAAAGCGGAGGCAGGCAGATAGAAAAAAGGCAAAAAGATGAACGAATATTCAGACGGACAGGTGCCACGCAGCAAAGAGAAACAAGAAGGCAGATAAAAGGCGGAGAAAAGTTAGCTAAGGAAAAAGTAAAAGCAAACAGAGAATGACAACAAGGCAGGCAGCCAGTTAAAGAAGGGATACACACAAGTAAAGCAAGAGGGAAAAATGAAGAAAGGCAGGATAAGGGACAGATATAATAATATAAATAACAGGCAGTTAAAAAAAGCCAAAAAAGAGATTTAACCAGGCAGACAGATGAATAAAAATATGACAAAAGACGGACTGAAAAGTAAAACAACCATTAAGCAGTAGGACAGAGAATGGGCAAACGGCACACAGACACAAAAGGGTAAAAAAGAAATTTGGCAAAAGACAAATGGAATGACAAGCGGATGGGAACTCAGACAGAAAATGGCAACCACACATTCGGGCAGCCTTGCACAGCTTGAACATAGGAGAGTCGGGCAGACGGAGAGAAAACAAGAAAAGCAGATAGAAAATGTCGAAAAGGCAAGCGCTACTGATGTGCAGCGGATGATAAAAGGGGGAAAGATAGGTCAGTTGAAAGACTTAAAAAGCAGAAGACAAGCTTCTAGATAGAGGGGAGGGCAAATAGAAAAATGCATTTATTGAAAAATGTTTGCAGCTGGTGGATGGCAGAAGGACAGATACTAGCATAAAAGGGAAATGGAGTGAAACCAGACTGAGATGATAACAGAAAGACCGGTGGGAAGCGAATAACAAAAAACACTCTTAGAAATAAAGAAATGACAGGCAGAAAGACAAACAACCGAAAGCTAGAAGAAACATAAGTACATTTTGCAAAGAATGAACGAGTTGTGTGTAAAACACCAAATGCACATCCTACTCCCAATTCACTATGGAGACAGAAATTTAGAATACAAAACTTTATCAAAAATAATTAAAAGCCCCTGTTGAAAATAATGTTCTATGGCAAAAAGTGTGGGTGTTTTTTTTGCCTTCTGCTTCTTTGATGCAGGCATGGTGTGCCTTCTGTTAACCTATACATGCTGACAGCAGGATATTTTTTTGCTTCAGCCACGAAAAGAATGCAGCAGTTCTTAATGTGCGTAATATCTATATAGTTACACATATATGTAGGCCATGGTTTCTTTGAAATGATTAACAATCTTAGCATACGAAGGGTTCTATGCAACTGTATGGTATACTAGTAGATGTAATGTCCCTCCGAGCAGCTGCTAGAGTGCGGCGTGAGGCGATGCGCCAATAATGCAGGTGTATTGCCATGTGACACGTATCACATGGTGTGTGCCAACAAAGGGGGCAGCTCGCGGAAAATAAGTGAGTTTAGGTGCGGTCGAAACTACCGCGAGTTTGGGGGAAAATAAAGTTAAATAAAGTAAACACTTTAAATGAGGAACAACATCCACAGAATAGTGAAAGCAGTATCCACAGAGTAGTACAAGGGGTCGGAAATACAGGGGAAATAAAAATTGGGTAGCCGCTCCATAAGTTAAAGAGGGAGTTTGTGCCTAACATGTCAATAAATTATTGCACATTTGAGATGTCATCAGTGATGTTATCAGTGATGTCACTGACCATGTCATGAATGATGTAATATGCGACGTCATCAGCAGTGCATTGCGGGGGCGCGAGTTATAGTTAGCTGAACTAACTATAACGGTGGAATTTCTATGGTTTTGTATGAGTGAAATGTCCAACTAACTATAACGTCCCTGAAACCTATGGTTTTTTCAGTGAATTTCTAAGGTTTTTGAAATGCTAATTTCTAACTATAACGTGCCTGAAACCTATGGTTTTTTCAGTGAATTTCTAAGGTTTTTGAAATGCTAATTTCTAACTATAACGTGCCTGAAACCTATGGTTTTTTCAGTGAATTTCAAAGGTTTTTTTAAATGCCAATTTCTAACTATAACGTGCCTGAAACCTATGGTTTTTTCAGTGAATTTCAAAGGTTTTTTAAATACTAATTTCTATCTATAACGTCCCTGAAACGCATGGTTTTTTCAGTGAATTTCAATGTTTTTTTAATGCTAACTTCTAATTATAATGTTTCTTTAACCTATAGTTTTTTCCGACACCCAAGAAGGACACAACACCCACTGCCACAACCCTCAGGACCTCCCCCCCGTACCACCCCTCTCCCTACTGTAATTTTTTTTATTTGCTATTTAAACTATATAATGTCTTCTTGTTTTTTAAATATTAAACAACTACATACAGTATGAAAGGGAGCCCAGCCCAGAGCCACATCTGAAGACCAACACATGTCATAGACCTACTGATCAAGCAGCTCCGACACCCAAGGACGCCACAACACCCACCACCACCCCCAGCCCCCCCCCCTCTACCACCGTGGCAGCACAGAACAAGACAGCGAACTTTCCGAAAACGGCATGGCCTCTCAGCCACACAATAGCTGAATATTGGGACAGGTGTGAACAAACTATATGTGAAGGAAGCAATTTACCCATGTTTAACAATGCACACAAAGCAAAGTGTAGCGGTGATGTGCTGGACACATCTCAGTATGCAGAACACACACCTCTCCATGTGCACAAATACTACTGGTGCTTGTAGTGTTGTGGACAGTGGACCTAACCATGTTACGTCAAACACTAGGGAAGATCTCAGTCATGTAGCCGTGTTGTCCCCCCCTGTAAGCATAAGCGTAACCGGCGTGGGCTGGTCCGACGTACGCCACTTCAGCGTAGGAGTGTGAATAAATAGGCCGGAGCTCTTGGCGTGGTTCACTTGTGGGAAGGCCAAAGCATCTGCCAGAGCGGCGCCCCTCACCCTGCCACGAGCCTGCCAACATGACCACCAGCCTCCTCAGCCGATCGCTGGCTTCCGCCACACAGGCCCCCAGCGGCACAGCACCGTGGACTTATGTCTGTACAAACTAATGCCTTCGATATACACTGCGGACAGCAAGGCTCACAATTCAGATCGAGTCGCGATTGCAGATGACGCAGTCCCGTAGGCAAGAGACATTGCTGAAGTCAACAACACATGGCTGTGGGCCCTTCCTGACCGCTGCCTCCGGCCTACACTGCGGTCAGTAGGGCTCACAATTCAGATGGAGTCGAGATTGCAGATGACGAAGTCCAGTAGGCAAGAGACATTGCTCAAGTCAACAACATGTGCCTGTGGGCCCTTCCTCACCGCTGCCTCCGGCCTACACTGCGGTCAGTAGGGCTCACAATTCAGAGCGACTCGCGATTGCAGATGACGCAGTCCAGTAGGCAACAGACATTGCTACCAGTGCGGCCAGCCCGGACCACGCATCATCGCTGACTGCGCACACGCTAAGTGCTTCAAGTACCACTAACTCTGTGCAGCTCAAGTCAACGCCACGTGGCTGTGGGCCCTTGATGACCGCTGCCTCCGGCCTACAATGCGGTTAGCAGGGCTAACAATTCAAGATTAGTGCTGATGCTAATTGTATAAGAGAGTATAATTGGTTAAGAAGACTGTATGCTCCCAATCTGTGCAGCTCAAGTCAACATCACGTGGCTGTGGGCCCTTACTGACCGCTACATCTGGTCTACACTGCGGTCATCAGGGCTCACAATTAAAATTAAGTCTTGATTCATTAATTACAGAGTCCAGTAGGCAAGTAACTATCACAGGCCTAAAATCTACATAATATCCTTTTAGTATCCTTGCTTCAACAACTTTTTTTATATCAGTTATAGGTTTAGTACAATCACCAAATTCATTTTCAAATGCAAACGAACACTCATTAGCAGTCTACACTGCGGGCAGCAGAGCTCGCAATTCGAATTTTGGACACGTGGTGCCACTAACACTGTTCAACACAAGCTGCAACACGTGGTGCCACTAACCCTGTTCAACACAAGCCGATCCCACATGTGGAACTGTGTCCTGAGTCCTGAATGGCAGTGACCCCAAGTCTGTGGCAGCGACCACAGCACCAGACTCCCTTCGATCAGTGAGGCATATTTCCATACGCAAGGCTGGCTACAGGTGTTGGCACTAACCCTGTACAACACAAGGCGTGACACGTGGTGCCACTAACCCTGTTCAACACAAGCCGATCCCACATGTGGAACTGTGTCCTGACTCCTGAATGGTAGTGACCCCAACTGCGTGGCAGCGACCACAGCACCAGACTCCCTTCGATTAGTGAGGCGTATTTGCATATGGAAGGCCGGCGACACGTGGTGCCACTGAACCTGAACTACGCAGGCCGGTGGGGCCTCCAACCTATGCACGTGGCTGTGGGCCCTTGCTCACCGCTACCTCTGGCCTACACTGCGGTCAGCAGGGCTCACAATTCAAATACAGTCGCGATTGCAGATGACGCAGTCCAGTAGGCAAGAGACGTTGCTCCCAGTGTGGCCCGTCCGCACCAAGCAACATCACAGGCTCATACATTCTCAATGCTTCTGGTGCCACTAACTGTGCACCTCAACTCAACGCCACGTGGCTATGGACCCTTGCTGACTGCTACCTCTGGCCTACACTGCGGTCATCAGGGCTCACAATTAAAATTAAGTCTTAATTCATTAATTACAGAGTCCAGTAGGCAAGTAACTATCACAGGCCTAAAACCTACATAATATCCTTTTAGTATCCTTGCTTCAAGAACTTTTTTTATATTAGTTATAGCTTTAGTACAATCACCAAATTCATCTTCAAGTGCAAACAAACACTCATTAGCAGTCTACACTGCGGGCAGCAGAGCTCGCAATTCGAATTTTGGACACGTGGTGCCACTAACCCTGTTCAACACAAGCCGCCACACGTGGTGCCACTAACCCTGTTCAACACAAGCCGCCACACGTGGTGCCACTAACCCTGTTCAACACAAGCCGATCCCACATGTGTAACTGTGTCCTGAGTCCTGAATGGCAGTGACCACAAGTCCGTGGCAGCAAACACAGCACCAGACTCCCTTCGATCAGTGAGGCATATTTCCATATGGAAGGCTGGCAACACGTGGTGCCACTAACCCTGTTCAACACAAGCCGATCCCACATGTGTAACTGTTTCATGAGTCCTGAATGTCAGTGACCCCAAGTCCGTGGCAGCAACCACAGCACCAGACTCCCTTCGATCAGTGAGGCATATTTCCATATGGAAGGCCGGCGACACGTGGTGCCACTAACCCTGTTCAACACAAGCCGATCCCACATGTGTAACTGTGTCCTGAGTCCTGAATGGCAGTGACCCCAAGTCCGTGGCAGCGACCACAGCACCAGACTCCCTTTTGATCAGTGAGGCATATATCCATATGGAAGGCCGGCAACACGTGGTGCCACTAACCCTGTTCAACACAAGCCAATCCCACATGTGTAACTATGTCCTGAGTCCTGAATTTCAGTGACCCCAAGTCTGTGGCAGCAACCACAGCACCAGACTCCCTTTGATCAGTGAGGCATATTTCCATATGGAAGGCCGGCGACACGTGGTGCCACTAACCCTGTTCAACACAAGCCGATCCCACATGTGTAACTGTGTCCTGAGTCCTGAATGGCAGTGACCCCAACTCCGTGAGAGAACCACAGCAGCAGACTCCTTCGATTAGAGAGGCGTATTTGCATATGGAAGGCCAGCGACACATGGTGCCACTAACCCTGTTCAACACAAGCCAATCCCACATGTGTAACTGTGTCCTGAGTCTTGAATGGCAGTGACCCCAAGTCCATGGAAGTGACCACAGCACCAGACTCCCTTCGATCAGTGAGGCATATTTCCATATGGAAGGCCGGCAACACATGGTGCCACTAACCCTGTTCAACACAAGCCGATCCCACATGTGTACCTGTGTCCTGAGTCCTGAATGGCAGTGACCCCAACTCCGTGAGAGAACCACAGCAGCAGACTCCCTTCGATTAGTGAGGCATATTTGCATATGGAAGGCCGGCGACAAATGGTGCCACTAACCCTGTTCAACACTAGCCAATCCCACATGTGTAACTGTGTCCTGAGTCCTGAATGGCAGTGACCCCAAGTCCGTGGCAGCGACCACAGCACCAGACTCCCTTCAATCAGTGAGGCATATTTCCATATGGAAGGCCGGCAACACGTGGTGCCACTAACCCTGTTCAACACAAGCTGATCCCACATGTGTAACTGTGTCCTAAGTCCTGAATGGCAGTGACCCCAAGTCCGTGGCAACAACCACTCCACCAGACTCCCTTCGATCAGTGAGGCATATTTCCATATGGAAGGCCTGCAACGCGTGGTGCCACTAACCCTGTTCAACACAAGCCGATCCCACATGTGTAACTGTGTTGTGAGTCCTGAATGGCAGTGACCCCAAGTCCGTGGCAGCGACCACAGCACCAGACTCCCATCGATTAGTGACGGGTATTTGCATATGGAAGGCCGGCGACACGTGGTGCCACTGAACCTGAACTACGCAGGCCGGTGGGGCCTCCAACCTATGCACGTGGCTGTGGGCCCTTGCTCACCGCTACCTCTGGCCTACACTACAGTCAGCAGGCCTCACAATTCACATAGAGTCCCGATTGTACATGATGCAGACCAGTAGGCAAGACACATTGCTCCCAGTGCGGCCCGTCCGCACCAAGCATCATCACAGGCTCATACAGTCTCAATGCTTCTGGTGCCACTAACTGTGCACCTCAACTCAACGCCATGTGGCTATGGGCCCTTGCTGACCGCTACCTCTGGCCTACACTGCGGTCATCAGGGCTCACAATTAAAATTATTTCTTGATTCATTAACTACAGAGTCCAGTAGGCAAGTAACTATCACAGTCCTAAACCCTACATAATATCCTTTTAGTATCCTTGCTTCAAGAACTTTTTTATATCAGTTATAGTTTAGTACAATCACCAAATTCATCTTCAAGTGAAAACGAACACTCAATAGCAGTCTACACTGTGGGCAGCAGAGCTCGCAATTCGATTTTTAAATGCTAATTTCTAACAAGAAGATTGTACTCAGAAAATACAACACTTCGGCAGTGTATTCTATACTTATTTCATCTTTTCATGATACACCTACACTGCGGTCAGTAGGGCTCACAATTAAAATTAAGTATTGATTCATTAATTACAGAGTCCACTAGGCAAGTAACTATCACAGGCCTAAAATCTACATAATATCCTTTTAGTATCCTTTCTTCAAGAACATTTTTTATATCAGTTATAGCTTTAGTACAATCACCAAATTCATTTTCAAGTGCAAACGAACACTCATTAGCAGTCTACACTGCGGGCAGCAGAGCTCGCAATTCCAACTTTGGACACGTGGTGCCACTAACCCTGTTCAACACAAGCCACGACACGTGGTGCCACTAACCCTGTTCAACACAAGCCTGCGACATATGGTACCACTAACCCTGTTCAACGCAAGCCGCGACACGTGGTGCCACTAACCCTGTTCAACACAAGCCGGCGACACGTGGTGCCACTAACCCTGTTCAACACCAGCCAATCCCACATGTGGAACTGTGTCCTGAGTCCTGAATGGCAGTGACCCCAACTTCGTGGCAGCGACCACAGCACCAGACTCCCTTCAGTTTTATTTGTTGTTGTTTTCTTTAAATAAAATGTTTTATATGTAAACCTATACATGACTAAGATTCTTGTTTGTCCAACCGCACAGAGACACTTCTGGGCCCAAGAAGGTTGTTGGGGGTATGTTGGTAATGTGGGAAGAGGGTGCGTTACCTGCTGATGTGGGGAGAGGCAGCGTGAAAGGGGTATCTCTCACAGAAAGAACTCCGATATGTTTTCAGAAATGCCTCGGACAGATGCCAGCTGACGGACTGAATCACAAAATGGTTTTTCAATGCTTATGTAGTGTGAGTTATGAACAGTTCGCACCCAGGCTCGCAGAGGGACAACTGTGGCCCGTCCGCTCGACTCACTCACACAGTACTATGACCCGTCCGCTCCCAAAGGAACAGCAGCGTAGTACCTCGCAGAGGTACAGGCACAGTAGCATACTATCACGCAAACGTAGAGAGCTGCGAGCTGACGGACTGGCTTCTAACGGCATAGCTGCGAAGTGGTGATGTTGGGCAGACGGAGCGTGAAAGAGTTATCTCGCAGAAACAGAGCTCCGGTATATTAAATTGCCCCCGAGACCTTTCTTCTATATTTTCACTCGATGCGAGAAAGCGCGCTTTCTGGACCAAGACCTTTCTCCCTGGCAAATTTGGCGTAATTCCGTTCAGCAGTTTGACCTGTAGCCTTGTCTAAAGTTTCCTATGGAAAATCCATTGAGAAAACACGTTTTCACACCCCCCACATAGCTACCTGTCGCAGGCGTACTCGCTGTTGGTGTGCAGGTCAGTGGTCTAGTTGTCAACATGTTACGGCCACTCCCTGAGGGCAGGTTTGCACACACACCACACCCATCCGGCACATGCGTCACAGGCCATGTGACCACGCAAATATAATGGATCCACAACGTCTCATCCTTTATTGCCGGTGGTGACTGGATGGCGGACGCTCCACGGGTCGCAATCATAAAGACTCATGAAAAGTTGCGCAGAGGGTTAGTCGCACCCTGAGCTCTATGGCCGTCAGGGGCCTACTACCACGTGGCACGGACTTGAGTTCCACAGGGTTATTGCCACCCGAACCTGATGTGGCCATCACGGGCCTATCACCACGTGGCGCGGACTTGAGTTGCACAGGGTTACTGCCACCTGAAGCTAATGTGGCCGTCAGGGGCCTACCACCACGTGGCACGAACTTGAGTTGCACAGGGTTAGTGCCACCCGAAGCTGATGTGGCCGTCAGGGGCCTTCGACCACGTGGCGCAGACTTGAGTTGCACAGGGTTAGTCGCACCATAAATTGTATGGCCGTCAGCGGCCTACCACCACGTGGCGCTGACTTGCTTTGCACAGGGTTAGCGGCACCAAAAGCTGATGAGGTCTCCGCCATTGATGACTCAGGACTCAGTGACATGTGTGAGATCTGCCGGGCCACGGAGAAGCTGATGTGGTCTCTGCCATTCATGACTCAGGACTCAGCGACATCTGTGAGATCTGCCGGGCCGTGGAGCTTTGACGGGCATGTGGAGTGCCCACTGGTAGACACTTCGGTGGCAGCAGGTAATTATTTGGTCATGGATGCGCAGGGGCGGCAGTATCTATCTCTCTCTCTCTCTCTCACTTCCCTCTCTTCACTCTCTCTCACTCTCTCTCACTCTCTTCCTTCCTTTTCTTCTCTTTCTCTATCTCCCTTCTCCCTTTCTCACTCCATTTCTTTCCTTCCCTCTCTTTTTCTCTCTGGCTTTTTTTTCCTTCTCTGTGTCTCACTCCTTTGATATGCGCATTACACATGTCCTTATTTTGTGCTTTATTTTCCAGGCTGTGTCGTCGACATTCATGGTCCCGACAGGAGTCTTCCGCCTTGTTGTTTTGTGTTCAGTTTGTTAAATTTAGTTTATCCTTTATATATACGTTTACGAAAAAATAAAGTTTGATTAAAAAAAAAAATCAATAAAGTTTATGGTTGTTACTTAAGTGCTGTGTGACTCTTTCTTGTTCTTATTACTGTTATTTCGTGGTGTCCACCATGGTGTTAAATTTTGGGGCAGTTATAACAGGAATACTGGTGATGTCTGCAGTTTGCACCAGCTTCTGAATAGTGTGTTCTATTTATCTCAACTTTAGTTGCATTAAAGTGCTGATAATGAAATGCAGAGTAGGCGTTCCCGTGCAAAAAGACACGAGGTGCACCTTTGCGATTTATTCTAAATACTAAAATCCTGTATTGAATTGCACTGTGGTAGTGGGTGCACTTACAGTGTACACACAAAATCAATGAAGAAATGTCATTGTATTTATATTGATTGGGAATAGTGGGTTAGGTGCTGGTTCTTGACGGGATACACTGCCCAGTTCATTTATTTTTCTGTACACGAAAAAACCACATCACGACTTTGACAACAACTGCGATGCGAAACAAATTCTGGCGATAAGCCGCGTTAGCACCAGGGATTTTACACCTGCTTTCTGCTGGTGTTAAGCAGGACGACTACCTGCAGCATGAAAGGGAACACAGCCAAGAGCCACACAGAAACACCCACAGGTGACATACAGTCAATGAGCATGATACACGGATACCCATGAGGTCCACAACACTCATCGCAACAACCCCAGGACCGCCAACGCCCCCTGAACCCGCATCTGAGCAAGTGTGTCCGTGTGGTCGTGTGTTAGCATGATAGGCACCGGCCCTGCAACATCACAGTGTCAGCGGACGTTACCATGTCACCTCAGCATTGGCAGTGAGCCTGGACATGTAGCTACGCACGCATCCTCCTGCATGCACAAGCGGCGTGTGCTGGTCCGGCGTACACAGGTCAGCGCAGGGGTCTGCCTATCTGGCAAGGGGAACGGGGTGTCTCGGACATGTCCGTGTTCAGGAAGTGTGGTAAGTGTGTCTCTGTGTTCTGGTGTGGCCGCTACAAGGGCCGCAGCAGTCGATGTTGTACAGTGGCATGCACCACCTCCAAACTGCAGTCTCACCGTGTGGTTGGAATGCCGCAGGACATGCGCGAATAGGCATTACAATGGTGTGCCGTAGGAGTGCACGGGATACACCAGTGCACCGTACAAAAGTGTGGGGGCTCGTGGGAGGGAGGAGCAGCTGTTTGGCAACGTAACACACAGTGAACCCGTCCATGTACCACGTGCTGGGCATCTCATCCATGATGACCAGGGTCGCAGACATCCCACAACACCCACGACCGGCCATTGTACACATCCTGTATGAATGCAGCTGGAGAACTTACTGTAGGGATGAAAGGTTCTTTGTGTGAGCTATCTTGCAGTAGCACATCTGCTGCTCCGAGAAGGAACTTGCAAGTGGCCAGCCCCCCCTGACAGATACCATAATATTTGCATCCGTCTCCCACACTACGCACTGCCCGATTTGAGAACAACGAGTACACATCCCACACTCAAAAGTCCTTCGTCGTAGTTAGCGTGCGTGAAATGGCCTTCACACGTACTCCCACCACACCCCTGCCCTGCACCAATTTGCACACAGACCCGGCTCATTGCACCAAGCTGTGCCATTTCATCCACAAGACTGGCACACGGCAAGCCAGTGCAGCTACAAGCAGAGCCACTGACGCAATGGCAGAGCATCCCAAACACATGGTCGACTCCATGCACGTCCACCTATACCTTGCATGTCTGCTGCATGTCCTGGGTGCACTGCCTTTGGCAGTACTGCGGATCACTTACCGGCTGTGCTTCCGCATTGCGGACGTCACCTGCGTTCAACCTGTATTGCAATGTCGCACGTGCCTATCCGAGTGGTGCATGGACGTGTGCCTCTCCAACGAGTGGGTAGCTGACATGGATTATGACAGGTGTGTGTGCCCCCTGTTGGCCCACGACCAGGACTGTCATGGTGATGCCCGTTTATGGCATGCATGGATGTTTGGCATGCATGTTGGGAACTGGGCCTGGGAGATTGCACGTGTCGTAGTATGCAGTGAGCAAATTGACCCACTTCCCGATTCTGCTTTGGTGCACATTGGGTACAGTGGTTGGAGTCAGCACATCTGTCCCGGTCAGCTAATGGATTACGTCGATGACATGTCAAATATTGTGGCCAACCATCACTCATTAGAGATAGAGGCTTACGCAGCAACAGTGGACATGGCTGCATTGGCGTCGAATCATGTCCGAAGTGCAGACAACCAACGCTGCTTGACACTGACGTGTGTTGGTGATGGACTACCCCGAGGTGAACATGGACGTTTTCCTACGTTCCTTATTCAGCCATGCTGCTGCATTTCTCTCCATATCGTGGCACTACTCTTGGCCGTACTGACACGCACTTTTTTTTAATAAAGTTTCCTCATTTTCACTTGTCTCCAAATGTGTAGTGTCTTCATTTGTATGCCAATGTGTGTGTCACGGACTCTCTCGCTGCCTGCCATACGTGAATTGCTACCCCATCTGGACTGTGGGTTTGTACTTATGCGTTCTCATGTGCCTGTTTCGTACTGACGCTTTTGGACGCTTATCCGCCTCAGGCGAGTGCATTTGTGTCCTGTGTTCGATTGTGCGAATCTTTGTGTTTGGACAACATTGTGTTGGATGTTGGTGTACTCTGCTTCCTATGTGTGTGTGCTGCATTGTCTGTGAGATGTCCCTTCATGTGTGCTTTTGTTCACCCTTCTCCCTTTCCGGCAGTGTGGTTTTCACTTCTATGCTTGTTCAGTGGTGTGATTTTGGCGGGTTGTGTGACTTGTGCTCCTTGTTGGTGTGTTTCATTTTGGCCATGGTTTGTCTATAGTTGTGCTGTTGTATTCCTCTTAGGGTGTCCATACACAGGCTTTCCTGTATCATGTCCTTATCTAGGCACAATTCATCCTGCCCTTATATAGGCATAAAAATCCCAGTCCTTATTTAGGCATTAAACCGTGCACTCCAAATACAGGCATGGTCTCCGACATCCGTCCACCCTAACGTCACAACGAGTTCTTGAAGAACAGACCCTTAGGCTTCGGGAGTTTCCCTAGCACAGGACTATTGATTTCTTCAAGGACTCATATATTATGCATGAACCGTTATACCTTAGGGGTTCATTCATGACGTCTTCCGCTGTCCGATTCACGTCAATGCTAACGTTCTGAGGTACCTCTCAGGTATAAATATACCTTCCCTAGCCCTTGTAAACTAGAGGAGACCTCGACTTCAGAGGAGCCCATTTCCCGGCCTGACGCACTGAGAAGACGCTGTCATCCCTGCATGCAGAGAATCCAGCTTCCAGTGATCTGACTTCCCTTGCGGGGTGTTGGAGTTCGAGTCTGGCAAGAGATTCCCACCTCTCTCATTCTTAAGGTATGGAGCTGACTAGAACCTAGAGGGACTCTTGGCATACTAGGCATACTAGGCTTAACATACTCTTAGTATACCGTAGTAAGGAATACTTCACCTACTTCATACCTCTCCCTACACCTAGGTTAGGTTAGGTACATTGGGGTAGAACTAGCTTAGAAACGCATTGTATGAGTACTCGCATTTTTAGTCTGTGTTATTTATATAAATGAATATCTACTAAAGATCATGCTAGCGCAGTATTATTTATTTCTACTGCTTACGCTGTACATTATTTATCTTGCATACTGTCTTGTGATCGTAACAGCACATTTTACGTACACAAGAAACAAGACTGTTCAATAAACCTTTTATTGAAACGCCCGTCTGTTCTTTCTGTGTAACTTTGAGAAAAACTAAGCATGCACGATTGAGTTGAGTGAAATAGTTATCTATTGTTTCCACGACTCTGGGACACGTTCTGATTCTAAAAGGGAAACAAAGTTGTCATGTTTTGCGGCTGCCAGAAACCACTCCCTTCTTGTTTGTCAAGGAGTTTCTAGTGGCCTCTGAGCTAGCTGGCACAAGTAATTAAGTTTAATATACTCGATAGGGACATACTGACCTTAGTCTTATGTCAAACCTATAGGGGATATTATTCCAATGCGCAGAGCCTATTAGGGAAATAGGAGCTACACTACAGTGCTGTACTTAATTGTGCATGTGTATCATTGTGGCCATCTTCCCCCGTCCCCCCACTCCCTGCTTCTTCCTCTTCCTGGTGCTGTTGTGTCTGTAATTTTGTTGCTCCACACATAAATACATGTAATGAACAAATTAGAATAGTTCCTTGATTCTTCTAGGTTTCAAAACTTCTCTCTATTGGTTTTTTAAAATGTTTCCATATAAACAGTTTTTTTAATATTCAAGGACACATAGAAGTCAGAAGTGCAACGTATTGTATCAACACACTTTCTAGAACATTCTACAACACGTGCAGGTTAAAAGTTCATCAATTTTTTTAAACCTAACGATATTTTTTTGCAACATTTTCTCGAATATTTAACGGCACGTGCAGGTTAAAAGTTCACGATTGTTTTAAGTTCGAACAGTGCCTTCCAAATGCAAGTAGCAGGTGTGGTTGAGTTGAGCAAATTTTATCCTATGATATGTACTCCACGTTTAAACTGCTTTTTCTTAACCAATCACAAAGATGCTTTTCCACCAAACGAATGTGCACCCTACTTTTAAAAAACAATGCATTTCATCTCCCAATCAGGTATCGTTTTCTATGGCAAAAAAAAGTAGTTCCCCATCTTTAAACATATCTCTTATTCTACGAACGGACTGCATGAGCTACAGACATCTATCCATTCCTCCCAGCCATACCTTCAAAATGCTAGTGTGGATCGTAGGACATAGCTATGTTTTCTGGTGCAAGAGGTATGCAGAACAGAGACGTATTGACTTAGACCTAGGTTTACAAAATGTGGACATTAAATGGTTTGGACAAAGAGGATTGAAGTGGCACCAATTGTTGCCTTTCGTTAAAACCTGTTTGCATCTCCAACACCCTGACCTCATGATTGTGCACTGTGGTGGAAACGACCTAGGCACATTGACTGGGGTAGGTTTGGAAATGCTAATGAAGGACACCTTTCGACAATTGATATTGCTTTTGCCTCAAACTGTCATTGTATATTCCAATATATGCCAAAGACAGAAGTGGAAACGGTCAAACCAATTTTGTCCTCAGATTGAAAAATCTAGGAAGAATGTCAACAAAGCTGTGTCTGCATACCTCAGAGACCATAGAATGGGGTCGATCTACAACAATAACATACGTTTTCATTTGGCTGATATCTAAAGAAGTGATGGAGTACACTTCACAGATCAGGGAAATCGAGTTTTTCTGAATAACCTGAAGCTGTGCATCCGCACTTATATGTAGCTCCAACTAATAAACACAAGGGCTCTTTTTAGAGCCGCCTTATATTTCCAATATCGGTTCGCAGAGTGACAGCTGCAATCCGGCTAGCACAGGGAGACCTGCGGGCCGTCGAGCAGCCTCGCAGAGGGACACCTGCGGCCCGTGGGCTCAGCTCGCACAGGGAGAGCTACGGGCCGTCGGCTCAGCTCGCACAGTGTGAGCTACGGGCCGTCGGCTCGCAAACGCACACCAGCGTGCTGGCTCGCAGAGGGAGAGCTCCGGTCTAACTCGCAAAGGGACACCAACGGGCCAACCGCCCTGCTAGCAGACACACACCTATCACCTAACGGACTCACTCGGACATGTAAAACTAGGGACACGACAGCTCGCAGACGCACAGCTGCAAGCCGACGGACTGCTACTGTTTTATGCTTTAGGGTAGTACAGTGGTGTTTGGGTAGTGTAGGGGGTTGTGCTGGGGGCAGTATTTTAGGGTTTAGGCTAGTGCAGTGGTGTTTGGGTAGGGGGTCGTGCTGGGGGTAGATATAGGGTTTAGGGTAGTGCACTGGTGTTTGGGTAGTGTAGGGGATCGTGCTGGGGTAGTGTTTTTGAGTTTATGACAGTGCAGTGGTGTTTGGGTAGTCTTTGGGTAGTGTAGGGGGTCGTGCCGACAGACTGACTCACAGAGCTCCGAGCCGACGGACAGGCTTCTAAAGACATAGCCGCGACCTGGTGATATGAGGAGAGGCAGCCTGAAAGGCATATCTCACACAGACACAGATGCCAGTGTTGCCTCGCAGAGGTAAAACTACGAACCCGATGGCTTCTACACGGAGAGATGCGAGCTGATGGAGTAAGTCACAAAATGGCTGCCAACACTTCCTGGTTTCAACCACTCACAGCCAATAAGCCGCAAGCTGCTGCTTGTAACCCCTCAGCCAATCACATGTCAGAATTCTAAAATATCGATATTTGTAAAATTTGATATTTCTCAAAAACTACTGAACGGATTTACACCATTTAAACAAAAGCGTGCTTTCTGGACCATCACCTTTCTCCCTGCCAAATTTGGCGTAATTCCGTTCAGCAGTTTCACCTGTAGTCTTCTGTAAAGTTTCATATGGAAATTGCATGGAGAAAACACGTTTTAGGACCCTCTTTTTTCTCAGCCCCTCCTACACCATTCACCCCCAAACTTTCAATATAAGAGCTAATCCAAAAAAGAGAAACTTTTGGATAATTTCATAAAGATTCGTCAAACGACGCCAAAGTTACAAGCACATACAAGGCTCCAGAAGGGGGGCCGCGCAACCCCCTCCCAACATAAGTGAAGCCCCGGGGCTGTGCGGACCCCAGCGGCCCCCCGTCATCCCTGCAAGCCCCTGCTATTATTTTTTAAGAAATACCCCCGCAACCTAGCCCACCCAAGGGCCTCATTAAAATAAAACACGAGAACCCGCGACCCCAGCGCGAATCTTTGCCGTTTTTTTTTTATGATTGTTTGGGCCCTGGGGGGTCCTCCTGCGACCCCCTGAGCAGACCTAGTGGGTCAGGGTTTTTCTACCCTGCCACCTTCTCTTGTTTTATACCTTTGTTTCTCCATTTTCAGTTGACTCGCTTCTACAGAGCCACAAGATGGCTGCCAACACTTCCTGGTTTGGAGTGCTAGCAGCCAATCACAGTGAAGCTCGCGCACGCGACTTAGGATCCGCCCAGATATCGAAACTTTTATTTTTCTAATTTCTCAGCAACTACTGAACGGATTTACACCATTTTTAAAAGGTCTCTTTCTGACCCAAGCACTACCTTTCAACCAAATTTGGAGTAATTCCGTTCAGTAGTTTCGGCTGTAGCCCTGCACAAAGTTTCCTATAAGAAATTTATTTTTTGACTCTTATTTTTTGAATTTCTCAAAAACTACTGAACGGATTTACACCATTTGAAAAAAAGGTCGCTTTCTGAACCAAGCTCTACCATTCTGCCAAATTTGGGGTAATTCCGTTCAGCAATTCGAGCTGTAGCTCGTCGCAAAATTTCCTATGGAAATTAACATGGAGAAAACGAGTTTTGGGACCCCCTTTTTTCTCAGCCCCCGCTTGACGAATCACCCCCAAACTTTCAGGATAGGAGCTGACCTGGATAGACTTGTTTTTTGGAGACTTTCAGGAAGATTCGTCAAACGACGCCAAAGTTATTAGCAAATCCCCCCAAAAAATTCCTATGGAAACTATGTTCTAACTATAACTACCTACTGGCGACCGCCAGTAAGTAATACATATATATATATATATATAAATATATGTATATATATATATATATATATATATATATGTATATATATATATATATATAACTCACTCCCCCGCAATGCACTGCTGATGACATCACATATTACATCACTCATGACATGGTCAGTGACATCACTGATGACATCACTGATGACATCTCAAATGACATCACTGATAGCATCATCCACTTAATCTCTGATGCACCTACTCACACCCTAATATAACCTTTCGTACACCAACTCTAAAATACAGACTACCATTCTCGAAACCATAGACACACCTATACCAGTTAGTACATACCCACTCACTGATTCATAGGTCTACACACACATCCACTCACTCACCCACACAGTCACTCATACATGCAGTCACTCATCAATACAGCCACTACTATATATGCACTCATACACCCGTACAGACACTCACACATCGCCACTTACCCATAGAGTTACTCACACACCTAGTCAGTCACCCAGAGAGTCAATCACAATGCCATTTACTGACCTAAACAGTTATACACACACTACCTCAGTTATTCAAAGATACTAACACATACTTACTCTCTTATACAATCACTGACACAAGCACACACTCATCCATACATCCACTCTCACAATCACTCACTTTCACATACGGTCACTTACATACTCCAACACTCACATATAAAGCCATTCACATATGCAGTTACTCACACATATACCACTAAAACATCCATTCACTCACCAACACAGCCATATGCATACTCACTCACCTATACAGCCCCTTGCAGATGCACTCATGAACCCCTACACCCAGTGAATCACCCACTCACACATCCATGCAGGTAGTCACACAACACACAGACACTCAGGCACCCATACAGGTACTCAAACAACCAATCAATAACCCATATAGACACTCATGTACCTATTCACCAACCCATACATCCACTTACACACCAACTGACAGACTGATACAGACATTCACACAGATTAGTCACTCACCTATACATTCACCCAGACACGTATAATCACTCACTTATACAGTCAGTCACACACTGACTGAATCATCATATATAGATCACATTCTTAAACCTTTTAGAAACACTCACAGTCACTGGATGATGTCATCAGTGATATCATCAGTAATGTCATTGGAGATGTCATCAGTGATGTCATCAGTGATGTCACTGACCATGTCATGAGTGATGTAATATGTGACGTCATCAGCAGTGCATTGCGGGGGTGAGTTATAGTTAGATCAGCTAACTATAACGGCTGAATTTCTCTGGTTTTGTACGAGTGAAATGTAAGACAAACTATAACATCCCTGAAACCTGTGGTTTTTTCAGTGAATATGTAAGGTTTTTTAAATGCTAATTTCTAGCTATAACGTCCCTGAAACCTGTGGTTTTTTCAGTGAATTTTATATATATGTATTCAATCTCCTCTCACTCTTACAAGGAAGGAATCAGCACTCGAGTTGTAATTTGGAAGTATTTAATCTGCAAAGGACGCGATCCAAACGTTTCGGCTCGTCCTAACCTTGATAACGATACAAGACGTCATTGTAGCTTCCTTATTTAAATGTACAAATGCCTCCAGTTGCCAATCTTAACAAACTTTAATCCAAAAAGCTGGCGGCCATATTGGCCTGGTCACGATGTGAAAATTCAGGAATTGATACAATAAAGAAAAGAAAACAAGTGTTAATATGCACACAATGTCATTTCAGCATATCTTGCCCCGTGACCGCCGTACCTGTATGTTCATCAACGTGACTTGTTCATAATAAACATACTTAGGATTGCAAACATCAACATAAACAATGGACTACACATTACTTTAAAGTGAAAGGCTGTCGGCCATATTGATCTGGGCATGTTGCATATTATAATGGTTCTTACACAAAAGAAAAGAAAAAAGGGGGTGTTAATATACACACGCTATCCCTAAATAAAGTTCTAGCGATTATAGTTCCATTCCATTCACAGCTCATTTGAGATGTCATGAGTGATGTCATGAGTGATGTCACTGACCATGTCATGAATGATGTATTGTCTGAGGTCATAAGCAGTGCATTGCGGGGGCGTACATTATAGTTAGCTCAGGTAACTATAACTGCTGAATTTCTCTGGTTTTATACGAGCGAAATCTGACACTAACTATAACATCCCTGTAATCTTTGTTTTTTTCAGCGAATTTCTAGTTTTTTTTTAATGTTTAGTAAGATGTCAATCACAATGGATGGTAGGTGTTGGAAGCAAGGCCTGGCCTAGCATTGTGCTGCCCCCACCAAAGCTTGCTGCTCCTGCCTCCCTCCTCCTTGCCATCCATTGTCCAAGTCCATGCCCCTGCTCCCTCATTACAGCCCTGTGTGGCCGTTGTTCTGCCACTGGCCTTCCCACCTTCTCTGAACAGTTAGCTTGCTGCCCCATCCACCTCTTCCCTATCCTCTGTTGTCTGAATCCATGCACTAGCCTCCTCCCTCCTGCCATGCATGGTCTGATGTGCTGCCACTGCCCTCCATTTAGCATGATATCCCAGTCCACTCCTCCTGCCCTCCATTGCCCAATTCTATGCCCCATCATTGACCTCCTGCTTAGCCTCTGTGCTTAGCTTGCTGCCCCTAATCTCCTTCCCCCTGCCCTCCGATGTCTGTGTGCATGCCCCTGCTCCATCCTTTTTGCCCACCATATTCCATGGACCTGCCCCTCCTATCTACTCTGAGTGTTCTGTTGAGCTGCCACTCCCCTCTTACCTGCCTAGCATTGTCATATGACTGTAACCTGTCCCTGCCACCTCCACCCTGCCTGTCCACGTTCCATGCCCCTATCCCCTTCCTCCAGTCCTCCATGGTCCATTTTACTGCCACACCCTTCTGCCCTCCCTGGTCTGTTGTGCTGAAATTGCTCCTCCTGCCTGCCCCCCATGGTCTGTTGTGAGGCCCCTTCCCCTGAACTCTCTTGTCTGTGCCCAGCTCCTACCCCTCCCTTCTATCCTCCATGGTCCTTTGTGCATGCCCCTGCCCCCTCCTTCTTGCCCATCATGGCCATTGTGCTGCCACTAACCCTCCCGCTTGTCATGCATGGTCTTCTGTGCTGCCACAGCCCCTCCCACCTTCACTGTGTGGTCAACAAGCTGCCCCTGACCCCCTCCTACCTTCCCTCCATGGTCTGTGTGTATGCCATTATAGTCTCACTGTTGCTCTCCATGGTGTGTCTTGCTTCTAGTGCCCATCCTGCCTGACCTCCATGGTCAGCTTGCTGCTCCTGCCCTGCCCCCTGCCCTCTTTTTCCATGTGCAGACCCCTATTCCCTCCCTCCTGGCTTGTCTGTTCCATTGTAATGCCCCTGATCCCTCCCTCTTGCCCTTTATGGTCCGTTATGCTGCAGCTTTCTCTCCTGTCTGTCCATTATGGTCAGCTAGCTGCCATTCCCTCTTTACCCTCTGTTCTCTGTTGTCCATGTGCATGGTCCTGTCCCCTCCCTATTGCTTTCCATGGGTGTTGTGCTGCACTCCCGTCCCGCATACCCTGTGTGGTGTATTGTGCTGCTGCAAACCCTGATGAATGCCCTGTAAGGTCAGTTTGGTGCACCTGTCCATGTACCTCCTGTTCTCTGTTATCCGAGTCCATGCCCTACCCCAATTCCTCCTGCCTTCCATGATCCAATGTACCATACTTGCTAACATTTTGAACTTGGTAAGAGGGAGATTTTGAAAAAGAAACTGGGGTATTGATTTTCCCTTATTGACTTACATTGAAAAAGAGGAGATTGTAGACAGGAGACAGATTAAATAAAGCCCATTTGGGCTTAAAAACATTGGGCGTTTCCTGGATGAATTGGGTCTGTTGGCATGTATGGTTGTACTACCACTGCCTCTTCCTTCTGCCCACAATGGTCTATTATATTGCCACAGCCTCTCTTGCCTGTCCTGCATTGTTGGTTTGTTGCCCCTGCCCCCGTTTCCACTGCCCTCCGTAGTCTGTTGTGCTGCCACTGCCCTTCCTGCCTGCCCAGTGTGGTCAAATTGTTGCCTCTGCACCCTCCTACCTGCCTTCAATTTTCTGAGTCAGTGCCCCTGGCCTCTGCCTCTCAACAGTATCCTAATGAACAACTAGATTGCTAACATTCTATATTTATTATAAAAGTGTGGCACACCTGACGTCATCTTGATGTAATCAAAACTGTAATACCTAGAGCATTTCCTTTAGCAATTACAGAAATTAGAGGGTCTTATTTGCACCGAAATTATGGTTAGTGCTCTAAAAAACTAAAATGAGGACATATTTTCTGAGTTTTCAAATAGCAACAAAGCACTTTTAAATTATTTGTTATCTTTATGTTTTTTTATCCAGTTGACCACTTGATTAAATGTTGCACTTAGGGGAGAGGATGTGGTGTTAATTCCAGAGCTGCAGACTTTGCAACTGGGGAACCAGGTTGGAGTTTCTGCTTCAGATCGCCATTCTGTGATTCTAGTCAAATCACTTAATCTCCCCATGTCTACAACCAAAATGGATTTGTCCTTGTGTGATGTAACCAATGCTCATGTAAACCACTCCAATACCTGACCAGTCTGCACTATATAAAACTGCAAAAAAACAGCAACAAAAAAGTGTTTTGCACACTTCTGTCATTGGGCTATATACGTGGGCTACATCTGGGTGATATTTGTGCTACATTTGGGCTCTTTTGTCTCTGGTGGCCATATTGGGAGATTTATTTGTTATGAAGTTTCCTAATTTCCTCATTTACTGCAGTCTCCTCAGTAGGAAATGCTTTCAGTTTTTTACTTTGATTCCATTAAGAAGGCATTCAGATGTGTCACACATTTGCCATAAATTCTGAATGTTAGCACTCTAGTTGCTCATTAGATCACTGAAGTAAAGTTACTGCTCACCAGGGAAGTCTGCTGCTGGTATTGAAAGTGCATGTTTCAGTCTGCATGTCAGAATTTTTTAATGAAATAGAAGAGAATTTGAGAAGTCACTCAAAATGTCCCCTACTTTTTCTTTCTTCAGCACTAATCATAAATTCTAATCATAATTTCTATGTCAAAATGAACCCCCTCATTTTGTTCCTTTTTAAATTAAATGTTTTAAGTGTTACCAGTTTATTCCAATCAAGATGGCTTCAGGTTTGCCAAACTTTTGTCATAAGTAAGACTGTTAGCACCCTAGTTGTTCTTTAGAGCACTCTGTGACATTCCGTCATTGGGCTATACGTGGGCTACATCTGGGTGATATTTGTGCTACATTTGGGCTCTTTTGTCTCTGGTGGCCATCTTGGGAGACTTATTTGTTATGAAGTTTCCTAATTTCCTCATTTGCTGCAGTCTCCTCAGTAGAAAATACTTTCAGTTTTTTACCTTGATTCCATCAAGAAGTCATTCAGATGTGTCACACATTTGCCATGAATCCAGAATGTTAGCACTCTAGTTGCTCATTAGATCACTGTAGTAAAGCTACTGCTCACCAGGGAAGTCTGCTGCTGGTATTGAAAGTGCATGTTTCAGTCTGCATGTCAGAATTTTTTAATGAAATAGAAGAGGATTTGAGAAGTCACCCAAAATGTGCCCTAATTTTTCTTTCTGCAGCACTAATCATAAATTCTATGGCAAAATGAATCCCCTCATTGTGTTCCTATTTAAATTAAATGTTTTAAGTGTTACCAGTTTATTCCAATCAAGATGGCTTCAGGTGTGCCATACTTTTGTCATAAGTAAGACTGTTAGCGCTCTAGTAGTTCTTTAGAACACTCTGGGAAGCTGCAGTAGAACACAAAGGAATCAACTGACAGTCTCTGCCCTTGTTGGATGTACATGTTTTACTGAGAATGTCAGACTTAATTCTCACATGACTGAGAAAGATATGTGAATTTACAGAAAATATGCTCTCATTTTAGCTTCTAGATCACCTTCCAAACCTCTATGGGAAAAGTATGAGAAAATAGTTTTCTCTCAAACATGATTCATGATATCCCAGCAGAAAGCTTTTTCACAGGGTAAAATCACCTTAGAACACACCACAATTCCTAAAATTAGTATGGTACCATCAACAAATGATTTATAATGTAACTAAAGTCTTATCACCCTTTATATGTTCTCCTTTTGGTGACCCTCAAAACCTTCCATTCACTACAATGCATTTTAATGGGGTGCTATCATGTATATTGGTCCCAAGATGGCTGCCAACACTTCTTGGATGAAGTGCTGACAGCCAATCAGATCTCACGATGAGATGTGTGGTTAGGATCCATCCAGATATATACATTTATTTTTCCTTTAATATTTAAAAAACTACTGAACGGATTTACATCATTTAAAAAAAAGGGTGCTTTCTGAAGCAAGAGCTACCTTTTTGCCAAATTTGGTGTAATTCCGTTCAGCAGTTCGGGCTGTAGCCTTGTCTAAAGTTTCCTATGGAAATTAACATGGGGAAAACGTGTTTTGGGACCCACCTTCTTCTCGGCCCCCACTTGACGAATCACCCCGAAACTTTCAAGACAGGAGCTGACCTGAGCGGGCCATTAGTTTTGAAAATTGTGCGAAGATTCGTCAAACGGCACCAAAGATATTGGCAAAAGAAAAACGCTTTTGAATAGAAACAAGGTCCTAACTATAACTACCTACTGGCGACCGCCAGTAGGTAATATATATATATATATATATTATCTACTGGCGGTCGCCAGTAGATAGTTATAGTTAGGACCTTTATCCATAGGAAATCCGCAACATTCTATTCCCAATAAGTTTGGCGTTGTTTGACGAATCATCGTAAAATTTTCAAAACTAGTGGGGCGCTCCGGTCCGCTCCTGTCTTGAAAGTTTCGGGGTGATTCATCAAGCGGGGGCCGAGAAAAAATGGGGGTCCCAAAAAGTGTTTTCTCCATGTTAATTCCCATAGGAAATTTTAGCCACGGCTACAGCCCGAACTGCTGAACGGAATTACACCAAATTTTACAAAAAGGTAGCGCTTGGTTCAGAAAGCAACCTTTTTTAAATGGTGTAAATCCGTTCAGTAGTTGCGGAGAAATTCAAAAAATAAGAGTGAAAAAATCAATTTCCCATAGGAAACTTTATGCAAGGCTACAGCCAAAACTGCTGAACGGAATTACACCAAATTTGGCAAAAAGGTAGTGCTTGGTTCAGAAAGCACTCTTTTTAAAAATGGTATAAATCCTTTCAGTAGTTGCTGAGAAAATCCAAAATAAAAGTTTCAATATCTATGGCCGCGGTGGATCCACGCACCCTCCCGATCACGAGCTGCATGCTAATTGGCTAACAACACTCCAAACCAGGAAGTGTTGACAGCCATCTTGTTCCTCGGTAGAACCGAGGAACAAGAAACCATTAAAACAACTGCGTAAAACGCAAAAAGGGGGCAGGGTAGAAACACCCTGACCCCCTAGGCATGCTCAGGGGGTCCTATAAGGACCCCCAGTGCCAAAATGTTTTTTATTTTATTTTTTTAAATCGGCGGGATGCACTTAGGGTGCGCGGATCCCGCCGAGAAAAAAAAAAAACGAAGCGCGGTCTCCCGCGCTTCGTGGTTAATTGGCCCCCGGGTGGGCCAAGTCCCGGGGGCATGGGGGGTTTATTTAATAATATGGGGGGCCTCTAAGGCCCCGAAAGCCCCGGGGACCGCCACCCCCCGGGGCCGGCTCCTGCAGTGTCCCGGGGTGCCTACCCCCGGGACACTGTAGTTTGCAATGACAGGACGGTAGTCTCGTGGCTCCCGTCCTGTCATTGCAAACTGCTTTGGATATTGGAAGAGAGAGCAGGAAACCTGCTCTCTCTTCCAATATCCAAAGCACATTGCTTTTCCACACGGGGAGCTGCATGTTAGCAGCTCCCCATGTGGAAAGCAATGCCGGCTCCCGCAGGAGGCGGGGAGCCGGCAGGGTCCGTGTGGGAGTTGGGGTCTCCCCACGGACCCCAAAGGATAGGGCCAGCCCCGGGGGATGGGGTCCCCGGGGCAAGTAGTGGCTCGGGAGGGGGCCACGCGGCCCCCTCTCCAAAAATAATTAAATTTATTAAAAAAATAAAGGCCGGCCCCGGGGATGGGGTCCCCGGGGCCATAAGTGGCCTGAGGAGGGGGCAACGCAGCCCCCTCCATCAGTTTAAAAAAAAAAAGGCCAAGCCCCGGGGGATGGGGTCCCCGGGGCCGATTAATGCCTGGGGAGGGGGCCACGCGGCCTCCTTCCAAATTTTTTATTTTTTAAAAAAAATATTAGGGGGCAGGCCCTGGGGGATGGGGTCCCCAGGGCCAATAAATTAGAAAAAAGGGGGCCACACATCCCCCTTCTTAAAAAAAAAAAAAAGAAAAAGACCGGCATCGGCCGGAGGCCACGCCCCTTCTTTCAGCACTCTGCAAACGCGCCCCTGGCGCGTTTGCAGATGGGGAACAAATTCCCCTTGAATACTGGGGGTCCCTGGGGGCCAACTAGCCCACCAGGAACCTCCAGTATGCACCAGGGGCTGCGTTGCAGAGAGGTGTACAGAGGCCACGCTCCTTTTACACCTCTCTGCAACGCAGCTCTGTGGCGCTTACTGGAGGTACCTGGTGGGCTAGTTGGACCCCAGGGACCCTCAGGATTCAAGGGGACTTAATCCCCAACTTAAAACGCGCCACGGGCGCGTTTGCACAGTGGTGAAGGGAGGGGGCGGGGCTTCAGGTGACATGTGTGCAAACAGGCCCGGTGGTGCGTTTTAAGATGGGGAATTAAATCCCCTTCAATCCTGAGGGTCCCTGGGGGCCAACTAGACCACCAGGTACCTCCAGTAAGCGCCACGGAGCTGCGTTGCAGAGTGTTGTAAAAAGGGGCGTGGCCTCTGAACACCACTCTACAACGCAGCTCTCTGGCGCATACTGGAGGTATCTGGTGGGCTAGTTGGCCCCTAGGGACCCTCGGGATTGAGGAGGAATTAATTCTCCAACTTAAAACGCGCCACAGGGCGTGTTTGCAGACATGTCACCTCAGGCCCCACCCCCTTCCTTCACCATTGTGCAAATATTCCTCTAAAATCAGCCGAACTACGAATTCCGATTTACTCACCGGTTATCAGGAGAGACCTCAGTGCTGCATCTTTGAGCCCAGTACTGATCCTGAAAAGTAATTTTAACCGCACTTACCAGTAACTTGAATTTCCTTCCATAGGCTAACATTGACTGGTTTCACTTGGAAATTCTTCTAAGTGTGGAGTTTTGGAACTTTATAATATTCCTCTAAAATCAGCCGAACTACGAATTCCAATTTACTCACCTGTTATCAGGAGAGACCTCAGTGCTGCATCTTTGAGCCCAGTACTGATCCTGAAAAGTAATTTTAACCGTACTTACCAGTAACTTGAATTTCCTTCCATAGGCTAACATTGACTGGTTTCACTTGGAAATTCTTCTAAGTGTCGATTTTTGAAACATACAAATATTCCTCTAAAATCAGCCGAACTACGAATTCCGATTTACTCACCTGTTATCAGGAGAGACCTCAGTGCTGCATCTTTGAGCCCAGTACAGATCCTGAAAAGTAATTCTAACTGTACTTAACAGTAACTTGAATTTCCTTCCATAGGCTAACATTGACTGGTTTCACTTGGAAATTCTTCTAAGTGTTGAGTTTTGGAACTTTATAATAGTCCTCTAAAATCAGCTGAACTACGAATTCCAATTTACTCACCTGTTATCAGAAGAGACCTCAGTGCTGCATCTTTCAGCCCAGTACAGATCCTGAAAAGTAATTCTAACCGTACTTAACAGTAACTTGAATTTCCTTCCATAGGCTAACATTGACTGGTTTCACTTGGAAATTCTTCTAAGTGTGGAGTTTTGGAACTTTATAATAGTCCTCTAAAATCAGCCAAACTACGAATTCCGATTTACTCACCTGTTATCAGGAGAGAACCCAGTGCTGCATCTTTTAGCCCAGCACTGACCCTGAAAAGTAATTCTAACCATACTTACCAGTAACTTGTATTTCCTTCCATAGGAATCCATTGTCTGGTTTTCAGCAGAAAAGTTTCAAAGTGTCGATTTTCACAAACTACAAATATTCCTTAAAAATCGCCTGTAAGACTTAAACACATTCTTTCAACTGTTTACAGGAGATGCACCAGTGCTGGATCCAGGATCCACCACTGAGTAAGAAAAAGTAACGAAAACACTACTTACCTGCTAAGTGAATTTCCTCCCATAGGATAACATTGGTGATTCTATGTGAAAAAGTTTCTGTGTCAACTTTTAAAATACAATAATATCCCTTAAAAATCACTACTGTAACCAAAACGCTTTTACTCAACTGTTTACAGGAGATGTCCCAGGACTGAATCTAGGATCCAGTCCTGTGGTTAGAAAAGTAATCGATAAAGTAACTAATTGCATTTAACTAGAAATTCACATTGAGCTCAATGTTGCATTGTGTTTGAAATTGTGTTGCCCATTGCAACAACTGTAACTACTGTACTTAAAAGTCTATTCCCTATTTGCAAAGTATTTAAACTAAAGTACTTCATTCTGAGAAAGTATATTTTGTAATGTAATGTATAATGTAATTACAATGTAATTTAAAAAATAAAATATCTAAAAATAAATAGTTTTAAAAAATGTTGTAAATCAGTATCAAAAAAATAAATATAACAATTAATACATTTAAAAATTGTCATTTACAAAACCTTTGAAATTCACTGAAAAAACCATAGGTTTTAGGGGCGTTATAGTTAGAAATTAGCATTTTAAAAAACCTTTGAAATTCACTGAAAAAACCATAGGTTTCAGGCACGTTATAGTTAGAAATTAGCATTTAAAAAACCTTTGAAATTCACTGAAAAAACCATAGGTTTCAGACACGTTATAGTTAGAAATTAGCATTTAAAAAACCTTTGAAATTCACTGAAAAAACATAGGTTTTAGGGACAGTTATAGTTAGTTGGACATTTCACTCGTACAAAACCCGTGAAATTCCCCCGTTATAGTTAGTTCAGCTAACTATAACTCACGCCCCGCAATGCACTGCTGATGACGTCACATATTACATCACTCATGACATGGTCAGTGACATCACTGATGACATCACTGATGACATCTCAAATGACATCACTGATGACATCACTGATGACATCATCCACGTGATAATCTGATGCACCTCCTCACACCCTAATATAACCTTTGATACACCCACTCTAAATTACAGACTGTCATTCGCAAAACCATAGACACTCCAACACCAATAACTACATACCCACTCACTGATTCTTAGGTCTACACACACACATCCACTCACTCACCCGTACAGTCACTCATACTTATGGTCACTCAGTACAGGACTATCATATGCACTCATACTCCTATATAGACACTCAAACACTGCCACTCATCCATAGAGGTACTACTCACACACCTAGTCAGTCATGCAAATAATTAAACACACTGCCATTTACTCACCTATACAGTTATACACACACCAGCTCACTTATTCATACAAATACTAGCACATTCTTACGCTCTTATACAATCATCGATACAAGCACACACTCATCCATACAGTCACTCTCACAATCACACACTCTCACTTATAGCTATTTATATACTCCAACACACATATATACTGCCTTTCACATATGTAGTTACTCACACATGTACCACTGGGACATACATTCACTCACTAACACACTCTTACACACACTTACCCACCCATACAGTCTATCACAGATGCACTCTTGAAACCATCCACCCAGTGAATCACCCACTCACACATCTATGCACAGAGTCGCACACACCCCACCCACACAAACACTCAGGCACCCATACAGATACTCAGAGAACCAATCAATAACTCATATAGACACTCATGTAGCTATTCACAAACCCATGCAGCCACTTACACAGCAACAGACAGACGGATACAGACATTCACCCAGTTTAGTCACTAACCCATGCATTCAGTAAGATACGTCTAATCACTCACTTATAGAGTTAGTCACGCACCTACTAAATCATCCATACAGACACTTATACACCCACTCATTCTTCAATACGCCTTTCTCTATATATATTAAAAATATTTAAACTTTACAGAAACACACAGTCACTGGATGATGTCATCATTGATGTCATTTGAGATGTCATCAGTGATGTCATCAGTGATGTCTCTGACCATGTCATGAGTGATGTAATATGTGACGTCATCAGCAGTGCATTGCGGGGGCGCGAGTTATAGTTAGCTGAACTAACTATAACGGGGGAATTTCACGGGTTTTGTACGAGTGAAATGTCCAACTAACTATAACTGTCCCTAAAACCTATGGTTTTTTTCAGTGAATATATATATATGTATATATATATATATAAAACAATATTTTTGTATGTTTTTTAACAATATTAGTGTGAAATTATTTTTTTCCTGAATTTTTGTACTTACTTTATCATAAGTATAGGGAGACAATGTTTTTGTAAATAATACTTTTGACACAATATTTTTCTTGCATGATATTATTGTTGGCAATATTTTGTCAGTGATCCCCATGAGTGTAAATGGGGGTATTTGTAGCTCCTGAACATAGTTATGAACCATTGGATCTCTGAACACTGGCTATAGGCCATGGTGTCAGAAGATTGGGGCTTGAAATGTTGTTCTGAAATTTACCCCAGGGAGGAAAGGGTAGAGGGTTCAGGAGAGCAAAGTAGTAAGCAGCTTTTTTGGTTCTCTGGCAATATGTTATTTGAAATTTGTTCTATGTTTAGGCCCACATGAATCCAAGAGATTTAGGATTGACTGCCAGCAGAGTCTTTAGGTTCATGCCTGATAACCATGCTTGTATCTATGACTTGCATCTCATTGTTTGGGGCTTTTGGTTCATAGGAAAATCTCTGTCTTATTTGGGATGCACTTAAGGTATGTATTTGACATCCAATTCTGGAATAGCTTGAAGCACTTTCTAAGTTGTTTAATATTGCCTGTTGAGGAGGATTTAAGGTACTGTTGATGTATTGGTGTATATTGAAGGAGTCAGTGGGAAAGCCTCAAAGAGGTTCCATGCATAGGTATGAAAGGGAAAGCACCTTCTACGATTTTACTTGCGTAATATAGGAGCCAGACTATAAATGGAATAATGTGCCATACACATGGCTTTAAAGATGGTCCTTGCTTCAATAGACAGCCAGGGTAATTCATGTAACAAAAGGGCACACTGATGGGACCATTGGGTACACTGCAGGAGAGCAGGGGTTTCTGGGATCCTGTGGTTCCTATCTATGCAAACAGCACTTAGCTTGTGAGGTAGAAGGAGAACCATTGCAGCATCATGTTGTAGAAGGCTGCATATGTTTTCAGAGTTTGAATCAGTGCTTGATTGTCGACTGTGTCAAACATCATTTAGACGTTGAGCAGGCTCAAGAGGCAAGGGTTGTTTCTGTTGTTCATGAAGGGGGCACTGATAACAACTTAAAAATACCTTAAGAATACCTAGCTCTGTGCTGCATAGTGGTCTGAGGCCGGAGTTATAGTTCTGTGTAGAAGAATGTTTTTGGGAATCTGATCCTGTAATTTGTGGAAACTGCTTTCATGATGATTTTAGGTGGGTGATCGAGCAGAAATTGGTAAAGTCACATGGGGTCAAGATCAGTTTCTTCTGCAAGTGGTGGATATGTCTGTGTTTTCATGTCCCCTGGACAAACGGAGAAAAGCTAAAAGTTGATAGGTGGAAGACTTGAATTAATCTCAGCTGCTGGTAATTAATCTGACTGCCTCCCAGTTCGTTGGTTTTTTGCCCATTAGGCCGTACTAGCTATATGCAAATCAAATGGAACAGTCCAGACTGAATAGCTCTGGGAGGTCCCATTGAGCTGTAAACACATGCAACTCCAGACTGATTTAGGTGTATTTACTTAGGCCTCATTAATGAGCTACAGTTGGGTTCCTTCGGAACGGTGAGCAAGGACCCATCCCTGGGCATAACTGTCCCACTTAAAGTGTTGCACTGAGGAGAAAAAAAACTGGAAGAAGGCAAAGAGCAAAGCTTTAGAGCTTAAGAGTTTAGACCAAGTTTTTAAAATACCCCACCAGCAAATTTTAGGGCCTAAATATGAGTTTGGTGATCCATCGGACCGCCAAACCCATGGTGGAGGTGCGGTGGCAGTCGGAGACTGCCGCACCAACAGTCCGACTGCTGTATTATGACTATGGCAGTCAGACCACCAAACGACCGCCGGGGACCCACAATCCCTGGTGGGGGCACAATGGTCTGAGGCTGCAATATGCTTGGCAGTGCTGTTGCAGCACCACCAGGCATATTAAGATTTTCCTCACCCCCAGCGGCCTCATAGCAGTGTTCACACCATGAAGATTCTGGCAGTGGGGAAACTAAGGGGCCCTACATGGTGCCCTGTTGCCTCAGGGCCTGGGGATACATGCAGGAGGTCACATGTTGTGCCCCCCTGTGTGCATGCACTCAGTTCCTGCACAGCATGGACTGCAAGGCCCATGCCAAGCAGGAACTTGCTTTAGTGGTCCTTCAGCGCTGCAGTTCAAAGGCTCACGTATGAGCCTTTGAACTGCACTGCCGCACTGCATGCCCACCAGACCAGAAAATGACTCGTAATCTAGTGGGCAGCGGTCGACTTTGGTGGTGCGGTAGCAGGGTGCTGGTGTGGCAGCCCTCTCCCACCCTGCCAAAGTCATAATCAGGCCCTAAGTGTCTTTCAGGCAACTTGAGAGGTTGATTTCCAAACCCATACCCACATTATCAGAACCTGTTCTTTTCATTGTCTTCTATTCACTGGCGAAGCGAGATGGGGTACTAATTGTTGCTGCCTCAAACCAGTGTGATTTGGCCCAGAACAACGTGTTGAATTTCAAGCCAAGTCATGGCATATGTATTGGCGTATCGTGGGCTGGTCTGCCGCTGTTATTCCTGCTGCTCAGCCAGTGTGACTGGGGCGTGGAATATTGGTGTGTGGTGATGCTGTGGAAGGTTGGATGTGAGAGAGTCAGTTGGAGAATGGGCTGAGCAGCAGGAAGGCTGCTCCTGGTGGGGCTCTTGATCTTAACATCTTAAGAAATCATCTTACCTAATCTACATCTGGATTACTGGACTTCCATTTGATTACCACATTTTGGCAATGATTTTAAAGAAGTAACTTAGCAGCCACATGTGTAAGCTGAACCATAGTAACTTACGGAGAGAAACTGAGAAACCACGACAACAAGGAAAAGCGTCAAGAGAACTGCTGAGGAATTAAGGAGACGTTTACAAGGTTTTGAAGTCTGCAGAGATCTACCTTGCCCTGGAGATTGCCCCACCAGTGTTCTAAAACATCTAACAGCCTTCACTCCAGGGCATCAATTCAGGCGTCCACGTATTTGACTATGCCAGCGGTGTGAAACCATAGCTGGTTGCTGTGTCGATAATAGTGGACTGTGCATGGAACTGGCAACATAAAGAATTAATATTTTGTGTGGACTTTTCTGGGGAACTGCCATGTACCGGGGTCCATGGGAATTGGCTGTGAGACCAGCGGTGCTTTGGGAGTAAGCTGCATATTGTGTGTGCTTCCTTCAATTGCTGTTGAGTAGGCCCTTGCCGGTACTGTTGTACGGCATTTGAATGGGCTGCGTGGCTCTACCATTACTGTTGTGTGGCATCTGTGTGTGCCGCGAGACCACCTGCAGTGGTGCGTGTGATCAGTCTGCTGCTGAACGCTGAAGAGCTGGTATGTTGTGACATTTCCTGTGATGGATGGACAGTGTCAGAGGAGTCACATGAAGCTGCTGGAAGGAGATCAGCAGTGTCCCAGCAGGTGTTCTGAAATGCGAAGTTTAGCAGCACGCACACTCCGGTAGCCTCCCTGCACGGTTTATCCCTACGTGCTGCCATCTTTGTTTTTGAAGCCAGACAGCAGGCTGCGTCTCATGCTGTTTTTGCACAGGCCGCTGTCTATCCCGCTCAGCCAACCCGCGAGCAGTGTGGGTAGGGGAGGCCGGAGTATTGAACCGACATCAGCTACGGCAGCATCCTGTGGTACAGCAACTCAGTGAACCAGAAAGTGGAGATGGTAGTGGAGGCTGGCAATACAAAGGTCTCTCTGCTGGTGATCCAGTTACCAACGGTAGTGTAACTGTGTCTGAGGGTAGCATACGGCAGAGGACATAGAAGAGGACACAAGTTGGTACTCAGAAGCAACTCATTAGAATGTTTCAGCAGATTAAGTGTCCAATTTGCTTGCAGCCCTGAAGAGTTATGATGACAGTAGTGGCACTGAGAAAATGCAGGATCTTGTTCTAAAGCATTGACTGACTTTTGGAGGCTTGTCTGACTTTCGTAAAGCTGGTGTATTTACATTTTTGGGAAGCACTTTCTCGACTTTGAGTTTAGGTTTGGGCTTTTTGCATGTTAAGGTCATGTTTTACTTGTGGTGTCATTATGAGTGCTGCTTAATTCTTAGTGAGTTTCTTTTAGAGGTCAAGTCACCCGTTTTTGCTTCGGATTAGTTGGGTGGGATGGCTGCGCGTAGATTAAGTCAGCCCCCCCTTTCCTGTTATTGTAGTTAAGATGACTGCTCATGGATAAGTCACTCATTTCTAGGTGTTGCGGTTGAGATGACCGTGCGTGTATAGGTCACTCATTTCTCGGTGTTACGGTTGAGATGACTGTGCGTGTGTAGGTCACTCGTTTCTAGGTGTTACGGTTGAGTTGACTGTGCATGAATAGATCACCCATTTCTAGACCTTACAGTTGAGATGACTGTGCATGCATAGGTCACTCACTTCTAGGTGTTGCGGTTGAGATATCTGTGAGCAGATTGGTCACTCATTTCTTGGTGTTACGGTTGAGCTTCCTGCGCATGGATGGGTCACCCTTTTGTAGTGCATTTCTGTGTGTTGTGTGGGATGCATAAGTCACCCTTTTGCTTTATGTTCTGTATGGGTAATATTGTGGTGTGGTGTTATCATGAAAGCGTAACCTATTCATGATACAAGTTTGAGCTTTGTGTTGGTCCGTACTGCACCGTCAGTGGTTTATTCTCTTGGTGGTGTCTTCCATGCTAGCCTAGCCAGCTCGTATGTGTGTGGCATATGGGGTTTGGTAGTTGAATTAGGGTGTGGTAGAGTGTGTGATTTGTTTTTTGTTTTGTAGCAAGGGAGAAGATGTGAGTGATGTTGTGTTTACTTATGTAGACATGTTGTGGGTGATGGGTTACATTGTGCTTTATTTATTTATGTAGAGACGTTGTGTGTTATGTTGGGTTACGTTGTGCTTTATTCATTACCTGATTTATTTATAATTATCTTTGCATGCGTGGACTTTCTCCATCCTTACATGTATTAGAGTGCATTTATTATGTTGACATTTACCATCCTTACATTTAATATGTTATTTATATTTGCACGCATAGTTTTTTACCATCTTTACATTGAATATGTCAACATGTACCAACAGTACATCTATTATGTTAATGTGCAGGGTATAAATGAAGTAGTAACAATGTTATTATTGCTCCTGTATGCTTTCGTATTTGCATGCATGATCGTTTATCATCTTTACATTTTATAAGTTACATGCATGTTTCCTGATTGCATTGAGCTGTTTTTTGCATGCATTTTCTCTTGTATTATCTTTACATTTTATATGTTACATACCTGTGCACTTGATATTTCCATGCAAGGGTCTTTCCCGCTTGTTATGCATTTGAGAGATGCATGGGGTAGTAGCAATGTTATTCTTGCTCCATTAAAGAAAGGAGATGTGTTATACCTGCTGTTCAGCCAGTGTGACTGGGGTGTGGAATGTTGGTGTGTGGTGATGCTGTAGAATGTTGGATGTGAGAGAGTCACTTGGAGAATGAGCTGAGCAGCTGGAAGGCTGCTCCTGGTGGGGCTCTTGATCTAAACATCTTAATAAATCATCTTACCTAATCTATATCTGGATTACTGGACTTCCTTTTGATTACCACAGCCGCCTTGTCTCCCTCTTCTGTAAAGGAGCAGAGGACTCCTGTTGTCTGCTAAGTCTGTTCTGGTTGGAAAAAAAACAACCTGGCACTGCAAGAGGGATCTATAATTCCTCTCCTTCTTTTTACACATTTCACGTTTCCTCCAGTCGTCCTCTACTGACACCTGCAACCAACCATTGACACAGGATGCCCACTCTGGAGCTAATATGGAATTAGGCTTTCTCCCTTTGAAAAGCTCAAAAGGAGAGTGTCCTGTAGAAGAGTGTGTTGCTAATCTGTACACAGCCATACAAGACTGCAATTCTTTCTTCCAGCCCAATCCACTTGACGTGGCCATCTGATAGCTCTCCTTTAAGGCCCTATTAATTTTCTACACCATACCATTGGTTTGTGGATGGTAAAGAGAAAACCATTTAGAAACAATACCAAAGGACGTAAGAATACTCTCCATTTCATGAGAGCAAAATTGAACTTCAATATCCGTTAAAATACGTCTAGGCCCCCCCTTCTCTCCAGAATAAATTTTCTAGAAAATGTACAAGTGCCACTGAAAATGTGTCTGAAACACAAGCAATCTCAGGCCACCTTGAAAATAAGTCAATGGCTACAAAAAGATATGGTCTGGCATTCTCACCTCTCAATGGACCTACCAGAGCCAAAGATATGTCCTGCCAGGTTCCATCAGGCAAACCCCTACAAGCCACGGGAACAGTTCATACCTTACAAATGTTGTCACTTTCTCTACATTCAAAACAATCATGGATTTTCCTCTTGATCTGCAGATCCAAACATGTCCACCAGAAATGTTCACAGATTCTTGCCTTTGTTTTTACCATCCCCAATTGCCCTTCATGAGCAACTTTAAACACGTCATCACTTAAGGTACTGGGAGTAACTAATCTGTCATCTCTGAACAAAATGACATTGCATATAGATAACTCATTTTTTATCATCCAAAAAGGCTTAAACGACTCATCTACATGGGCCATCCTTGCCTCAAAAATATACAACACTGCAAAAGGACCAATTTGCGCTCCAATTCCGCTTTCCATTTCTCCTGCAAAATGTTTCCACTAGTAATGACACACGGACTTTCATCATTCTACTCTTCATCAACAAGACCCACATCCTCTGTACTCCCACCTACCACCAATCTCGAGAGACAGTCAGCAATGCAATTCAATACACCAGAAATATAATCAATGGAAAATAGGAATTCTTGATGAGATGAAATCCAAGCCCTTTTTCATATAATAGGTTTGTGGATGGTCCAGACATAAATGAGAGCAACCCACAAAAAATGTCTAAAATTCTTGATAGCCCAACAAACAGCAAGAGCCTCCCTTTCAATAATGGAATAATTTGCCTCTGCACCCCCCTTAACACTCGGGAGACACAGATCATTAGTTTCTCTTGCTCCTCAATGTCTTGCATGAGAACTGTGCCAAAGGCCTTATAACTGGCACCCATAAAGAGTACTAGTTTTTCCTCTGGAACAAATAGACTCAACTCAAGAGCATTCTTTAACTACATTTTGATTTTCTCAAACTCTTTCTCACACTCCTCAGTCCACAGAAACTCCACATTCTTCTTACATAAAGTTCTTGTTGAATTGATACATCAATCATACAAGAGGGAAATTCGACCATCAGCTATTCACATTCAATTTTCAGAGATATGCTACATTTGGTGTGTCTAAAGTTTCCCTAAAGATAAAGCCTACTACCATTACCTAAAAGATGGGCAGCTTGATGCTCTTCTATCTTGGTGGCAGAGCTGCTGTAAAATCAGGTAGATGGGCAAAATTGAGAATTTGTTCACGCTTAAAATGTGTCATTTGATTGCAACTGTGCATATTATTACACACAATATGTCTGTGCAGTTATCTACATGAAAATTGTAAGTGAGATATGCCACTGAATGCAAACATCATGTGAAGATACCACCTCAATATATTTTACATACATCTTCAAAAGACTTACGTACTTCCACAGAGAAACATCCAGTTTCGTTGTCCCGTCAAGACATGAAATTATGCAAATAGCGTGAGCATAAGAAAAATGGAAATTACACAAAATTAGCACAACTCAGTAATCAGGATTTACACAAGATTACGCTTGGGTTTGTTCACATTCATGCATGGTTTTCTATTCACCTGCTCTGGGTCCTATCTGACAGAGTACAATACCCTAGGCTCCAGTTGGTACTGTATCAGCCAAGAGTGGCCTGTCTTTTATTGCTCTTTAGGGCTGACGAGGAGCCAAAAGCAGCCCTGGCAAAAATACTCAAACCAGTCCTGCTCACTTTCTCTTCTCATACTATATCTCTCTTTCCATCTATCCATCCATTTTATCTCTCCTTCTCTCCTCCCTCTCTTCTCCTTTTCAGAACTCTTCCTCTCTACCTTCCTTACCCCTCCATCTCTTTCTTTCTCTCTTGAAACCTCCCATGCCTGCTACAGTTAACGTTGGGGAGCTGGGGAAAGGGGCAGAGGCACCAGGGTCAGCTCTGATGTTTGAAAACTGGCCCCCAAGGGCTCCAGCCCACCGGGAATACCCCAGTGGAAAAAAATGCCTGTCCAGGCTGTTGGTGTTTGGTACGATGCTGGAGCTAATGCTTTGAACAGTTACTGGTATGCAGCACCCTTCTATTTATAGATGGAAAATGAGAAATCAGCCTTGATAATCAGCTATGTGCTACTAGACTGCCAACCTTAGGGAGCAGAGGCTAGACAACTCAATCAGTCCACAGCATAAGAAAATGGGGAAAAGAAGTTCCAGACTCGCTAGCTGGTTAACTCAAGAAATTCTGACTAAGCCTAATGGCCAGATAAAAAGTATAGAACTAAGTCTACCATAAATTCCTCCAGTGACTTACAAATACATTCAGTGAGCTAGAAATAGAAGCAAACAAAAAAAAGTGATTGCAATATACTTTTTTGAAGATTTAAAATGTACAACATCTAAAAGCTACTGTATTTTACATCACACATAAATGTTGATAGCTGTTGGTAAATGTAGTTATTCTTTGTTATTCTCATTCGTGTGCAGAAAATGCTAAATTTGCCAATACCCTACTTCTCTTAAGGAATCCTGCTGTTTATTGAACAACCTAATGATGCATTGCTCCATGTTGGAAGGTGGTTTATTAGTAGGTGCAGGTAGGTACCACAGTAGAATCCATGGGAATCTTAAAATTATTTCACAGGTTGGACAATCTGTAGAAGTAAGTCAGGCAAATGTATTTATTTATAAAATATATTCCCCTCTTGAGAAATCCTATGAGATATGGAAGTGTCCATCTTTTTCTCACCTATAAAATCCACGCAGTTCTGCATTTTGCAAAAAAGAATTATAAGAAGACCCAGCCGGTGGTAATGTTTGTAATTTCCCACAACCTATGTGTTTGTTGTTTTGCATTGCATCTTAAAAGTGCATTGTCCTTAACGCACACCCTTTTCAATTTGTACCATAAACTTTGTACTGTGGAAACTTTAACATACTATGTTTACAGCAAGGCAGGCACCACTTCTGCCAGCGCAGTGGTGGCTATCAGTATGCAGGGCTGGAAGCACCACTTACTATCATGTTGGGTTTGTGTGCAAGGAAGCAGTACCTTGAAGCCATCTACAATGAGAGCCTTCCAGCACTGGAAAGGCTTGTGATCATCAGTGAGAGTGGGCGCTGACTGGATTCAAGTTACATGTGCGATGAGTAGACGCCATGTTGTAGTGTATTGACATTGAACTGAGTTCCTCAGTGGGCCACAGGCATTTGCATTTCTAAAGAGATGGCAGCTATCTTGGATTACCAGGTATAGCTTCCCTTGTTCCATGCTATCTAATTTGTGCTACAATGTTGCTGCTGCCGGGACCTCGGTACATGGATGAGGCCTCTTCTTCCATAAGGGCTGTATTTTGGACCTTTTGATTCTCAGAGAAGTATCCTGAAGCCTTGTTGATTTACAAATAAACATTGACTATTTTTTCACTCTTGTCTGAACTCTAAAGACTGGAGTTATATGTTTTGCTAAAAGTTCCTGTGACACAACAGGATTGTAAATAAAAGGACATTTTCTAGGTATACAAATAGTAATCCATGCAGTGTATAAGGTATTAGATTTCAACTTTGCAAATAGATTTGATAAGTGTAAGGAATCACAGGATGTTAACAATGCTTTTGTTTCCAGTTTCCAGTGGAGTGGAGCGTGACACCGTTTGAGGTAATTATTGTAACATAGTGATATTTGCCAGTATATGTATGTTTAGCAATATATTCACGGCTCTTTATGTTGGACTTTGAGAAATTCCCAGTATCTTGTCAAAGCATAGAGTTGGTTATACAAATATACTAATGAGGTATCTCATTTCACCATTACAGTTATGCTCAGTGTTCCATTGACACATTACTTAAGGCATCTCTTTTTCTTGTACAGTTCTTCTACATCCGTCAGCCTTCCTTGACCCCAGAAGTGATGAGTCCTGTGTCTCTGTTTTCACTCATATCATTTTCCACTTTCCCCATGTCTACCTCTTGCTCTTATGTTCTACTGTATGTAGTCCATTGTTCTTGCATACAAGGTAAATGTAAAACGTGACAGCAGTCAGCCTTCCTAAGTTTCCTGCCTGTTCAGTTAGCATTCTTTGCCTGTAGTGGATGTGACAACATGGCAGAAGAACTTTCAAGAAAAATTTTTAATTGCTGGCCCGACAAGTCATAACAGCATTGTAGACTTGTCAGCAAGTTTCTTCTATTTTCCAAACACAAGCACCCAAGCCATTCCATACATAATGATCTCAAACAAAAAAACAGATTGTGGAAAAGACATCGCCGGGGCTGTCCTAAATAGGGCAGTTGCAATGCCATTCTCACCCCTGAATTGGAATGTAGAGGGTGTTTCTGTCCACAGATTCAACGTTTGTGCACTGTCTGAATCACAATATTTCCCCACCAAGCAAGTGATGTGAGAGGGGGGCTACCGATGTTTGGCAAATGTCCAGTTAACACCTTCTCTAAAGGAGGCTGTATATTACATCCCTAGGTGTAAATCTATACAGATCCTGAACTGTCACTACATAAACACTTGCACATTATTTTAAACACCTAACTGCTGCTTAGAGTGGCAAACCTTTTATTTAAACTGGCCCAGTGTCCTGACTGGGTCTTGTTGTAAATTTTGAAATTTTAGTGCTTTAGAAAGAGAGTACATCCTATCCTGTTGCCACTTTATATACAGCTTAGTGAAACATTACTTGGGTGCTGATTGTGAGTCTGGCGGTGGGGCATGACAGTGGCAGTCTTCCAGCTGCCCATCACGACTAGGGTGGTCAGATCACCATTGCACCACTGCAACCCCCAGGGATCAGAATTCCCTGGCAATAGCGCGGTGGTCTTGAGGCCGCAATATGCTTGGTGGGACTACTGCAGTCTTGCCAAGCATATTGCAAATTTTCTCTCCGCCATGGTTTTCATGGTGGTTCCTACTCCATAAAAACCATGGGGCAGAGGAAACAAAGGGGGCCCTACAGGGCCCCCTGTTGCTTCAGGGCCATGGGGTACATGCTGGGGGGCACATGGTGTGCCCCCCTATGTGCATGCACCTCAGTCCCTGCATGGCATGGACTGCAGCAGTCTATGCCCTGCAGGTACTGCCTTTGATGTTCCCTTTGCAGTGACTAAAATAGTCATAATATGGCGGGCGGTGCGCACAAAGGTTTGGCAGTGCGGTGGTGCATCGTTCCCACTCCTGCACCACCAAACTCGTAATCAGGCCCTTAGTGGAAACCCTAAAGTCTATATTTTAGCATGTTGAAGAAGTGTGAGTGAGAGAGGGTAGGCATTAGTTTGTTCTCCTAGCCCATGTGTGCCAGAAGGGAGCGATTCAAAGCAGCTAAAGGCATTCTCGTTGAATTGCTGAACATCCCATGCAGGGATTATTCTCACAATATAGCTTTAAAGACACTATTGCATTCATAATAGTGACCTCAAGAGAAAGAGAGCAAGTGTAAGAGAAGCAAATGTGTATTAGAAACCGTCCTGTTATGAAAAATTGTAAATAACTTAGAGCCTTCAAGATGGCAAAATGGCCTCTGGATCTCCTCTATATAGAGTGGCATCGTGGGTGACAAATTAAGAGCTGGAATGCCACCTGAGCAATCACCAGTGGCTGCCATTCCATCCATCATCTTGTTATTTAGTACTGCTGGGATTGTCATGTGACGTCTTCAGGGGGTCTTATTCCTCCAGTGTGGAATTCCACATAGCCTAGAATTAGGCATATGGAAAAAAGGAGCCACGCTGCAAATGCACACTTCTTTTTCTTTTCTGTATGGGAATAAACCTCCCCAGCAAATCTGGGAGTAGTCCTTTACCCTTCCCTCCCTGGAAATTGAGTTACTCCAGCCCTTCTATGGAGTATATTTGCAACCATTTCCAGGATGTGAAATCATTGGATCGGAATTTTCAAACTTCAACAAACATGTATGTTTGTGGGCATTAACAAACGTACAAGGCAAACCACACCCTGGAATGCCCCTTCCCACTCCATAAGTGGTTCTTACTACGATGGACTTCTTCGCACTCATGGAGGTGAAATGCACAATAGTAAATCCATTTAGGCGTACCAGGTATTCTTTTGCAAATTCTTGGCAGGCGTAAATGTAGATATTGTTGGCAGTAAACATGAATTTACAACCAAAACTGCTTTTGTTAATAGTGACCGTTGTTTTAGGGAAGTTAAGTGTTGTCTTTAGAGTAGTTTTATAGTTTTACTGTGTGAAGTCACCAAGATGAAATATCCCTGTTTGTGGTGATGAGTCTTGCTTTAGTTTCTCAAAAAGCCTATTGAGGGAAGCAAAACCTGGTATGTTAAGCTATAGATAACTTAAAACATTTGTGGAAAGGACTGGTTCTCAAGAAATTGAATGGTGTTGTTGTACATTACCAAAAAAAAAAAAATCAATCAAAGATGCCTGCCATTGTGTGCTGACAAATGTTGACGGCAGTGCACACACAGATGGTCATCTTGGATTTTTTGTGAAGTCCTTCAGAAACCATTAACAGGTGGCCACCCATGTTGTAGAATGGTTTTCTGACATGAACGCATATAAAGTCATGCAAGTGGCCTGGTGGAAAACTGCCCTTAACTAGATGGTGGTCGGTCCACAGGATTCTATCTGAGGTCCCAAATTCAAGATAAAGTAGAGTAATTTCCTGTAATTACAGTTCCAATTAAATTATATATAGGGAAGTATTTCCAATTGATGGACATTGCAACTCATTCCTTCTGATATTTTTCATCATGTTCTTTGCCCCCTGCTAATATTTTTAACCTTGATTTTTGCTCTAGCAGTTGGATTTCCCTTTCTATATTCTTGCTTAGCTCTTCCCTCTTCTCTGATGCCAGCATTCTTTGGTACCTTGTTAAACACTTCTGTATTCATCTAAAATGCAATCAAGAGTTTCAAAACAGCAGTTGAAGTTTGCTACATGTGTTTTTTCCTCCTAACATCGGACATCTTTCACATGTACTATTACGTGGAAGGTGGCAGTGTGGCTACAGGGGAGAGTCACCATTTTATTGAGCAATCAAGAAGGGGACTCAACAGACCTCAATGTCTAGTCATTGACAATCTATGAGGCCTGAAAGAGAGCATTAAATGTTTGCCATTTGTCAGCAACAAATTTGTTGCTGGAGATGCCATTTGTCTTACTGCCCAGTCATCAGTTTTTTACTCTGCCAGTATTCTCATACAACACCTTCTTAGATGTGTAGTAGGCAATATAGTGCAAGAAAGATTACAAAAAAGTGTGCAGTATGAGGGAAGAAGTCTGAACAGAAGGCAGTACTACAAATCAATCAATCCTGTGCACAAGGCAAGTTGGCAGCACTATATAGGGCCCAATTCCGATGTGGTTAGGAAAGCATTCCCACCTAGGGCCCGATTACGATGTGGTTAGGAAGGCCTCCAGCGGAATTCGCTCCTTCCGAATCGGATCAGGAACATGTCTTCCCGATGGGGGGGCCAGATTACGATGCGGTTAGGAACATAGGCTCCCACAGAAGTCAATGGGAGTCCAACCAAATCGTATCTGGAAGCATCCGGATGCATCATACTCGGTCGGTCGGACTCTCCCGATCCGAGTCGGTCGGAAACCATTTCCAAACCAATTCGATCAGGAAGATTTCCTAACCGCATCAGAATCGGGCCCATAGTGATGAATAATAGATAAACTGCAAGACTACAGAGAACAGCGATTAAAGTGCATGTTGGTGGCGGTTAAGCAAGACTGGATAGGAGTCCTAGGGCTCAGCTCTGGGACTGCTATTCTAGTCAATGTGATGTTTATAAATAAACTGAAAAATTTGAAAATATTTTCGGTAATAATGATCTTGGTGGGAAAGTAACTATGATTTTCTGATCTTTGTGGCTACTCACCATATTGAAATGGCAAGGGGTAATGTTCATTTTTACAGTCATTTCATACCATAAATTAAAACAAATATGAAAGTTTAATCTGGTTCCTAAATAATTCCAGTAAATCCTGCCATTTCAGTCTGGGTAATAGTGCAGGTGCTATTGACGGATGTTTCTTAATGTTGAACTGGTGCCTGATGTGAGGACGTGATGGCGGAGACAGCACGGAAGTGCAGAGGAGGAGTAAGCTCTCCCGGGCTCCACCGCTAGTGGATCGAATAGTTTTCACGAGCCGCGACCCGTGACCCACGCCCTCTGGCTTAACCACCTAACCCCATTGAAACCCAGTGGGACGCGGAGCGGAGTGGAGGAGCAGAGGCAAAATAAAACAAGCGCAGCCAGCATTAGCGGGTGGCCACTAAGTGTGCGACTCGGCGACCTGCGGAGGCGGCCCGACTAGAATCGGGTGCAGCCTGCAGGTGCCGCTTGTCTACCCGATACTCCAACAAAACCTAACCTCCACCGCCAACGCCCACCAATGGTCATCAAGGCTGGATCTTCGATGCACAAGCAGGCATGCAGGCACGCAGGTATGGAGGGCGCAGAGCGGGCAGGGACAGGAGTGACAGGAGCGACAGGAGTGAGACGCAGTGGAGCCAGGGTGAGTCTGTGCGTGAGTTAGTGGGTGTAATATACCACACATCGCCCCCACTTCCCCGGACTGGCGTGGCTGCCAGAGCCCTCACCGCGATTTGCCCTGCCACTGCATTTTGCTCCACTACTGTGCACTCTTCAGCTGGTCCCATCTTCCTGGGAAAGCACGTGAACACCGGTGGGGGCATTTCACCTTGAGAGAGTGAGGCTGCAGGTGTACTGTGGGCATACTGCGGAGGAGGCCCGGTCAGCTCTGGGCATTATCAGCAGCCCCACCCCACAGAGGCCCTACTTGAACTGCTTTCCCTTACCTCACTTATTGTGGTGCTCAGCAACCGTTTATTAGCGGGCCATTCTTGGCGACCTTGGGTGTCCCCAGGCGAATCCAGATGATACCAGGCACCTGGCAAGCCCACAGTTCCATCCACTCCAGTGGCCCCCAAACAGAAACAAAGCAGAAAATCAAGCAGGCTAATCAACTCCAAGCTATCTCACTAAATCCTGGTAGGCAAGTAACTGAGCAGGACGACTGGACCACGATTCAATTAAGCGAGCCAGCACTTAAGAGCTCACAAGAGCGGAGTTGAGCTGAGCTGCGCAGACCAAATACGAACAGCCTACCGGAAAAAACAAAATCAACATAACCAAAGCACCTTACACCTGCCTTGAGCCATTATGAGATCAGGCAGATCTCGGAAACCCCCAAAAACTGCAAAATAACACTCTGCTTAGTCTAAACTCAAGCAGCCAGTTCATACTGCCCACACAGCCGAAGGCGATAACATTTCCACAGTTGAACCCCTCACACCATCTTCGCTGGACCACTCCGCAAAAAACAATCACCCCAGGATTTTAAAAAGCTTTTGGGACGATTCTGGGAGGGGGGGAGTAATTCACTAAACAATTCAGACTGCGTGTTACAATATAACATGTCCTTAGACCACTCTGCTAAAGTGGGCACCGGTCCTCGGGCCCATCGCATGGCTATTCTGCGCTTTGCTACCAGTAAGCCCATGTCAACTTAACGGCGTGCATCTTTCCGTAACTGTCTAGAGTGCCCTAGAAGAGCCAATAAGGGGTCTAGCGCCAGTGGCAAGCCTATCATGTCGCTCAGCGTTTGAGTTATTAATCTCCAGTAATTAGCTACATCGGGACATGACCAGGCTGCATGCATAAACCCAGCAGGATTGGCTCTGCATCGCTCACATTTTGCAGAGTCGCGGAAGCCATATTGATGTAGCCAATAATTCTATTGAGAAATTTGAAATGTATGAGGCGATGTTGTCCATTCAAGGATATGTGCTGTGTAGCTTCACAACTATAACGCCAAGTGGTGTCATCCAGGGCCTCCCCAAGATCATTTTGCCACTCCAGCCTGGCCTTGGTGAAAAAACTCCTATGATAATCCTGCACTATGCTGTAAATGCTGGAGACTATCTTGTTAGGGGAATCGATGCACAGTATTAAAGAGAAAGGAGCAACTTCAGGCGGTTCCAACATATCGTCCCCGGAACACCCACGAATAGCGTGTCTTACCCTATGGAAGTGAAACCGCGCTAGAGGAGTGGCATTATGTCCCTCGGCCTCAATTTCAGCCCACCCACGGGCCCCGCCCTCCAAGAATAAATATCCAATTTTGGTGCTATTGAGTATCGCCAACGCGTTAACCACCTCCCTCTCCCTGAATATCGGCAGCCATTGGCACCACTCTATCGGAGTCAAGGGGGAGTATAGGATGGCGCCCGTCTGCCTCTTCAGCAGGTTCTGCCATGCGTGTACAGTAGCGTTAACAGAATCCAGAATACCGGCTCGTCTAGACGGAGCCTGAAATAGCAGCGTAGTAAGGGGAGAGGGAGCTGCCGCCACCGTTTCGATCTGCAGATGAGGTAGGCCAGTTTGCTAGTGAACCCAATGGTAAGCATGTGAACACTGCGCCACCCGATAGTAGAGCTCCATATCTGGCGCCCCAAGCCCCCCATATTGTGAGGGAGTGTTAGTGTTTCCCACTTGGCGTGAGAATGTTTACCAGCCCAGGCTAATTTCACCAATAAAGATCTAACAACTCTAAAGAAGTGTGCGGGTAGCATCATCGGCACATCTAGAAACAGGAATATGAACCTCGGCAGCACCACCATTTTCATCAGGGAGATGTGACCCAGAAGTGATAATGGTAAACGGCTCCAGCGATATACATCCTCCTCCAATTTAGCGATTGCTTTACCATAAATCTCGCAGACTACCGCCTAAGAGTTTGTGTGGACTTATACGCCCAGATAGTGCATCGCCTCGGTGATCCAGGATAGTGGGAAATCTAGTTAGATAGGCTCAGTGGTCGGGGTGAGGGTGAAAATTATAGACTTAGTCCAATTAATTTTGAGTCCAGAGAATTCGCCATATTGTACCACTTCTCTCAGAACCAGTGACAAATTGGACTTAGGGTCTCTAACATACAGAAGCGTGTCATCTGCGTAAGTAGATAAGTGTTAGATTATATCCTGGGAAACAAATCCCTCTATGCCCGTGGTATTCTCTAAGGGCACACGCAAGAGGCTCCGCTACTATAGCAAATAGCAGGGGCGATAAAGGGCACCCCTGGCGGATGCCTCGTGATATCTTGATAGGTGCAGTAACCGAGTCCTCCACCCTTATCCTGGCAGTTGAGGAATTGTATAGGACCGTCACTAGTTGTAGGAAGACGTCACCCACACCCATCCGCCTCCATACTGATATCATGAAGGCCCATTCAACAGAGTCAAAAGTCTTTTCTGCGTCAAGAAAGACCGCAGTAGCTTTGATCTCCGGCCTAGTGTGTTGTATCGCGCCAAACACAGTGCGTAGATTGTACGACAAGCTGCACCCCAGGACAATCCCTGTTTGTTCAGGCCCAACCAGCTGTGGCACCAGTGGGGCCAAACGGATAGCCAAAATTTTAGCAAATAGTTTGGTGTCTACATTGAGTAGAGATAAGGGCCTAAAAGACGAGCATTCATCGGGTGGTTTGCCCGGTTTCAAAAGCGTGACTATCAAGGCTTCCCGCATGGCGGGGGGCATCTCCCCTTTCTCACAAATCTCCTCAAAAAGAGTGATTAGGTGAGGGACTAGGAGCTCCTTAAACTCTTTGTAGAATGTGACAGTGAAACCATCCTGTCCCGGGGCACCACCAGTGCACATGGTCTTTAATGCAGCAAGGACTTCCCAAGTATCTAGCGGCCTCATAAGGTATTCTCTGTAATCGTCTGCCAACCATGGCATTTTAATATGCTCTAGGTATTCAAGGATCACTGCCCCATCAGCTGACACTCTGGAACGATACAGGTCTGTATAATACTGGCTAAATCTGTCTGCTATTGCAGTCGGATCTCTCAGCAACTCCCCAGTTGCTGCGCGTAGTTCCGTAACTCCAGCCGACTCCCTTCTGTCACGCAGCAGGGCCACTAAGGTTGCATCTGGTCGTTCCCCTTCCCATATGTTTTGGCGACCGCGTATTTCCCCATATGTTTGACCTTCCTGTCGGCAGTTTCATGGTATTCCTCCAGCGTTTTTTAAAAATCCTCTGTAGCCTGATCGTCGCCCCTGCCAAGACCACTCGCTCCAGGTCAACTAAGCACTTCTCGAGAAGATCTAGTCGTCCTCTCAGAGAGCGGAAGACCCCTGAGTGCTTAGATATGCCTATCCCTCGTATGTAGACTTTGAAGGATTCCCACACCGTGGAAAACTGGCATACAGATCCGATATTTATATAAAAAAATTACTCTATGGCCTCCGACATTTCTGAATTTAAAACGCTGTCTAGTAGTGAGTATGGCAGGAACTGCCACGTGAATGGGGTAGGTCTCTTCTGCAGACTCTCAATGTCCAGCAGAATAGGAGAGTGGTCTGAGTAAGAGCGAGGGTGTATCGCGCAGTCGCGAATCTGAGGGAGTAAGGATTTGGAGATGAACCAATAGTCTATTCTAGTGTGGAGATTATGAGGGGCGGAATAGTGGGTGAAGCTCCCCACCCCTGGACAGCATAAGCGCCAGACGTCCAACATACCCAACTGGGTAATTGCATCAATAATAGCCTTAGCCTTAGCCGACAGGCGCCGGGCGGGGCCCCCGGAGCGGTCCTGTGCCGGATCGAGCACACAGTTAAAATCCCCACCCCAAATTTACGGTAGCAAGGTGTCACTTCTCAGACACTTCAGCAGATCTCGATAGAATTGAGGATTATCGAAGTTAGGACCATAAATATTAAAAATAAGCATATCTATTCCCCGCCCTTTGCACCTAGAAACAGCATATCTGCCCCCGTGTCAGTCTCTATAGCTTTCAGAGTGATCCCTGATCCAGGGTTGACCCATGTGAGAACCCCCCTAGTGTGGGTGGAAAAACCTGCCACGTGGAAAGGGCCCTGAAGTCGTCTGCGCATTAGCATTTTGCTGTCTGTGGGCAAATGGGTCTCCTGCAGGAGAGCAACATCTATTCCATATCTAGTAAGATAAGCTATCACTTTTCATATCTTCCTGAAGTCATTAAGCCCCCTGATGTTCCATGTTAAGAACCGTACTTTACTATACTGGCCCTGCGCCATACCTGGTGTTCATAACTATGCGTGCACTATTTCTGTCCACTACATTCCCCTGGTAAATGTTTCTGTAGAGGTGTCTCACTAGTAAAATATTTGAATGCGTTGAGTACACTGTGATCGTAAAAACAAACCCTTAAACCCCCCCACCCACGCCATGCAATCCCCAACTGAGCATAGTCGAAAAACCCACCCTTCCCCCCAAACTAGAAATCTTCTGGCATAACGCCATACGGTGGGTAACACAGAGGGGCGTATGTTGCCGCCTCACCGCAAAGTGCGGTGAAATAAGATGATGTCATCTGATCACATAATATACATCCGACTAATAACATTTAGTTGAGCCTCAATATTACAGGGGTAGGCAGCTACTGCCATCCCAAAGTCTTTCCGATCAAGACAAGGTATATCGCCCATCGCCATCATCAGGTCCATTGTCTCAGTGTCTGCCCCAATATTCGCCAGCCCCCCGCGTTGCAAAGCATAACTCAGTCACAGTTTCCACCTACCCTTTCGGAGATATGCGAGAGTACCAGCAAACCACCATGTTAGTCTTACTCTTCCAAGTCGCCGCCAGCAGCCTCAACCAGCTTCTAAGGATCTCTAATCCGCTCGTCGGTTTTAGCGTAGTCCTTGAGGGCTTTCTGCAGGGACTTGGGATCTAAAAAAATCGTTGATTTGCCGTTCATGGTGACTCTCAAGCTGGCCGGGTATAGCATAGGGTACTCCAGATTATGCTCTCTCAACCGACGTTTCAACGGAGCGAACTGTCACCAGGCCTCCTGCACCTTCATGTTGAAGTCCAGGAAGAGCGAAATTGAGGAGCACTCAAATTGAAGATCTCATTTCTCTCTGGCCTGAGTCAGCGCAGCATCTCTGTCCCTATAATTCAGGAGTTTAGCAATGACTGGGTGCGGCGGCACGCCAGGAGGAGGCCTAGGGCCAAGGGAGCGATGGGCAAGCTCAACCACAAACATGGCAGAAAAAATATCTCAGCCCAGGAGCGTAACCAGGAGCTTCTCTATAAACACCTCCATGTTGCCCATTGCGGTAGATTCCGGAAGGCCTGTGATGCGAATATTAGATCTCCTTGACCTATCCTCTAAGTCCTCTGCCTTATCCTGCAGTACGGTGAGGATTTTCCCAAACTGCTTCTTGGCATTGTCTGTCTCCGTCTGAGCTTCTTCGACTTCCGACACACGTCGCTCAGCCATGTCCAGGCGTTCGGCGTGCTTGTCAAGCCTCACCGACACGTGGTCCATGCGGTAGGCTAGGGTGTCAATGTTGCCGTCGATAGTGGACAAACTCTTCTGCATCGTAACAAGTATTTGCTGGATATCCCCAGCAGATTCCTCAACTGTGTCTGTCTGCCTTTCGGGAGACCGGGCCTCCCTTATCTCCCTGTGCCTCGACTTTCGCTGCTCAAACTGCAGCTTGGGCTGAGATTTGTCCACCTTGCCCATTCTGATGGATAGACCAATCTACGTCGCCACAGCACCCAGGCCAACAGCCGCTCCAGCCACCGCACTCAGATGTCAAGGACAGTTGGGCAATTTCCCCAGACCTCGGTGAAGCCTCTGATTCAAGACAGGACGCTATTAATAGTCCGAGAGCTGCAGCACCAGGCGCCCCAGGAGGGAGAGCAGCAAGCTACCGGGGGGGGAGGAGGGCAGTCCCAAGGCTGCAATCAGGGCTCAGTAGTCTACGTACACTGGTTAACAAAATTGCACTCACTACAGAGTGACCACTGGTGTCCGGGCGCTGACGAGCCGACGAGGGCCCTCTCTGCTATCTGGGCAGTAGTTGTGAATCCCTTTCGCAGCTCATGGTTGCTAAATATGGCCTCTTGCCACCAGGTATCAATCTAGGGCCACACTCACTAAGCTGTCACCACCGTTTCAAAATCTTCTTTGCAGTTCGCTTTGCAGCCCGGAAGGCCTGCACAGCTGGGTACACGTCGCCCGCTCCGTAGGCATGACGAGTGAGACCGCACGGTCCCGGCAGCCATCCGCCCTCCAGGCAACTCCCCAGGCAGCAGCTGGCGACGTTCTCCAGTGGGGGCAGGTCGTTGCATGTTCCAAAGTCAGGGGACAAGAAGCTCTTGCAGCTAGTACTCCAGTGCCAAGCGATCAGGCAAGCGACCCTCTCTGCACCCGCACAGGCTCAGGGACTAGGCAGCAGGACCCCAGAACAGCTCCCTCATGTCTTGTGCATCTGAAGTACACTGCCTGGACTCTGGCCGCCGCCTCCACTCATCTCAAGGGAGCCAGATCCCAACGATCTCAGAGGCCTAAACACGAGCTGGACGCCCACTTCTCTCTGCAGCGACCAGCGGGTCCGGACGACAGCTCCCAGGCCTCAGTAAGCCTCTCTATATCGCCGTCTCCAGCGCCAGGCCGCACTGTCACAGCGCTAGGCCTTGCTCGTCTGCAGCGCCCCGCGCTTTTCCAGATGCTCTACAAGGGGTGATAGGGGCACTGGACGAAGATGCTCCGCAAGTACTCTAAGAGGCGACGAATGAACAGGTTATTGTCAGCTCGGATGTCAGGATTCCTTTCGAATAGTCAAGATGGCTTGCGGAGCTCGCTCATAACGTGGCCATCTTGAGCCCTGGCAAGCTCCGCCCCCCTTCCCCAACCTTAATTTCCTCAAACCATTCCAACTCTTGTACCAAAGAGTCAGACCCCACATACTCAGGACATCCATTGGAGACTTCACCAAAGTGGAAGGACCTGTTACTCAGTCCATTCAATGAGAAACAGGATGAAGCAGTGCATCATTCAAACACTTCTGCAATCGCCGGTCTCATGCATGATTACAACGCCCTGCTGCGAAAAGGGTTCTGCCAGTCACAGCCACATTAATGAAGAAACCTCGGAAGGTACGTCCATAAACAACAAATCTCACGAGAGTAACGCATCTTCTTTTATTTCACAAAGCAACTTACAAAGCAAGCCAGCTCGGCACTCTGTATCGTCCCCATTGTCCTCTGTACTCTTGTGGACATTGTTCATAAATACAATGGAGGTGATCTCATCGGCCATTAAATTCTATTCATCAAAATTCAAGTGGAACTATTGTACATCTTGGCCACGCATGTTTCAGGCATAGAATAAAACATTCAGGACTTAAATAGCCTAATAAAGCGAGTACAAAAAGATCCTGAGACAGCATATCATTCTTGTAAATGCGCCGCCACTCTGGATCACCTAACAGCAATTCCAAGTATTCTGTCTGAAATCCTCATGATAGCTAAATCCTCCAAGCTGCCTGGGGCAGCATCAATTCCCACTACAGTAAACCTGGAAAGCCCTGCACCACTATTCCCCACCAAAATTTTAACATCGAAGAATGATACCAAGGTCTTATGGGCCACAGAGGCAGCCCTTACTCCATCAATAGTGTGTCACCAATTGGGACCAATAACAAACAAAACTCAAAGTGAGGCATCGCCGGTTCGCTCTGAGGGCCTTGCTCAACATCAGCAACCTCCCCTAACCAAAAGGGAATGCAAACAACTCAAGAAAGCCAGGAACAACCGCCATATAAGATCATTAACCCCCCAAACACCACAACATTGCACTGACCAGTTAATGCTCAGCGACTCTCACCATAGGCTGGAGGTGTACCCAATTTTTCAAATGCACAAAACGCAGCCCAGCAAAATGACAAAACAAAACAGCAAAAGAGACTGCGATCCTGAAATGGTGATCCACACGGAACCCTTTCCGCAGCAACTGAAATCTGGCTAAACCACAATAATACATCAATTGGCCATGGCAGCCCAATCACTGGAAAACCATGGCACCAGCACATGGCCTTAAAAGTCCATTACTTTTCTCAGTGGGAGACAAAGCTAGCTGGTGCAAATCTGCATAGGCAATCATCTTCTACAGCACAAACGGCCCCCCAAAGTAAGCAACTGGGGGAGGCGCAAACAGCTTTACAGCACATGAAGCTAGCACGAGATTATATTGAGGCACTGCCCAACCCACAGATCACAACATGCCCTCGTTCATTTGATCCAAAGGCAATGCCATCCACCCCAGCTCATTCCTTCTCTCAATCTCTTTCAGCCACCGCCATTCACCAGGGCGACCACCATCCCTTTCCCCAAATGCTGGAGCAAATTACTCGCATGCCTTCTGGGGACAGACAACAAGCTAACTCATCTCTTGAGTCAGTCCCCAATGATAGCATCCAGTGCCTGACTCGTTCCGAAACTCATGGACTCACCTCACGGAGACTAGAAATGATTCCTCTTTATAGGTCTAGAGGACGCCATGACACACTGAACAGAAGTGCAATCTTGAAATTCATTCCAACAATAGAAGCATTGAGCCACGTGAAAACAGAAGACATAGATGGCATTGAGTTCAAACCCAGTCAAGAGAGGGCAGGGCACAAAAGCATGGTCGTCACCTGGGCCAACACTAAAACAGCTACGATGGTTTAGCAACAAAGAGATCGCATCTTAAACTTGGGCATTGAATTAGAAACGTTTGAGCCAGAGAGGTACCCCAGCCCGTTACAGCCACAGCAGAATTATTACCCGAGAATTGGCACAACATCAGCCAGCACCAATCATAGGTTTCAAAGAGTACCAACAACAAGCAACAAAAACATCTAAAGAGGGCAGAGCAGCAGGAGGCCTCTCAATCTACATAGCAACTGACCTCCAGCTGCGTCAGAACAGCGTAGACCTTGGGCTGGCATGGGCGCAATGCCTTAAACTCTCACCTCATCAAGACCTAGGACCACAAACCAACACCGCATACGCCAACCTATTACTTTGCAAAGTTTACATTCATCCATCCAGGAAGAACAAACAGGACCAGATCATCTCACTAGTATCAATCCTAAAATCACTACAGAAGAAATTCCCACAATACAAAATGATATTGACTGGAGACTTTAACATGCACTTGCTACAAACAGACTCCCAAGAGGCAAACCAACGTCATCTACTAAACAATTACCTTCGGTAATTACAAAGCATCAAAAAACTGATCATCTCCGGAAATTGTACATTACAGCTCTAGAAGCAAAGGACTGTGTGCCCTCAGTGGCCTCCTTCCACTAGACCAACCAGCTGATTCACAAGGAGCTTCAACACAACCACATCCATTTTAGACTACACACTTGTGGACTTAGAGTCCTTTGATAAAATTGGGTCTTTTTCTATAAAATCAAGAATAGAAAGTGACCACTTTCCTCAGCAGGTCGAACTTCTCATACACCCAACAAAACCCCCAGAAACCAACGACGTAATCGCCAATCCTTGTGCCTACAATCAAAAACGCCTGGCCTGGAACGGAAGGAGGGCAGCAGTCATTATGAACTTCATCATCACATTCACTTCTCAACCAAATTCCCCACCACAACCAGCGACATGGTCCAACTGGGAACTCCTAACAGCAGGTCTGGTCTTCCACTGGCCAGCAAATACTCCACAGACCCTCAAAACGATAACTAAAGGGGCCCCCTGGTTTATCGCAGCCCTTCGGAGAGAAAAGAGAGCAACCAACAGGAAAATCAGGCAGTTGCACAAAAATAATTCAACGTCTAATCACTCTATAACAGAGCAAATTGCAGCCCTATGGTGCGCCAATAAGAAGGCACTCTGGGCGGCTAAAAGATCCCATCAGGAAACCATTTGCATAAAACTGTTACACACAAGCAAAACAAAAAACAGCAAAAAGTTCTGGGCAGAAATCAACACCCTCGCAAACGGCAGTCATTGCCATCACAATGCAGGCATCTCTGAATCGGACTGGATAGAGCACATTGAGGCAGCCCGCCCTGAGAAATCCACCCACAGTGCCACACCAAAAGAGGTAACTATCAAGGGCGCATTTCCCAATGTAAGTTCACCTGACACTAATTGGCTGGAAGGAGTGCAGGTGGGGCAATCCCTGAAGAAACTGAGTTCAGATGGGGCACCAGGACCAAACGGACTTCCCAATGCAGTATCCAATACGACCAGGTCTTCTGGGCATCATACCATACCCGCCAGTTTAACTTGGCATTCACCACCAACATAATTCCACCATCATGGAGAGATAGCATTTTTCACCCCATTTTTAAATCAGGCTCACGGACAAATCTGGCAAATTATAGATTAATCGCCTTGATCGACGTTGAAGCTAAACTCTACGCGACTAATCTTCTGATCGACCTGGAAGCATGGCCATCGGCCGAAATAATCATCCCGGCCACCCAAACGTGGTTCCTGGCAGGCATGAGTACCATCATTAACCTCCTGGCTCTCATCCTCATGATCAAAAAAGTTACCCATAAGGCTTCAAATCTATACACCCGTTTTGTCGAACTAAAATCCGCTTTCAACACGGTCCCGAGAGGCCTCTTATGGGCAAAATTGGCCAAATGGGGAGCGCCCCCAAACCTTCTCAAAGCCACCAATAATCTATACTCTGACACCTGGGTACAAATCAAAATAGGTAAGGGTGATAGAATGACCAAAAATATCCCCACATCCATTGGCCTCAAACAGGGATGTGTTCTCGCCCCGTGCCTTTCAATATTTACACAGCAGACCTGGACACCCTGCTATCTGAAGTCTTGAGCGATTAACCAAAACTCGCACAAAGACCAGTGCGCAGCTTACAATATGCAGATGACATTGTTTTATGCAGCAGGACTTCCATCGGCTTGCAGCGTCAAATCACCACTCTAAATAGTAGATATGAATCTTTAGGCCTGAAGCTAAACTATAGCAAAACCAAAGTCATCAGCTTCTTGTCAAAAAACAGACAGCATAACTTCAACTTTAAATGGAATGTCGCTGGCAATAAGATCGAACAGGTGAATACCTACAAATATCTAGGGGTGGAACTGGACTCGAGACTAAACTTCAAAAAACACTTTGCACAACGAAGGGCCTTGGCAAACAAACTGTTTTTTGCCCTCAATCTAATAAACAAAAAAATGGGTAGTTCGTCTCAATCATACTTATTGCAAATTATCTGCGCCAAATTTTTACCGTCTTTGACTTATGGTTCGTAACTCCTCAAAGGCAAAGATGCAACGATTCTTAACACTTTACAGTCTGTTCTGTTCAAAAAGATTTACCGCACACGACACACCAAGTGCGCTTGGAATTCCGACTCAAGCACCAACTCCTGGTGAGATCGGCTTCTCTAATTAAATTGTGCTGGAAGTTGAGAGCCGCCCAACCCGAGTACTTGGCCGCTTTCTGTTGGTCTGAAATGAAAAGCCAGCACACGATCAAAAACAGCTGGCCAATTGTGCTCCGCCAAGCTTTGTCAACCCTCAACTTACATGAGGCCTGGGAGCTAAAGATTAGCTATGCGGCATTTAACAAAATCACCAACAAAGCTGCCAAATTAAAATCATGGTCGATGGATAAAGGTGAACTGGCAAAAAAAAGCACAGCTGGTCATTAATTAGATTTTAATTAATCTGCAAAATAAATATATTACTTACTGGTTAATATTTTGCTAATTTAAAAGTTGTAATACTTTGCGTCAAATGGTAATGGTTGATGTCATTCATTTATTGGTTTGACAATAAGGTATATCAGCATTTCACTATGGCAATGTTTAAGGACCTGTTACTGTAATTATTTTCTTAATTTCCAGCCATGCTATCATTTCACATAAAATACAGTTTAAACAACATTAAAAAGTTTAAAAGTATATATATTTAATATACCACATTGCTCAGTTTACATGTAAAATCAGCATAGACCACATTGCTCAGTTTACATGTTAAATCAGGATATTCAGTTTTGTTCTCCAGTTATCACCTATAGAAAGGCAGTGAGGACAGCTCCTCCATGAACATCTAGCACATCACAAAAATACGTCTTCACAGAAAAATTGTTTATAGAGAAATCTAGGTATTGATAAAGCACCAGCGAGAGACCTAAACCCTTTTTCTTCACACAAAAGATAGAATGAAAATTTTAGAACATATTTTTTACATCAAAATTATATTTCACCTACCCCCTCCTAATCTGTACCTCGAAAGCTGACATTACTCTTATACTAAGGAGTGTTACCTATGAACTCAAAAATATTGTTTGACTATAATATTGTGTACAAATTGGTGATACTACAAAAATACCATAGGCCAGAATATTAATTTAAGTATATTTTTTTGTTATTGTATATAATGTCGAACTTTAAAATATCATATAAATAAATATCATTGTACATATCATTTTTGTGTATTATCATATTAGTCTTCTAGTCAAATCTATCTATAAATAGATGTTAGAATATATTTAATTGGTATAATAGTGTATTAATATATTTATATTATTTTGTTTTTCCTCAATTTATTAGGGGTTTGTATGAATAGTGTTTTATTAAAACATTATTTATTGGTTGTTTTTCTTGTAAACAAATACTAAAGTTAATTTTTTTATACTTCATATTATTTGTATTTGGTTAGGCTGTTGAGTTTATTGAGTGTTGGTGGGGCAATATTTTATGTAAATGAAATATATGTTGTGAATTTATTAGTTATTATATAAATGAATTCATTCAACTGTTTATTGTTATAAATGTTTATTAGAGTGAAAATAAAAAATATTGGAGTTGCTTTACTAAAACTTTTAACTTGTAAAACAGTTAAGAAAATGTTTTTTTTTGGGAGTACCTACATAGCAGTTTGCAATTTTTGCAGAATTTATTATATAAATATTGAATAATTTAATTGATAAATTTTGTATTACTAAGGTAATTGTGAAGTATTTTATGTTAAGAAAATTGTTTTAGCTACTAATTTAAAAAATAAACTGTGTTATCTTTCTTCTTTATTTCTTTAGTTTTTTGCTTAATTTTAAGAGAAAATAAACACCTTGCCCCGAACATTTCTTACAAGACCGTTGCCGTGAGGGACCACAGTGCACTCGCTGGAGTGAGATCTGCAAATCAGATCCACACTCAGAACATTGGACTACCCTCTGTCCTCAGAACACTCATGGCACGTTTACATGCGGGATCACCATTACTGTGGTGCATCCTCTGAATTGTGTACTTTTAACCCATCTAGAGAACAAGCGCTGTCTCCCGTGAGAGTAGCGTCCCCAATTTGCACACCTAAAATGAATTTCAAAAGTTTCTGTGTAAATTGTTCATAAAGTTGTTGTTTATTTTATTTCATCTTGATACTATTGTTTTCATAGTATGCATTGTTTAAACGATTGTTTTGTCATTTCTGCCCAATGCATTTCGGGCTTAACCCTTCTTCAGGGGACTTAGTATGCGATAATCGCTTCTGTTTGAATGGTATGAACACGGCAAAAACTTGTGCGTTTGTATCCGCGTTGGTTCAACTAACGCGGATACAAACGCACAAGTGAATATCACGCCGAACCGGCTTTTACATTACCTCCTACGTGGCGGTTACGAACTATTTAACTGTATTCACACTAGTTTTTGCCGTGTTCATACCATTCAAACAGAAGCGCCCCCTACAGCAAGTCGTTGTAACGACTTGTGATGTAATGGTTCGCGATGTAACAACCTGGTCATTGTAACGACCGCGTTGTAATGGCATTCGATGTAAAGCATGCGTAGTAAAGACATATATTCCATTGAGGAACTAGCTAGTCCGCGGAACTGAATGAGGAGGTTAGAGAGTGGTCCAATGAATGAGAACTGTGGGAAGGGTTGCGCATAGAGACAGGATGGGCCACAACTAGCAAGGTCAAACATAAATCAAAATTTAATCCCATCCTACCACACGACAGTATGGACACTCCCATTGAGGTCATAACACGTGAGCTCATGAAAATATGGACCAAGACAAAGAACAAACATGCACATAATTTGACCCATGGACAGAGATTAGCCCTGGGTACACTTACCCCACCTTTGGGTTTTTTCAGTGATTTTTAAGGTTTTTTGAAATTCTATTTCTGAACTATAACGACCCTGTAACCTTTGTTTTTTTAAGTGAATTTCTAAGGTGTTTCAAATTCTAGTTCCTAACTATAATGTCCCTGTAACCTTTTGTTTTTTAAGTGAATTTCTATGTTTTTTTAACTAGTATTCACGTTTGCAGAGTGGTGGAGAAAGGGGGGGGCCTCCGATCAGGTCTCAGGAATACTGCTCTGTCGGGCTTACTGGAGGTGATAGTAGGGCTTTTAGGCCCCCAACAACCCTCAACATCCAAAGGACTTTCTCCCCTCACCAGCATTGTGCCAGGAGGTGAGTTTGCAGAGTGGTGGAGAAAGGGGACGTGGCCTTCGAACATCCCTCAGAAATTCCCCTGTGTGGGACTTACTGCAGGTAACAGGCGGGCTTGTTGGCCCCCAAGGACACTCTAGAGCCAAGGGGACTTCAGCCCCCAGCTAGCAGTGCGCCAGGAGGTGCATTTGCAGAGTGGTGGAGAAAGGGGGCATGGCCTCTGAAGTCCTCTCAGCAATCACCCCTAGGGGATATACTGGAGGTAACAGGAGGGCTTGTTGGCCCCCAAGGACCCTCTTGAGCCAAGATGACTTCATCCTCCAACCAGATGTGTGCCAGGAGGCGTGTTTGCAGAGTGGTGGAGAAAGGGGGCATGGCCTCCATAGTCCTCTCAGCAATCGTACTCTATGGGACATACTGGAGGTAACAGGAGGGCTTGTTGGCCCCCAAGGACCCTCTGGAGCCAACCACAAGTGTGCCAGGAGGCGCATTTGCAGAGTGGAGGAGAAGGGGGTGGGGCCTCCGGCGACTTTCCGGTCTTTATTTATTTTTATTTTTTTTCATTCATTTGGGGAGGGGGGCTGTGTGGCCCCATCTTCCCTCTGCCAATTTTTCCCCATCCCCCGAGGCCAGGCCTATTTTGAATAGGGGAGAGGGGCCACACGGCTCCCCTCCTCTGGGCCTGGACTTTACTTTGTTAGTGTTTTTGAAAAGTAAGACGGAGGTGGGCTGAGTGGCCCCCTCCCAGGCCGATTTTGGCCCTCGGGACCCCATCCACCGGGGCCCAGCCTGTAGTGTGGGTTATTTTCAGTGGGATCCACGGATCCAGTGCAACTCCCGCTGAAATTTTAGACAAATGTTCTTTTTGCCCTGGAAATTCCCTGTTGGTCCCCCTAGAGGCCTAGGGGGTCAGGGTGTTACTATCCTGCCCTCTTTTCTTTTTTTCAATTTTTTTTCCTGTGACCCGAGTCACAAGATTGCTGCCAACACTTCCTGGCTTGAAGTGTTGGCAGCCAATAGGTTCTCAGCACTAGATCTCGGGTGGGGTCACGGATCCTCCAAGTCCCCAGTATATCTGAAAAACTTTTAAATATCTCCTCAACTACAGAACGGATTTACACCATTTAACAAAAAAGTCGCTTTCAGGACAAACAGCAACCTTTCTGCCAAATTTGGTGTAATTCCGTGCCTTGTCTAAAGTTTCCTAAGGAAATTAACATGGGCAAAACTTGTTTTTGAACCCCCCTTTTTCTCGGCCCATGCTTGATGGATCCCTCTGAAACTTTAAAGACAACAGCAGAAGTGAGCTTCAAACTAATTTGGGGAATTTCGTGAAGATGCGCCAAACTATGCCAAAGTTATTGGCAAAACAAAAAACGCTTTTCCTATGAAAACTACATCCTAGCTATAACTACCTACTGGCAACCGCTAGTAGGATATATATATATATATATATATATATATATATAAAAGGGGCCAAATCTACAGGTTTGCATGGCATTTTGATTTCATAAGATGACAAAACATCCAGAATACCAATTAGACACAGCAAGAGCATCCATCCAGTGAGATAAGCTCAGATACAGGTTCGGAAGTGGAAGTGGAGGAGCTGGCAAGAGGTGAAGGGGGAGCAATACTCTTTTCAATATCGGATGAGCTGTGTTTTTTTACAGCAGGATTAAAGGATGGACAACAGAACAATGAGAGGATGAGGGAGACCCAGAGGAGAAGGAAACAAAGGAGAGGCAGCCAAAGAAGAAAAAGAAACACATGGAGGAACAACAGGAAGATTAACTCGGAATCAGAAACAACTATCCAAATAAACAATCAGACTAAAACTATTGTCAATCTTAGTCAAGTACCTCTAACTGGAGATGATATCTCAACTCTAGAACTGGGATTATCATATTGCCACAAAAGTAATTTTAATTACTCGGAAACAAGAATCGATCTACATAAATATATTTGAAAAATCAAATGAACAAAAAGTCATAAATTCGGAGAATCATTTGTGGAAGTTAGTTCACAGGTGGCAATAAGCACTGAACAACCAGAGACTGGTATACAATCCAACCTAGTGGTATCTGATTCGGATGTTTTAGCTGATCTCATTCCCCTGCAAGAGGAGGGTGATTATGAACAGAGTCAGCAATGAACTCAAGACTCTTTAATGGAAGAATTGGTCACAAATAATATGGAGGGAGCAGGGATTACTCCCTTACGCCCCAAATCCCGGAACATCCCACAAATGGCTAGAGAAAATGTGGATCTCTTTTCTGAGAATGTAATTAAGGACTTAGGGCATATTAATTGGATGGCCATGAATGGGAGAGATAAGCTGAATGAAAGAGATAAGACGTTTTTTGCAACAGTAAAAAAATTCAAGAATTTAGGTAATGTGATAATTAAACCGTCAGACTAAAGCGGCAATGCTGTTTCATTGGACAAAGAACTCTATTTGAATGATTGGAATGAAGCCATGTCCCAATTGAATGATACAGAGTGTTACATAAAAGTCACAATGGACACTTACATGTCTGTTAAAGAGAAATTACCACAAAATTTGAAATCTTGGAGAGATCAGGATCTCCTGAGTTGGGATGAATACTGCTACCTAAAAATAAATCATCCAGTAATACCTACCTTTTATATGATACCTACAGTGCATAAAGATTTCAACAGGCCACCCGGAAGACCTATATTAGCAGCACAAAATAGTCTCTTTGAAAATGTTTCTAAATATATAGATTACTTTTAAAATCGTATGGTTTCAACTCTTCCTTTTCATGTAAAGGATACATCAGATTTTTTAAAACAAATTTACGATGTTAAATGGGAATCAGACATGTTATTAATGCTACTAGATGTATCTACACTCTATACATGTGTACAGCACCCAGATGTTTTAAGAGCCACACAAAATTTCCTACGCAAGAGACCCATAGGCTTTGCAGCACAAAATGCCATGCTGTTGGAAATGATGAACTGGTGTATGACAAGGAATATTTTACCATTTGATAACAACAAAGGGGTGCAGCGATGGGTACTTGCTTCACCCCCCAGTTATGCAAATTTGCATATGGGTTGGTGGGAAGAGCAGGTTCTCCGGCCTGAAATGGAGCATTGGGCAAAACATTCCATATTGTGGTTAAGGTTTATTGATGACCTTTTTGTTCTGTGGCAGTGTACTGCAAATTAACCCCGGGCGTAGTGGGCGTAGTGGGGCTACGCAGAGGTCCACGGAGTTGCAAACAAACTCAGTGGAACTCCGCTACGCCACCCGCCTCCGCCCCCCCTATATTATCAAGTAAATCTACATTGCGTAATAGTACATTAAAACCACTTACCTGGCATGCGGCATCCCCAGGCTGCCCTCCTCCTGTTCCGCGCAGTATTGGTAATCCTTAAGAAAACTGCGCATGCGCGCACGCCTGCGCATGTGCATTTCTTGCGAGAAATGCGCATGCGCGTGTGCACACGCATGCACAGTTTTCTCAAGGATTACCGATACTGCGAGGAAGAGGAAGAGGGCAGCCCGGGGACGCTGCATGCCAGGTAAGTAGTTTTAATTTACTATTACGGAATCTATATTTACTTGATAATATAGGGGAGGTGGAGGCGGGGCTGGCCAACTCCGCTCCACTGCGAAGTGAGCAGAGATTTGCTTTCTCCGCGTTCTCCGCGGAAGGAGGAGGAGGCAAATCTCCGCACACTCCGCGGGCGGAGCGGAGGACTCCGCCCGGGGTTACTGAAAATGAAGCAGAGAGATTCATGACAGACTTAAACAACAACACTCTCAATCTGAAATTCACAGGCAGAATAAGTGCAACATCGATAGAATTTTTAGATGTTTTGATTCGGTGGACATGAGAAATTCGAAACGTCCATATACAGAAAGGTGACTGCAGGAAATTCTATTCTTCATGAAGGGAGTTTCCATCCAGCTCCACTGATTAAAAGTGTCCCCTTTGGGGAATTTTACAGAGCCAAACGGATATGCAGAGTACTGATGTACATTAAAATAAAATTGAGGGAGAAATAATCAATCATTTTAAACAAAGAGGATACACACAAGGCTTATTGGAAGCAGCCTCCAACAGAGCTAGGCAACAGAATAGGGAGAGAGCTCTCTTCAACGCTAGCAAAACGGCACTGAAGAAAGAAAAGAAAGAACAGACTCATAGATGTTTTACAACATACAATCAAGAGCATGCTAGAGTGAAAAAAGACATGCAAAAACATTGGCATTTGTTAAAAGTAGATCCTATTATTGGCACAATGGTAACCAAGCATCCACAGATCAGTTTTAGAAAATCCAAATAAATGAGGAACTATCTGGTTAGGAGTGAATTTAAGAGTGGTACCAACATGAAAATGTGGCTCATGCAAAATGAGGGCTTCAGAAAGTGCACCAGATGTAAGGCATGTAAAAATGGGGAAATCCTGACAAATCAAGTGACACCATTTAAGAGAAAAATCAAAGTAAGGGGTAATTTGACCTTCAAATCTAGTTTTGTTGTCTATATCCTAAAATGCACCTGCAAGAAATTTTATGTAGGTAGTACCACCTTGCTCGCACACGAACACATATTACAGTGCACAAGAGCCATAGTAAACAAAATGGGGGATATCTTATAGCACCACACTTCGTGCAGCAACACAAAAGTGACCCCAGAGATTTGAAGTATAGCTGTATGGCGCAGACACCCAAGGGAAAACGGGGAGACAGAGAGAAGTAATTGCGAAAACTAGAAACATCTTACATTTTCAAGTTCGACACCAAGAAACCATTTGGGTTCAATATCAATGAGAAGTTATACACAAGTCTTCTATGAGGAATAGGAACTCATGAGCATACATCCTAGGTGCTTTAGTATAGAAAATAGTTTGTCACTGCACATAAGGAGCTTCTTAGTTGGAGTGAGAAGAGGGCTTTTCACATTGTTTATTGTAGCTTCAGTTTCTGCATAATCGGTAAATTTCAAAGTTTATATTTATTTCACTAACTTGGGGCTCGGGATATTTTAGCAGTCAGTGGGTTTATTATATTCTCTGATCGATTCATCGATTATAGTTATATTGTTATTTTATCAGTTCTATATGTTAACCTACATCTGCTAGGCCCCCTTGAAAATGTGAGAATGTGTTGAAATGAATTAGGTTCAAATATTGAGCCTGAATATATATAGAGATTTCTGAAGTTTCATGTTTTTAAGCAGAAAGCACGTTTTCAGGTGTAGACTGCATGCACAAGAGAGTAATCAATGGGCTCTTGCTATCTGAATACTGTAGGCTATAAGGGGATTCGTTTTTAAGAATTTTTATTTTTTTTAAAGGAAATCAATCATATATAACCAATTTTAGAGCCTTTATTTTTATTTGTGATGAATATGCCAATTTTATATATGTCCCTTCATTATGAATTCAATTGTATAAAGTCTATTAAGGGACAGTATAGATTCATATGGACATATTGGCTTCTATTTTCAATATTATATATATGAAAAGAATACGGGTTCCAATTTTGAGAAATAAATAAATAATGAATTTGAATTTAAATCATGCGGCTGTTATTTAAAGATGGCGCTGATAAATGTGATACATGCACCTAAAACCTTATCCCATTTTCTATGTTCATCCCTTTTGACCCTTTTCTGTGTCTTTTTATACCACGGTTAAGATGGCCCACGTTGTCGTGAGCAAGGTTGACGAGTGCAGCCAAAAAGCTTAGACAACATTTCCTGTTAATAAATTAATATTTTGAATCCTGTCTTGGATTGCCGGCTTGTGACTACATGAAGGAGTGAGACCAGTACAGCATATATATATATATATATATGTACATGTATATAAGTGTGTGTATATATATATATATATATATATATATATGTATATATATGTAAACATATATATATATATATATATTCACAACAAAGAACCGCACTACCACCTCCCACCGCACCTCGCATCTTGGTGCCACTCGTGCGGTGGTGAGCCGCTAACATTTTCAAACAAACGGCGTCTCGCTGTTGCGTAGCCAAATATGAGTGCACTCCCGGGTCTTTAATAAAGCATTAATGTATTGACAAGTAGCCAGCACTGACAGACGCGTTTCGACACGTCGCCTTCCTCAATGTATATATATATATATAATTAATTCAGAATACGAGTAAAGCGATCACTCAGAGTTATGGCTGACACCAGTGGTTGTTTATTGCAGGTTACGCGTTTCGCTTGACAAGCAAGCCTACAGACAACAAAGTTATTAAATGGTACAGGTATATAGATGATCTGTTTGTAGTGTGGAAAGGTAGCAAGGAGAGTGCTGTAGACATGATCAAAGACCTCAATAACAACACCTTTAATCTCACTCTCACCTACAACATCAGCAAACTACAGATAGAATTCCTTGATGTGGTAGTAGAAGTAAAGGAAAATAAGCTTAACACTAGACTCCACAGGAAATCCACAGCAGGAAATAGTCTTCTGCACGCTCTCAGCAGCCACCCAGAAATACTGAAATGGAGTATTCCATTTGGTGAGCTGCTGAGAGCGAGGAGAAACTGTATATCATAGGAGAGCTTCCTGACTGAGCAGGGAAACATGATACAAAGGTTCCGTGAGAGAGGATATCCCAATTGGGTGCTGACGAGAGCAAAAGACAAAATTGACAAAACTGAAAGAGAGGAAACCCTGAAAGAGAAACCTAACACTGAGGCAGATAACAACACTAGAGTTATCCTAACTTATAATAAAGAATCCAAAGCAATTGCCAAAATACTGACACAAAATTGGAATGTTCTCAAAAGTGACCCTGTCATAGGCCAACTTTACAGGAAAGACCACAGATCACATATAGGAAAGGGAAAAACCTTCAAGACTTTCTAGTTAAAGGAGACATCCCCAATAAAAGTCTTAACACCAAAATCAATCTTCAAGGTTTCTTTCTCTGTGGCCATTGTAAAGCCTGCAGAAACAGCTCCATGAGGAAAACTTACCAGACACCAACTGGGGAAAAACAATAAAACAATTCCTCACATGTGGCACCATATTCACAATCTACATTCTCGAATGTCCTTGTAAGAAAAAATACGTGGGTAGCACCACCCTTGCCACCAAGAAACGAGTGTTGGAGCACATGAGGGCCATCACTAACAGAGAACCTCATTATCCCGTGGCCAGGCATTTTGCTGAGTACCACCTTTCTAACAGTACCCTTCTGTCTTTCTTTGCCATAGAACAAATTGAGCACACACAGAGAGGAGGCAACAGAGTCCTTCACTTACGTAAAAAAGAATCCTGGCACATTATCAACCTCCAAACTAAAAGCCCAGAAGGGCTTAATCAGGATGAGGAATTGAGTATTCATTTATATGAATGAGACAACGGTTTACCACCTGTCTATTTCTGCTTGTTAATCAGAATGTTAATTGTTTTGTATAGATATACAGTCGTGTATTTCTGCTGTAGTGTTTTGATACGATTTTAATCGAGAGTGCTAGATGACTTTAGGATTGTAACTCTTTATTTTTCGATTTCACAGGAGGAAAGGAAGGGGCAGAACCAGAGAAATCTCTTCGCTGCAACCACCCCCTACCCTTTTCTTCTATCACAACGGTGGAGGGCTCGATCAGACAGATAAGAGACTCTTTTTCTTTACCGCAGAATTTGGTTTCTCTTCAGCCCCAGGGCTAGAATTTTAATTCACCACTTTCACGTACACATTGCTCACTCTATCAGGGTGGATTTTTGGGGGTAACGTTGGAACACTGGGACAGAGAGGCACATAGGACCATTTAGGAAACAAAACTTGTATGGGTAACGGAGGCAAAGAAGCACTATGCAGCAATAGTCATATCCAGCAGCCTGATTTCTGTCATGATGTATGAGAGTTTAGCACTAGAACCAGGTATAACGGGGATTACTAGTTGGGGTGGGAGTGAACACTGAAACACCCTAGGTTCATGCTTTTTCCAGGAGTCTGATTGCAGATGGAAAAGGATTAGTTAGGCACTATGCCGAATAGAACAGGACGTCACCTCCTTGTAGCTCATCCACCATTTTCAGGATGGAGTGCCGTCATACACGCATCATCTGATTGATCACTAATTGAATCAATCATGCAACCAGCACATTTTGTGATGGGAGGAGAGGTCTTAAACCTACACAGGTGTTAATATCACAAATTCCCCAGAGCACTGTGCAGCCAGTCCAGTTATACCTTGGTAACAACTCTACACTGTCATGACATTACGATTTGTGCAATATAAAATTATAAAAGTATGTCGGAATACATCTGTTTCACTTGAAAACGATTGGAGATATTGCAATTTCTGTGTCACCTTTAAAGTATGATGTAATACATTTGTTTTATTTCCATATTTCAATGACTGGTGGATTTTAACCAGTAAAGTTACACATTACAAAATGGATGCCATGTGGACCACGAAATGTATTCACATATTGGTCCCTTTACAGTTTCCATAATGACTATGTAATGCATCTTCTCCCAGTGACTCACTGTGTGACCTAGCTTGCTTGTCAAGAAAAAAAGGTGTGACCAAGCTTGCTTGTCATGCGAAACGCGTAACCTGGAATAAACAACCACTGGTGTCAGCCATAACTCTGAGTGATCGCTTTACTCGTATTCTGAATTAATTATTCCATTGGTTGGCTTAGCTCCACCAACAGTGAGCGATCCTCTGCTGAGGGCGGGGGAAGGCAGAAGGCAGAAGGAGCCAACATTGCAATATATATATATATATATAGATATATATTAGGTAGCAAAACTTAGGACCATGTTTCCATAGGAAAAGTGTTTTTTGACTTACCTATATCTTTGGCACGTTTGACAAATCTTCATCAAATTTCCCCCAAAAATGTGTGCCAGTGATTCTTGTACATGGAAAGTTGCGGGGTGATCCATCAAGCAAGGGCCGAGAAAAATAGGGGTCAATTAAAGGTGCGTTTCCCATCCTAATTCACTTAGGACCTTCAGTCGAAGATGCAGCCCGAGCCACTAGACGGAATAACATTATATATATGCGCTAGCCAGTAGGTAGTTATAGTTAGGACCAGAGTTTCCATTGGAAAAGCATTTTTTGTTTTGCCTATAACATTGGCACCGCTTGACAAATCTTCACGAAATTTTCACAAAACTTCTATTTTTTTGTTCAGCTGCGTTGTTGAATGTTTCGAGGTGATTTGTCAAGCGAGGGCTAAGAAAAAAGGGGAGGTCCCACAACACATTTTCCCCATGTTATGTCTATGCAAATTTTTCATTTTTTGAACATGACTACAGCCCGAATCGGCGAACGCAATTCACGCCAGATTTTGCAGAAAGCTAGATGTTGGTTTAGAAATAGTGCCATTTGTGATTTTGCATAAATTCGTTCAGTGGTTTCGAGGATATTTAGGTTGAAAAATGTAGATATCTGGGAGCCTAAAATCATTGTAGTGAATGGCAGGTTTGAGGGTCACAAAAAGGAGAACGTATAAAGGGTGATAACAGAGTTTATTTACAATATAAACCATTTATTGATGGTACCATACTAATTTTAGGAATTGTGGTGTGTCCTAAGGTGATTTTACCCTTTGGAAAATACTTCTGCTGGGATTTCAAGAATCATGTTTGAGAGAAAACTTTTTCTCATGATTTCCCCATAGAGGTTATGGTTGGTGTTCCAGAAGCTAAAATGAGGTCATATTTTCTGTAAATTCACACTATCTTTCTCAGCCATATGAAAATGAATTCTGATGGCTGACTCCCTTGTGTTCTACTGCAGCCTCCTCGAGTGTTCTAAAGTACAGCTAGAGTGCTAATGGTGTTACTTATGACAAAAGTATTGCACACCTCAAGCCATGTTGATTGAATCAAACTGGTAAAATGTAAAACATTTAATTTAGAAAGGAACAAAATGAAGGGGTTCAGTTTGTCATAGAAATTAAAGTTAGTGCTGTAGACAGAAAAATTAGGACACATTTTAAGTGAGTTCTCTAATATCTTCCTCTTCTATTTCATTAAAACATTCCGAGATGCAGACTGAAACATGCACTTTTAACACATACAGACTGAAACATGCACTTTCAACATCAGCAGCAGACTGCTAGTTAACTCCCTGGTGATCAGACGTTTTACTACAGTACTCTAATGAGCAACTAAAGTGCTAACATTCTGAATTTATGCCAAAGATGTGGCACATATGAACGCCATTTTGATAGAATCAAAGTAGAAAACTGAAAGCATTTTCTACTGAGGATACTGCTGTGAATAATGAAATTAGGGAGCTTCCTAACAAATAAGTCTTCCAAGATGGCCACCGGAGAAAAAAGAGCCCAAATATAGCACAAATATCACCCAAATGTAGCTCAAGTGTAGCTCAATGACAGAAGTGTGCTTAACACTTAAATATTTTTTATTTTTTTGTAGTTTTAAATAGCACAGACTTGACCCAAAGGTATAGGAGTGCTTTACATGAGCATCAGTTACATTACACAATGACACATTCATTTTGGTTTTCAGCATGGGGAGATTAAGTGATTTTCCCAGAATCACAGAATGCTGAGCTGACAGCAAAACTCAAACCTGGTTACCCAGTTGCAAAGTCTGCAGCTCTGGCTCTAACACCACATCCTCTCCTTTAAGTGTAACATATAATGAAGTGATCAACTGGATAAAAAAGCATAAAGATAGCATATTATTTAAAAGCGCTTTGTTGCTATTTTGGAACTCAGAAAATATGTCGTCATTTTAGTTGTTTAGAGCACTTGCCATAATTTCTATGGGAATAAGACCCTCTCATGGAAGATGGTGCAGAGGCAACAAATTGACCACGCTGTGCAGGCGAGCACAAGTGTGGCAGCACAAGGGACCATGTAGGGCAGAGAAAATGGGGGCAGGGGCAACAAACCAACCATGCAGTACAGGTCAGAGAAGCTGTGACAATATAAAAGACCATTGAGGGCAGGAGGAAGAGGCAGGGGCAGTACAACCATACATGCCAACAGACCCGATTCAGGCAGGAGACCCCTGATGTATTTAAGCCCAAAAGGCCTTTATTTTATTTGTCTCCTGCCTAAAATCTCCTATTTTTCAATGTAAGTCAATGGGGAACATCAATTCCCCAGTTTATTTTTCAAAATCTCCAAGCTAAAAATGTTGGCAAGTTTGGTACATTGGACGACGGAGGGCTGGAGGAATGGGGTAGGGACATGGACTTGGATAAGAGAGGGCAGGAGGGAGATGGGCAGGGGCACCAAACTGACCTTACAGGGCAGGCGTCAGGAGTTGCAGCAGCACAATGCATCACACAGGGCAAGCGGGTGGCAGTGCAGCAAACGGACCATGGAAAGCAATAGGGAGGGAACAGGGCCATGCACATGGACATCATAGAGCAGAGGGGAAGAGGTAAGGGCAGCAAGCTGACCATAGCAGATAGACAGGAGGGACAGTTGCAGCATAACGGACCATGAAGGGCTGGAGTGAAGAGACAGGGGAATGTCAGCGGACCAAACAAGGCAGGAGGGAGGGGATAGGGTTCTGCAGGGTACAAAAGGGCAGGGCAGGAATAGCAAGCTGACCATGGAGCGCAGGTGGGATGGGCACTGGAAGCACAACACACCATTGAGAGCAATAGTGAGACTATAATGGCATACACAGTGACAACGGAGGGAAGGTGGGGGGGTCAGGGGCAGCAAGCTGAGCACACAGGGCAGGTTGGAGGGGCTGTGGCAGCACAGAAGACCATGCATGGCAAGCAGAAGGGTTAGTGGCAGCACAACGGCCATGGTGGACAAGAGGAGGGGGCGGGGGCATGCACAAAAGAACATGGAGGACACAAGTGAGGCGTAGGGGCTGGACACAGACAAAAGAGGGCAGGGGAAGGGACTTCACAACAGACCATGCAGGGCAGACCGGAGTAGCAGTTGTAGCACAACAGAGCATGGAGGGCAGAAGGGAGTGGCAGCAAAATGGACCATGAGGAGAGGTGGGAGGGGATAGGGGCATGGAACTTGGACAGGCATGATGGCGGTGGCAGGGACAGGCAGCAGCCATCTGACCATGCTAGGCAGGTGGAAGGGTAGGTGGCAGCTCAACAGAACACTCAAAGTAGATGGGAGGGCGGCAGGTCCATGGAATATGGTGGGCAGAAAGGAGGGAGCAGGTATAAAGACACAAATATCAGAGGGCAGGGGGAAGGAGAGTAGGAACAGCAGGATAAGCACAGAGGCTAAACAGGAGGACTATGATGCTGCATAGAATTGGGGAACGGAGGGCAGGAGGAGTGGGCAGGTACATCGAGCTAAATGGAAGGCAGTGGTAGCACATTAGACCATGCAGGGCAGGAGGGAGGGGCTGGTGCATGGACTCGGAAAACAGAGGGTAGGGAGGAGGCGGATGGGACAGCAATCTAACTGTTTAGTGCAGGCAGGAAGGGCAGTGGCAGATCAATAGCCACACACGGCTGTAATGAGGAAGCAGGGGCATGGACAATGGATGGCAAAGAGAAGGGGGCAGGAGCAGCAAGTTTGGGTGGGGGCAGCACAATTACAGGCCAGGCCCTGCATTCAACCCCACCCCCACTGTGCATTGGGATGGGCATCTTACTTCACGTTTAAAAAAACTTAGAAATTCACTGGAAAAAACTAAAGCTTACAGGGATGTTATAGTTAGTAAATAGAATTAAAAAAACATAGAAATTCGCTTATACAAAACCAGTCAAATTCAGCAGTAGTTAGCTGAGCTAATTATAACTCGCACCCCAGCAAAGCACTGCTTGTGACCTCACATATTACATCACTCATGACATGGTCAATAATATCATTGACTAAATCACTGATGACATCTCAAATGATATCACTGATGACATCATCCACAAAATCGCCAATGCACCCACTCAATCAATCAATCAATCACAGAATTTGTAAAGCGCACCACTTACCCGCGAGGGTCTCAAGGCGCTGGGGAAAAAAAAAGGGGGGGTGCTGCTACTGGTCGAACAGCCAGGTCTTGAGTAGCCTCCTGAAGGTCAGCAGGTCTTGGGTCTGTCGTAGGCTTAGTGGAAGGGTGTTCCAGGTCTTGGCGGCGAGGTGGGAGAAGGATCTGCCGCCGGTGGTAGCTCTTCGAATGCGAGGGACGGTGGCGAGGGAGAGGTCGGCGGAGCGGAGTTGGCGGTTGGGGACGTAGAAGAGGAGTCATCTGTTGAGGTAGGCTGGGCCAGTCTTGTGGAGTGCCTTGTGTGCGTGGATGAGGAGTTTGAAGGAGATTCTCCTGTCGACGGGGAGCCAGTGCAGGTTCTTCAGGTGGGGGTGATGTGGCTGTGGCGTGGTAGATCGAGGATCAGGCGTGCAGAGGCGTTTTGTATGCGTTGCAGTCGCTTGATGAGCTTGGCCGGGGCTCCCGCGTAGAGGGCGTTCCCATAGTCAAGTCTGCTACTGACGAGGGCCTGGGTGACTGTTCTTCTTGTGTCTGTCGGGATCCACCTGTAGATCTTGCGAAGCATGAGGAGGGTGTTGAAGCAGGAGGATGAGACTGCGTTGACTTGCTTGGCCATGGAGAGCGTTGAGTCGAGGATGACTCCCAGGTTGCGTGCGTGGTCGGTGGGTGTCGGGGCTGCTCCCAGCGTCGTTGGCCACCAGGAGTCATCCCAGGCTGAGGGGTTGGAGCCGAGGATGAGGACCTCTGTCTTCTCTGTGTTCAGTTTTAGTCGGCTGATCTTCATCCAATCGGCGACGGCCTTCATTCCTTCATGGAGGTTGGATTTGGCGGCGTGGGGGTCCTTGGTGAGGGAGAGGATCAGTTGAGTGTGGTCGGCGTAGGAGATTATGTTGAGGTCATGCTGTCTGGCGATACGTGCGAGCGGGGCCATGTAGATGTTGAACAGTGTTGGGCTGAGGGACGATCCCTGGGGTACGCCGCAGATGATCTCGGAGGCTTCGGATCGGAATGGTGGGAGGCGGACTCTCTGGGTTCTGCCGGTGAGGAAGGAGGTGGCCCATTCCACTCACACTCACACTCCATAGAACCTTTCATACCACCACTCCCACTCCTAAACAACTATTCACAAACCCATTCACAGACCCATACCAGCACCTACACACTGACTCACTGATTCATAGATCTACGCACAAATCCACTCATTCACCTATACAGCCACTCACTCACTAATACTGCCAGTGACATATCTGCTCAGACACCCACTCAGCAACTCACACACTGAGTCAGTCACTCATAGAGCTACTCACACACCTACTCAATCACCCATACAGTCTATCACACAGCCACTTACTCACATATACAGTTATACACACACCACCGTACTTACTCGTACATATACTAACACATACTCACTCACATATACAGTCACTGACACAAGCATACACTCACCCGTTCAGCCACTCTCACATTCACTCACTTACCTTTACAGTCACTAATATACCCCATCACTCACCTATACTGCCGTTCACATGCCCAGTTACTCACCCATATACCACTGACACAACCACTCACTCACAAACCCACACAGCCATACACATGCTCACTCACCCATACAGCCCCTCAAACACACACTCACTAACCCATACAGCCACTGACTCGCCCAATCACTTTTTCATGCAGGCAGTCATACACACTCTCACCCATCCACATAGACACTCATACAGGTACTCAGACAACCAATCAGTCACCCATACAGCCACTTACATACTTACTCACACACCCATGCATCTACTTAGACACCAACTGACAGACTGATACCAACATTCCAACAACCAGTCTCTCACCCATACATTCACTGAGACACCTGATAACTTACTTATACAGTCTGTCATACACCCACTGAACTATCCATACAGGCACTCATACACCCACTGATTCACCAATACACCTTGGTATATATATTTAACACTCATAAGCTTTTTTAAACACTCACAGTCAATGGATGATGTCATCAGTGATGTCATTTAAGATGTCATCAGTGATGTCACTGACCACATCATGATTGATGTAATATGTGAGGTCATAAGCAGTGCATTCCAGGGGCGTGAGTTATAGTTAGCTCAGCTAACTATAACTGCCGAATTTCACTGGTTTGTACGAGAGAAATCTGAGCCTAACTATAATGTCCCTGTAACCTTTGTTTTTTTCTGTGAATTTCTAAGGTCTTTCTTATCTTATCTTATTTTATTTCCTACCTATAACGTCCCAGTAACCTTTTTTTCAGTATATATTTTGAATGTTTTTTCCATCTTGCACCAGTCATTCATTCATTTCATTTATAAACTTTATTCGGTTTTACATTGTAAAAACCATAAAAGTTACAGTATATACACATCTCATAAAAGAAATACGTTAAAAATTTACATTTCATAGCCATAAAAACAAGAAATATGTTTCCACCAAAGGTTACGAATAATATTAACAAATACAATAGATAAATAACATGTATATTTATACATTTAAAAGTGGAGAACACGCATGAGTCATACCTTAAGACTGTAAGTACCTCCTCCCCCTAAAATAGCTAGTATTCCAGACAAGCCCTGGTTCTCACCAGAGATTTCAGGTAGCCCACAATAAAAAATATACAATCTGGTTTCAGCAGCTGCAGATACAAAAGTGCTGGGCGAACCTGATTAAAATTTAGCCTCTTTAAAAGGGGGAGTAAAAAATGTCTCAGAGGTACTTCATAAAATTTGCAGAAGAACATAAAGTGTAGCAGATCCTGTGGAGACACGTTGTCGCAGCCACAGGGTGCTAACACCTGTCCTCGGCTGCACCCTTTCGGAACGGCAATTAACAGATGGAAAAAATCGAGGCGAAACCTAGACAGTAAGAACCGCTCATGGGTGGTCAGTGTTCCCAAAAGGTATGGCTCGATCGATGGATGAGTTTTTAGGGTCAGAAATTTACGGACCCTCGGTTTGCATAATTCCTGTTCATCTCTTTCTAGCTTCCTGATACAACTAAAAGCTTTCTTAATCAATTCCACATCCTTTTTTCTTATGGTGGAGGGTTTTAAAAAGAGTTCCGGGCGGCCCAACTCTGTAAAACGACCTCTGACGTACTTCAACCACGGGATTCTAGACATATGTTCAAGGTTCATACAGTCCATTATAATCTGCTGGGTGAGCTCTAGCTCCTTGTTTGGCCAGCACTTAAGCCAAAACACTAAAGGGCGCAAAGCGAGAGTATCACATAAAAATGGAGCCCCCAGTTCTTCATGAGCTACCAGGTTCGATAAACTGGTTGGCATTCCCAGCAGGCGCTTTAAAAAGTTATTCTCTGCCACCTGCAGCGCGTCTGCTGTGGTATACCCCCAGACTTCACTACCATAACATGCAGATGATACACCTTTGGCCTGATACATTTTCAGCATGGCTGCGATTGGGCGCTTGCCCATCTTGGCAGCAAAGCTGAAAATAGGGGCAGTTATTCGAATGAGCTCCCCCTTTTTCTTCTGTATAAGGTGTCCCCACTTTAAGCGATCATCCAACAGAACCCCCAAATATGAGAACACCGACGTTATGGGGACCTTCGCAGAGCCTACAGAAAAAGAATACTTTTTCGTAGGACGAGCCCCTACTTGCAAGACGTAAGATTTTGCATTGTTGATAGCTAAGTCACGGGTCCCCATAAAATTCAGGAATGCATCTAGTAGGGACTGGAGTCCCCTTGCGGTTCTTGCTATGAGGACTGCGTCATCCGCATATAGGAGGACGGGGAGACCCCGGCGCCCCACATGCGGAAAGTCGGCACCCATAGATACCAGAGCTCCTTCAAGATCATTGATATAAAGGTTAAACAGGAAGGGGGCCAAAATACAGCCCTGCCTTACCCCTCTTTCGATATTAAATTCCCTGGAAACCCGAAGATCCTGTGCATATCTGATATTCGCCCTAGTGTTCCTATGCAGATCCATTAGAAAGTCCACGATGGGGGCCTCCACCCCCATGGCCCTCATGGACTGCCACAGTTTGACCCAATTGACACAGTCAAACGCAGAAGACAGGTCCATGAAGGCCATGTAGATCGTACCTGGGCGGGCCATCGTATACTTGCCAAGGATCAGATAGAGGTTTAGGCATTGGGCCACCGTTCGACCTCCCAGCACGAAACCCATATTGGGTATCAGCAATGATGTTATGCTCCTCTGCCCATGAAGATAGTCTTTGCAATAGTACTCCTCCCACCACCTTTACTACTGAATCAATAAGAGAAATAGGTCGGTAGCAGTATGTACTATTTCGATCCCCCTTTTTAAATACTGGCACGATGGTAGAAATGGCCCAGGAATCAGGGCTACCGTCCCTGACCGCTGCATTCAGTACAGCCGCCAGGATCGGGGCCCAAAAGGATGGATCCGACTTATAAAGGTCCGGCGGAATTCCGTCCAGTCCAGGAGCCTTGTTGCAAGTTAGGCCAGCAATTCCCGCCTCCACCTCTGCTAGCTCAAAGACCAGACAGTCAATGTTTGTTGCCCGGGGTAGCTGGTCATGATGACCCATGGAACCCTTAAACATAGATTGAAAGTGGGCCACCCATTCGTCTTCCGTGATGTGGGAGCCTAGAACGTTACCTGTATCTTCAGTAAACAATGGTCTATTAACGATGCCCCAAAACCGTGTGCCGTTCCTTAAAGTGCTGGACTCTAACAGCTCCCTCCATGCCTCCTCCTTAAGAACTCCCTTACGGGTAGCTAAGACCTGCTTATATTCTGTGCGACATGCGCGTATGTATAGGGGGTCTCTTGGGACAACTTTCAAGGCCTCCTTTAACTTACGTGCTGCCTGGGAGCAGGAAGAATCAAACCATCTTGGGTTTGAGTTGGATACCTTATGAGCTGGAGCCCTCAGAAGTTCCCCTGCTTTACGAGAAATAACACTGAAAGCACTAAGGACATCCCTCGGTTGACTCTCCGGTTGAACACAGAAATCAAGTTCAACTGCACATGAATCTCTCACCTCCCTGTGGAAAGCATCCGGGTGGATCTGAGACCATTTAAGGCGGCGCCCACCGTCTGTGGGTCTTGATGTTCCCGGTGCCCTTCCCCTAGGTTTACTGAATAAAAGTGTGCCACAAAAGTATACACAGAGGGGATTGTGATCACTAAAAACGCTTTCCTTGATGGAAAACCTATGAAAAAGGGACTGAAAGGAGGAGGAGATTAAAATATGGTCTATGAAAGACCCAGTACCTCTCCCTTTAAAAGTGGGAATCAAGGCTTTACAGTTGGGGGCAGAGAGGGACATTAGTGTCAGTAGATCAAATTCATTGACCAGGTTATTTAGTTCGTCCCCCTGTGTTGAGTGCTCAAAATGAAACCCCCTCATTCTGTGGCATCTCAAATCAGACATCTTCGTAATCTTAGGGTCACCACAAGGGTGGGTATTAGAATCTCCCAACACCATCATGGGGCATGAGCCATGATCACAAAACTTCCTTATATAGTGACTCAGCTGGATGATGCTACCTTACCCCTTTTTACTATTCGGTGGATTATAGAAATTAATCAGGCTCATTATATTGTTCCCCTTCTTAAGTGTAATGGCCTGGAGGCCCGGGCCAAAAAAAGGATGAATTTTTACCTGGCACTCCACTGTCAGCGAGATATAAGTAACCAAACCTCCTTTGGCTCTACCACTAGTTGACGGGGAGGCAGGAACAAAATAAGCTTTGAAACCCTCCAAAAACAGATTGCAATCCACCAACCAGGTTTCTTGAAGGCAGATTACTAAGAAATGCCTAACAAACTGTTGCCATACGGGGTCCTGGAACTTGTCTGCCAGGCCTGCTATGTTCCATGATAGAACGTTACTGTCCAAAACATGAGGTGTCACCTCTCTTTGTGTTAAAGGAAGGTGAGCCATCTGCAGTGTCTCTATCTCGGTTGCCAAGGTTGAGTGAGCCCTCTGTTAATGCATTGGCTCCGCTACGGTCTCGGTAGGGATGTCCAGTCAGTCACATTCCTCCAACCCCGATAACATAGAAAATCTATTAGCTAGTGCTAGTGTAGGAGGCGCGACAGGAACAAAGTGAGGCCCCCATGAGTGACTTATACCGTGAGGTAGTTGTGAGAGCCCTTGGTTCCTACCTGCAGAGTTTCTATATGACCAGCTGGCTCGAGCAAGATCCCTGTCATTATTCCCTGATATATACCCCTGAGAATCAGTTCTATAAAAGAAACCCAGAGGAAGTACCTGTATTGTGGACCCGTGATGTGGTGGACCGACATGAATATCCCCTAACAGGATTCTTTCGGGTATAGAGGCCCTGTTGAAGTTTACTATAACGCAGTCACCCCCTCCCAGCTTCCTGGAACTGCCTATCTAATCCACTCGGCGTACCATAATGATGTTACGTTCCACACCAGGAGCCACGGGGGTATTAGTTGATAACCAGTGGAGTACCTTGTTCTTTAACTTGTTGTAATCCTCGTTTACACCTGGGGGAAGAGGCGGGACGTTCCCCAAGACCACTACATAAGGAGTGGATTCTGGGGGAAGATGAATAGTAGGAGGGCGCTGACGAACCTCCCCTGACAACACCACAGGGCCATCCGACTGGCCTGCAGAGGATTGGCGGTCCCGCCTGTGCAGGGGAACTGCCAGGGGCCTACTAAAAGTCTGGCCACCCCTTGAGCCATCTACCTCACCTTGAGCTAAATGTGCCGTATGGCGCTGCACAAGCTGCTGGTCTCCATGAGATTTGGTAGAGTTTTTGGGTAAGCCCGGGTCAGACTTGGCGACTGATTCTAATTCTGGGATCTCACTTGTAGCCCCACAGTTTACAAAGGCATTGGTTTGGGCGCCCCTAGCAAGACATTTCTCGATTGATGTCAACCTCTCTAGGATCAGACTCAGTTTAGTATCCAACAGGGTGGTCATTATATCCTTAAAGGCATTTATGACCATCGTGTCTAGTTTTGTAACTACCGGCTTAAGCGCCAAGGACTTGGCAGAAGGCTTATTGGTAGAGGTGAGTTTTGGTCTTTTTGCTTTACCCCCTATAGTTTGAAGTTTCCGTTTTGCGCTCCCCCCAGTGTTAGGCCCCCCCTGGGCAATGGATTGACTAATCTCCCTATGGAAGAGAGAATGGGTGGACATAGGATTCTGTGTATTAGTGCTATCCTTCCCTTGTAGGGGAACAATACTTTCTCTTCTTTCAATTATTATAACTGGGGCGAGAGATCTATGCGGGGTTGGGGAAGGGGCCAGAGAGGGAGCTTCATATACAGGAACTAACCCTTCAGTAATAACGGAAGCTACAGGCGACCCCTGGCAGCTGTTGGAACAGGCAGGTGGAGATGCAACCAGAGGCACACTAGATCTAAGTAAAGATGGTTGCAGACAGTTAGGGGGTGATCTGGAAAGATGCCTGTTCACTAATTCAATCTCTTTATCGATGACGGCAGCTGCTCTCTGCAAAAAAAAAACCATTGTAGTGACCGTGGAAGAAGAACTAACCGCTGATTTAGCCCCAACAGACCCCATCTGAACCTTTCACCTCCCCATAACTTTGAAGTGATACCAATATTAAACTAAGACAAATATAAACAAAATAATGGATAAAATAAATAAAATAAATTTAAACGGTTAATATACAAATACAGTAGGCACAGGGGAATGCCTCTTGATCGTGATATACGTCCAACACTAGTCCAGGGAAGCTTCCTCCCTATCAAGGGCTTCAAACACCGGTGCTTGGGTTGTGCATCGTACAGAATCTGTATGATAGGTGTAGGTGCAGGCCTACCTTCTTCCGCGGGTGCCAGGTCTTAGTGACTGGCTTTTTAAGTATCAGCAAGCAGGTTGACCAACAGCTCAAAGAAAACAACGGCCAAGAGAAATGGCCCAGCCCGGCCTTTGCTGGTCTCAGACGGGAGCAGACGGGCCTGCCATTGGCCCGGGCGCGGCCCGGGCACGCCCACGCGCGTCCCGCACTGCGGTAGGGCTGCTGAGATTTTATCGCGCCCTCCGGTGCGGTGACGTGATTGCAGGAGTGCAGGGGCCTGTGGGAGATGAAGTCTCGTTGGGCCGTTCCCCTCATGGCTGGGAAAAAGAGAAATCAAGCCGTTCCCCTCACGGCGGCAGCGGAGGCTATGCAGCAGCAGTGGACCCAGCAAGGTAGGCTTTGGAAACACGTCCCATGCTGCAGGAGGGCCGCTGAGATTTTATCACGCCCTCCGGCGCAGTGACGTGATTGCAGGAGTGCAGGGGCCTGTGGGAGATGAAGTCTCGTTGGGCTATTCCCCTCACGGCCGGGAAAAAGAGAAATCAAGCCGTTCCCCTCACGGCGGCAGCGGAGGCTATGCAGCAGCAGTGGACCCAGCAAGGTAGGCTTTGGAAACACGTCCCGCGCTGCGGGAGGGCCGCTGAGATTTTATCGCGCCCTCCGGCGCGGTGACGTAATTGCAGGAATGCAGGGGCCTGTGAGAGATGAAGTCTCATTGGGCCGTTCCCCTCACGGCCGGGAAAAAGAGAAATCAAGCCGTTCCCCTCACAGTGGCAGCGGAGGCTATGCAGCAGCAGTGGACCCAGCAAGGTAGGCTTTGGAAACACGTCCCGCGCTGCGGGAGGGCCGCTGAGATTTTATCACGCCCTCCGGCGCGGTGACGTGATTGCAGGAGTGCAGGGGCCTGTGGGAGATGAAGTCTCGTTGGGCCGTTCCCCTCACGGCCGGGAAAAAGAGAAATCAAGCCGTTCCCCTCACTGCGGCAGAGGAGGCTATGCAACAGCAGTGGACCCAGCAAGGTAGGCTTTGGAAACACGTCCCGCACTGCAGGAGGGCCGCTGAGATTTTATCGTGCCCTCCGGCGTGGTGACTTGATTGCAGGAGTGCAGGGGCCTGTGGGAGATGAAGTCTCGTTGGGCCGTTCCCCTCACGGCCGGGAAAAAGAGAAATTAAGCTGTTCCCCTCACGGCGGCAGCGGAGGCTATGCAGCAGCAGTGGACCCAGCAAGGTAGGCTTTGGAAACACGTCCCGTGCTGCAGGAGGGCCGCTGAGATTTTATTGCGCCCTCCGGCGCGGTGACGTGATTGCAGGAGTGCAGGGGCCTGTGGGAGATGAAGTCTCGTTGGGCCGTTCCCCTCACGGCCGGGAAAAAGAGAAATCAAGCTGTTCCCCTCACGGCGGCAGCGGAGGATATGCAGCAGCAGTGGACCCAGCAAGGTAGGCTTTGGAAACTCAATCTCTCACCAAGGCCGCATCATCACACCTTCTCAAAGACTTATCGGGGAAATGACATAGGCACTGCAAGTAGGGTCTACGTATTGTGACGGCAACACCAGACCAGTATTTGAAGCTCCACCGAAAGTTGTCGGCGTTCCAGTTGAGTTTCACAATGGTGAGTATCGCTGCCACGCGGGGCGGGAATACTGGTCCCACCGGGCCCGCGCAGTGACGTATGAATTTGGCGGGAAAGTGGCAGTGAGGCGCAGTACACTCTGAGGCGAGGCCCTGGTTACAAGGAGACCCCCAGTCACTTTAAAAGCATCACTTATTGACGTAGCTGTGAACAAGGCTTGTTGGAGCCAAAACGCATAATGGCTGTCAAAGAATAAACCAAAGGAATTTGAGCACACATATCGTGGTCTGTGCCCGTTTATTTGCGATCAGGATACTGCAGCAGTAACGGAATCCAAGATATATATATATATATATATATATATATATATATATATATATATATATATATATATATTATCCTACTGGCGGTCGCCAGTAGGTAGTTATAGTTAGGACCACGTTTCCATAGGAAAAGCATTTATTGATGTGCTTATAACTTTGGCGTCGTTTGATCGAATCTTTACGAAATTTTAAAAATTCCTCTTTTCAGGTCAGCTGCTATCCTAAAAGTTTGGGGGATTCGTCAAGGGGGCTAAGAAAAAGGGGGTCCCAAAACGTGTTTTCTCCATGCAATTTCCATGGGAAATTTAGACAAGGCTACAGGTCAAACTGCTGAACGGAATTACGCTAAATTTGGCACAGAGAAAGGTCTTGGTCCAGAAAGCACGCTTTTGTTTAAATCGGGTAAATCCGTTCAGTAGTTTTAGAGAAATATCAAATTTTCCAGATATCGATATTTAAGAATTCTGACATCTGATTGGCTGAAGCGTTACGAGCACGAGCTTGCGGCTGTTTGGCTGCGAACTGTTGAAACTAGGAAGCCATTTTGTGATTCAGTCCGTCAGCTCACAACTCTCTCTCTACAAGGCATCAGGTCCGTAGTTCTACCTCTGCGAGGCAACACTAAAAATATACCGCAGCTCTGTCTGTGCGAGATACCCCTTTCACGGTCCCTCTCCCCACATCACCAGCTCCCGGCTATGCCTTTAGAAGCGAGTCCGTCGGCTCGCAGCTCTGCGACTGCGAGCTGTGAGCCATTTTGTGACTCAGTCCGTCAGCTCGCATCTCTCCCTCTAAAAGGCATCGGATCCGTAATTCTACCTCTGCAAGGCAATACTGAAAATATCCCGCAGGTCTGTCTGTGTGAGATATTCCTTTTCGCTCCCTCTCCCCACATCATCAGCTCGCGGCTATGCCTTTAAAGGGCAGTACGTCGGCTCGCAGCTCTGTGTCTGTGAGCCGTGGGGCCCGCAGCTCTACCTCTGTGAGCCACCTCGTTAGCTCGTAGCTGTGTCTGTGCTAGCAGGCCCGTCGGCCCGTTACTCTCCCTCTGCGAGTTAGCCCGTCGGTTGCAGCGAGGAGGGTTCACAGCTATATCTCTGCGAGCCAGCCCGTTAACTGATAGCTGTGTGTCTGCTAGCAGGCCTGTTGGCCCGTTGGTCTCCCTCTGCGAGTCAGGCCACAGCTCTCCCTCTGCGAGCCGGTACGGTGCTGTGCTTTTGCGAGCTGAGCCCACGGGCCGCAGCTCTTCCTCTGCGAGCCTGCCCGACGGCCCGCAGGTGTCCCTCTGCTAGCCGAATTGCAGCTGATACTCTGCGAGCCAAAATTTGGAATATAAGGCGGCTCTAAAAAAAGCCCTTCTGTTTATTAGTTGGAGCTACATGTAGGTGCGAATGCACAGCTTCAGGTTAATCAGGAAAATTCGGTTTCTCTCGTCTGTGAAGTGTACTCCATCACTTCTGTAGATATCAGCGATATTAAAACGTATGTTGTTGTTGTAAATCGACCCCATTCTATGGTCTCTGAGGTATGCAGACACAGCTTTGTTGACATTCTTCCTAGATTTTTCAATCTTATGACAAAATTGGTTTGACCATTTCCACTTCTGTCTTTGGCATATATTGGAACATACAAAGACAGTTTGAAGCAAAAGTAACATCAATTGTCCAAAGGTGTCCTTCATAAGCATTTCCAAACCTACCCAGTCAATGTGCCTAGGTCATTACCACCACAGTGCACAATCATGAGATGAGGGTGTTGGAGATGCAAACAGGTTTTAACCAAAGGGAGCAATTGGTGCCACTTCAATCCTCTCTGTGCAAACCATTTAATGTACACATTTTGTAAACCTAGATCTAAGTCAATACGTCTCTGTTCTGCATACCTCTTGCACCAGAAAACATAGCTATGTCCTACAATCCACACTATCATTTTGAAGGTATGGCTAGAAGATATGGATAAATGTCTGTAGCTCATGCAGTCCGTTCGTAGAATAAGAGATATGTTTAAACATGGGGAACTACTTTTGTTTTACATACAAAACGTTAACGGATTGGGAGATGAAATGTATTGTGTCCCAAAAAGTAGGGTGTATATAAGTGTATACGTGGAGTACATATTATAGGATGAAAGTTGCTCAGCTCAACCACACCTGCTAATTGTATTTAGAAGGTGCAGTTCAAACTTGAAAGAATGGTGAACTTTTGACCTCCACGTGCCGTTAAATGTTGGAGAAAATGTTGCAAAAAAAAATATCGGTAGGTTTAAAAAAATGATGAACTTTTAACCTGCACGTGTCGTAGAATGTTCTAGAAAGTGTTGATACAATACCTTGAACTTTTCACCTGTATGTGTCCTTAACAAAACAGTTTATATGGAAAGTTCAAAAATAAGCAATAAAGAGAGGTTTTGCAATCTAAAAAAATAAGGAACTATTCTGATTTGTTCTTTACATGGATTTATGTGTGGAGAAACAGGGAAATTGTGCCATTACTGGTTCCATTCTTGATGAAAGCGGTGCATTACATGTACTGTGTGACAAGAAAAGAATTGCATGTGTTTGTGACATTTGAAATCTGCATACCAACTAGGAAGGTAAATTAGAAATTAAGAAGGTGTGTTATGTGTGGGGGTGTATCCCTTTGGCAAGCTCTGCCTCTGTGAGCCAGACATTGTTTTTGCATAGGTGCTGGACGACATCTGATGCAGCCCCATCACCTACGCAGTCTGATGTGTCAGGGGCACACAGCCATGCAGCCATCACCCCGCCACACACACCGGACACAGAACCCGTATGAGGGGAGTTTTGTACCACATTGCCTTCATTGGTGATGTTCTGTGATTGATATGTGTGTGGGCTGCATTGTGGGGGAATTGCCTGTGCACGGATGTCAATGCACACACACATGTTGGTATGTGGAGCCAGGTGCCCGTGCGGCCTTGCGCTGCTTGTGCTATCTCACTCCATCTCTCTCCCTCGCTCTCTCCCGCCCTGTCATAGCAAACTATTGAAAGCGATGGGTGCGTGGCTCTCAGCGCGGCACTCGAGTACTTCTTAAGTCTTTTAAACACCGAGGGGTATATTCTCAAGGACATATCGCCGAGTTAACGGCACTTTATCGCAACCAAAATGGTGATAAATTTAACGCACCATTCACAAGCTGGAGCAAACAGCCCATATCACCAGTTTACCAGCGATAGCAGCCTCAAAAAGCATCGTCACGGATGAGTCTGGCAAATATTGCTAATGAGATGTAGAGTAGGCGTTCTCGTGCAAAAAGCAGCGAACACATCACTTTGCAAGTGTCTCAACCACCAGCAAGATCGTCGAAGAGAGTACAAAACAGGTGATAAGGTGCGTTAGTAGCAGAAAGTTTACACCTGCTCTGATCTGGTGTAAAGTCAGACTACAACCTTCAATATGAAAGGGAGCCCACCCAGAGCCATACATGAATGACAACAGATGCAATGGAGCCAACGATCATGCAGCTCAGACACCCAACACTGCTCCGACACCCCCGCCACCAGCCCCTTGTCCGCCATCCCCCCTTCACCTCCCCCCCACACAAACAAATGTGATAGCAACGTTAGGAAATCTGGAACGTAACAAATTGGCTGATGTTGCACAATTATAATAAAGAAGATGCATGTGAGGTTGGACAAATAAGAATCTCAGTCATCTATGGATTTACATATAAAACATTTTATTTAAACAAAGCACCAAAATAAAAGTAGGTACAGGTATGGCGTGTCATCGCTCGACAATTTGTGAATCACAGCCTGCAAGACAAAAAGAAAGATAAGATTGTGCGTCATGCGTCCATGAAAGGAGAGAGAGAGAGAGAAAGAGAGAAAGAGTGAGAGAGAGAGGAAGAGATAGAGAAAGAGAGAAAGAGTGAGATACAAGGAAGTGAGAGAGAAAGAGAGAAACAGTGTGAGAAAGAGGTAGAGAGAGAGAGAAAGAGTGAGACAGAGAGGAAGAGAGAGAGAAAGAAAGAATGAGAGAGAGAGGAAGAGAGAGAAAGGAAGAGATACAGAGTGAGAGAGAGAGAAAGAGTGTGAGTGACAGAAAGGAAGAGATGGAGAGGGAGAGTGAGTGTTGACACTGTGTAGAAAATCCTTACAGCTCACCTTTCTGCCACCGGTGTGTCTCCAACCACGTGCCGGGACATAGTGGAGTCTTCAATTTTAGTCATCTGAAACATAGTAGAGAATCAGTAATGGCAGACTACATAAAACTGCACACGCCTAATTCTCTGTTTCGCCCCTGCGCACCCAGGCTGCTGCACCCCATCGACTCCCGCCGCCCAGAGGTGTCTGCCCGCCTCTGCGCACCTAGGCTGCTGTATCCCATCCACTCCCACTGCCCAGAGGTGTCTGCCCGCTGCTGTGCACCCAGGCTGGTGCACCCCATCCAGTCCCACTGCCCGGAGGTGACTGCCCGTTCCTGCGCACCCAGAGTGCTGCATCCCATCCACTCCCACTGCCTAGAGGTGTCTGCCCGCTCCTGTGCACCCAGGCTGTTGCACCCCATCCACTTCCACTGCTCGGAGGTGTCTGCCCGCTCTTGTGCACCCAGGGTGCTGCACACTATCTACTCCCATCGCCCAGAGGTGACTGCTCGCTGCTGTGGAAACAAGGCTCTCTGCTCACCTTCTGCCACCGGCGTGTGTCTAAGAGGGTCCACCATGTGCTGAAGCAACCTCCTCAGGTGCAAGTTGCGTACACGCGGTCAAGCCGAGCTCACAATTCAGAGCGGGTGTTGATTGCAGGATGGCCACGCATCATCGCAGGCTGCACACACGCTCAGCTCTGGTGGCACTAACTCAGTGGAACTGAAGTAATCGCCTCGTGGCGGGAGGTCCGTGTCAGGGGGGGGTCGTCAATCTGTGAATCACAGCCTGTTAGACAAAAAGCAAGATAAGATTGTGCGTCATGCGTCCATCAAAGAAGAGAGAGAGAGGAAGAGAGAGAGAAAGAAAGAGTGAGAGGTAGACAGAGAGAAAGAGTGAGAGAGAGAGAAACAGTGAGAGAGAGGAAGAGAGAGAGAAAGAGAGAAACAGTGTGAGAAAGAGGAAGAGAGGAAGAGAGAAACAGAGGAAGAGTGAGAGAGAGAGAGGTAGAGGTAGAGAGAGAGAGAAAGAAAAAAACAGTGTGAGAGAGAGGAAGAGATAGAGTGAGAGAGAGAGGAAGGGAGAGAGAAAGAGTGTGAGGGAGAGAAAGGAAGAGATGGAGAGGGACAGTGAGTGCCGACACTGTGGACAAAACCCTCACAGCTCACCTTTCCATTACCGGTGTGTCTCCAACCACGTGCCGGGACATAGTGGAGCCCTCAAGCTGACTCATCTGAAATGTAGTATGGAATCAGTAATGGCAGAGTACATACAACTGCACACGCCTAATTCTCTGTCCCGCCTTTGTGCATCCAGGCTGCTGCACCCCATCCACTTCCACTGCCCAGAGGTGTCTGCTCGCTGCTGTGCACCCAGGCTGCTGCACCCCATCCACTTCTACTGCCCAGCGGTGTCTGCCCGCTGTTGCGCACCCAGGCTGCTGCACCCAATCCACTCCCACTGCCCGGAGGTGACTGTCTGCCGCTGCGCACCCAGGCTGCTGCACCCCATCCACTCCCACTGCCCGGAGGTGACTGCCCACCGCTGCGCTAACAAGCCTCTCTGCTCACCTTTCGCAACCTGCGTGTAGAAAAGAGGGCCTACCACGTGCTGCTGCAAGCCCCGAGCCCTGGGCCCCCGGACACCGCACCCTGCATGTCATGTACCTCAGTGGACCGAAAGTCACCATCCCATGCCGGTGTGCCTGTGCACACCGTGCCTGTGCCGGCTGCAGTGTATCCGGTGCGAGCAACTCTGAAATGGCGTCGAGCACGTGCGCCCGGTCTTTTTTATTGGCAGGGTCACGTGTCTTGTGACGCGTGTGCTGGATGGGTGTGGTGTGGGTGTATACTAGTCGTGAGGGAGTGGCGGTGGCATACTGACAACTAGGGTGTGACCAGCAGATCACTGCAATGAAAATCTGGGCCATGTAGCATTGTTGTCCTTCCCTGTAAGCGTAAGCAGAGTGGGCTGGCCTGGCGTATGCCAGTCCTGCGTGAGGCTGTGAAGAATGACTCCAGAGCTATGGGTGTGGCTCTGTGGGCTGTATGAGGAATCAACTGATGCAGGTGTCCCTGTTGTAGTGCTGACGTCACCCGGGTCGCAAGCGCCAATGTGTCACTCTGTGAGCCAAGTCCCACAACATCGCCAACATGGAAGGTACGGGGAATCACTGACCCTACATTCATCCATAGTTCCAAACTTGAAAGATGGTGGACATGACACATCTGTGTGGATATGAATGTTTATTGCACATTCAGTGGAGTGTTGCAGCTGTAGCAATACAGGGCCATGGAAAGTTTAAGTTTCAGTTTTTGGCACTTGGAGGGCAGCCAATTAGAGCCAAGCTTGTGTTCGGGGTTAGGCTGCGCCAACATATGTACTTATAGAATTACTCCGCCAATCCCCAAGCACTTATAAATTCACTATACACTCTCCTTGCAGTACTCTAATGATCCAGTCTCTACGTACGTACTGTACAATGACTGAGAGAAAGTTACATAACCGAAGTTTTCCCCACTGCCAGAGGTAACATGGTTGGATACGCTGTCCACAGCACAATGTAATGTGGTAGGGCCCAGGGGCGGCATCTTGCATACATAATGAACACACGGACACAGATAGATAGTGGAACTGGGTACGGGTACGTGCGCTCGACTCATTTTTATTACCAGGGTCACATGTCCAGTGACGTCTGTGCTGGATGCGTGTGGGGTGAGTGTAAGCCAGCCCTCCGGGAATGGTTGGTGCTGGCAACAAGTACAACAGTAATCATTGGATCAGACACATAGATTCAATCATAAAGGGTCAATGATTTGTGCTGCACTAAGGTAGGGGCAACAGATGTGAAATAATACACACAAGATTGTATCGTAAAGGGTCCAGGACTTGTGGTACACTGAGGTAGGGGCAGCAGATGTGAAATTATACACAAAACATTGTATCATAAAGGGTCCATGAGTTGTGCTGCACTGAGATAGGGGCATCAGAAACATTCAGCGTGTGCGCAGCCAGCGATGATGCGTGGTGCGGGCGAGCCGCACTGGGAGCAATGTCTGTTGCCTACTGGACTGAGTCATCTGCAATCGCGACTCAATGTGAATTGTGAGCCCTGCTATCCGCAGTGTAGATCGAAGGCAGTAGTCAGCACAGACATCGAAGAATGCTTTTAGTCACTTCCTGTTTACAAAATTCGAGGACATAGAGTTCAATTCTGTCTGCAATAAATAAATCATGTCTCAATTTAAATTGTGAGCTCTGCTAACCGCAGTGTAGGTGTATGGAACAAAAGATGAAACATTTATGGAATACACTGTCGAAATATGTAGGTTTCAGGGACGTTATTGTTAGTTGTCTACTGGACTCTGAAATTAATGAATCAAGACTGAATTTGAATCGTGAGCCCTGCTGAGCACAGTGTAGGCCGGAGGCAGCGGTCAGGAAGGGCCTACAGCCACGTGGCGTTGACTTGAGCTGCATACAGTTAGTGGTAGGTGTGGCGCTCAGCGTGTGCGCAGCCAGCGATGATGCAATGTCTCTTGCCTACTGGACTGCGTTATCTGCAATTGCGACTCGATCTGAATTGTGAGCCCTGCTGACCGCAGTGTAGGCCGGAGGCAGTGGTCAGGAAGAGTCCACAGCCATGTGGCATTCACTTGAGCTGCATAGAGTTAGTGGTAGGTGTGGCACTCAGCATGTGCGCAGCCAGCGATGATGCAATGTGTCTTGCCTACTGGACTGCGTCATCTGCAATCGCGACTCGATCTGAATTGTGAGCCCTTCTGACCGCAGTGTAGATCGAAGGCAGTAGTCAGCACAGACATCAAGGAATGCTTTTTGTCACTTCCTCTTGACAAAACTCGAGGACATAGAGTACAATTCTGTCTGCAATTAATAAATCAAGACTGAATTCAAATTGTGAGCTCTGCTGTCCGCAGTGTAGACTGCCATTCAGTGTTCCTTTGGACTTGCAAGATGAAATTGGTCATTGTACCAAAGCTATAACAAGTTCTTTAAGCAAGGATACTAAAAGGCTATTATGTAGGTTTTAGGGACGTAATACTTAGTTGCCTACTGGACTCTGCAATTAATGAATGAAGAGTCAATTTTAAATGTGAGCCCTGATGACCGCAGTGTAGGCCGGAGGCAGCGGTCAGCAAGGGCCCACAGCCACGTGGCGTTGAGTTGAGCTGTACAGTTAGTGTCACCTGAAGCAACCAGCGTGTGTGGAGCCTGCGATGATGCGTGGTCCGGGCGGGCCGCACTGGTAGCAATGTGTTTTGCCTAATGAATTCTGTCTTAATAAGTCCACGTGGCGTTGACTTGTGGTGCACTGAGTTAGTGGCACCTGAAGCACTCAGCGTGTGCGCAGCCTGCGATGAAGCGTGGTCCGGCCGGGCCACACTGGTAGCAATGTCTTTTGTCTAATGAATTCTGCCTTAATAAGGCTACGTGGCGATGACTTGTGGTGCACTGAGTTAGTGGCACCTGAAGCACTCAGCGTGTGCGCAGCCTGCGATGATGCGTGGTCCGGGCGGGCCGCACTGGGAGCAATGTCTCTTGCCTACTGGACTGCTTCATCTGCAATCGGGACTCGATCTGAATTGTGAGCCCTGCTGTCCGCAGTGTAGATCGAAGGCAGTAGTCTGTACAGACATAAGTCTGTGGTGCTCTGCTGCTGGGTTCGCAGGGGGCCTGTGTCGAGGAGGCCGGCGGTCACGACAGAGGCCTTGTGGCAGGGTGAGGGCTGCCGCCCTGGTAGACGCTTTGGCCTTCCCACAAGTGAACCATGCCCAGAGCCCCAGCCTATTTATTCATACTCCTACGCTGGAGTGGGGTACGTTGGACCAGCCCACTCCACTTCCGCTTCCAGGGGGGGACAACACAGCTACATGACCGAGCTCTTCCCCACTGCCTGAGGTAACATGGTTGCGTCTATTGTCCACAACACTACAAGCACCAGCAGTATATGTCCACATGGAGAGGTTTGTGCTCTGCATAGTGAGGTCTGTCCACCACATCACCGCTACACTTGGTATTGTGTGCATTTTTATTGATGGGTGACTTGCGTCCTTCACACATACTTGGTTGCCACATCTCCCAACATTCAGCTATTGTGTGGCTGAGGGACCATGCCATTTTTGGAGTGTCCGCTGTCCTGTTCTGCGCTGCCTCGGTGGTAGTAGGGAGGGGGGTGGTCCGGGGGAAAGGTCCTGAGGGTGATGGTAGTGGGTGTTGTGGCCTTCTTGGGTGTCGGAGCTGCATGGTCAGTAGGTCTATGACATGTGTTGGTCTTTAGATGTGGTTATGGGCTGGGCTCCCTTTCACACTGTAGGTAGTCGTCCTGCTTTACACCAGTAAAAGGCAGATGTTAAATTCTTACTGCTAACGCAGCTTATCGCCTGTTTTTGGATCGCACCCCAGATTTGGCTGCTCGTTGAAAATATCGGGAAGTGGTGTTTTCGTGTTATTTTTGCACAGGAACGCCAACTCTGCATATTATTTGCGTTAGTTGTCGCTCTCATTTGTGCCGAATTTTTTTGCGGAAGCTATTGTTGGAAAACTGGCGATATCGGCTGTTTTCACTAGGTTGAGAATGGAATGATAATTTAAAATCACTGAAAAAACCATAGGTTTAATGAACATTATAATTAGAAATTAGCATTTAAAAAACGTTTGAAATTCACTGAAAAAACCATAGGTTTCAGCCACGTTATAGTTAGAAATTAGCATTTAAAAAACCTTAGAAATTCACTGAAAAAACGATAGGTTTCAGGGACGTTATAGTTAGAAATTAGCATTTAAAAAACCTTTGAAATTCACTGAAAAAACCATAGGTTTCAGGGACGTTATAGTTAGGTGGACATTTCACTCGTACAAAACCATAGAAATTCCACTGTTATAGTTAGTTCAGTTAACTATAACTCGCACCCCCGCAATGCACTGCTCATGAAGTCACATATTACATCATTCATGGCATGGTCAGTGACATCACTGATGACATCAATGATGACATCTCAAATGACATCACTGATGACATCATCCACGTGATAATCTGATGCACCTCATCACACCCTAATATAACCTTTAATACACCCACTGTAAAATACACACTACCATTTTCGAAACCATCCACACACCAATACCAGTTACTATATACTCACTCACTGATTCCTAGGTCTGCACACACATCCACTCATTCACCTATACAATCACTTATACATGCAGTCACTTATCAATACAACACTATCATATGCACTCATACACCTATTCAGACACTCACACACCGCCACTCATCCATGGAGTTACTCACACACCTAGTCAGTCATGCAAAGAATCAATCACACTCCCATTTACTCACCTAAACAGTTATACACACACCACCTCACAAATTTATACAGACAGTAACGCATAGTTACTCTCTTATGTAATCACTGAAACAAGTACAGACTCATCCATACATGCCACTCTCACAATCACCATCACTCACATATACTTCCTTTTACAAATGTAGTTACTCACATATGTACCACTGAGACATCCATTCACTCACCAACACACCCATACACACACTTACCCACCCATACAGCCCTTCACAGATGCACTCTTGAACCCATACACCCAGTGAATCACCTACTCACACATCTATGCACAGAGTCACACACCTCCAACCCACCCACACACACACTCAGTCCCCCATACAAATACTCAAGCAAACAAAAAATAATCCATATAGACACTAATGTAGTTACTGACCAACCCATGTAGCAGCTTACACAACAACAGACAGACTGATACAGACATTCACACAGTTTAGTCACTAAACCATGCATTCAGTAAGACACGTTTAATCAGTCACTTATACAATCAGTTACACACCTCCTAAATCCTCCATCCAGACACTTATACACCCACTCATTCTTCAATACACCTTGCCATATATATAAAACATATTTAAACTTTACAGAAACACACAGTCACTGGATGATGTCATCAGTGATGTCATCAGTGATGTCATCAGTGATGTCATTTGAGATGTCATCAGTGATGTCACTGACCATGCCATGAATGATGTAATATGTGACGTCATGAGCAGTGCATTGCGGGGGCTCGAGTTATAGTTAACTGAACTAACTACAACAGTGGAATTTCTATGGTTTTGTACGAGTGAAATGTCCACCTAACTATAACGTAAAAGTATTTTAAGTAGTAGTCATGCGATTTATCTTTTTCACGGATCCGCAAAAATATCTGCGAATTCACGTGATGACACATAGAAACCTTGTCTTATGATTGGCCTGGTAACTGACACACCATTTTAAAAAATAAACACACCCAAAATCACTTATTTTTAACTAAACAGTACACACAGCTACACTGGTTCGAGTAAGGCTCTTGGTTTTCAATCTTCCAGGTTGTTAGGAGACTCAATTACCAACATTATGGCTGCATCTGGTCCATCTGCTGGAGAAGAGGATCCTGTCCTGCTGCAGGAAGATGAGGAAGAGCAGAGTCGACCAATGAGAAACAAAATGAGGAGCGGCCATTTTTTACTAACCCCTCAGGGGAAGAAAGTCACTGACAAAATTGTAAAGTGTAACATCTGTGGGAAAGAGTTGTCACGAGACACAAGCACGAAGTATAGTCATTAAACAAGCTCAATGTGAAAACATCTACAAACTATCTATGAACAAGTATACCTGAGGATGGTTCGTGAGAGAGAAACAGGTATTGGTGCATCTATATCTGCAGCTACTGCGGCTATCCAATCGACCCCAGCCACCATGACTGTACCTGCTATGTGTCCTAATCCAGGACACATGACTGCTCACTACTTGCAATGCCACATGCCCGTTAGACTTAATACAACATCTGTTCTAGAATACTTGCATGCCATTAACAATCATCCATACTAAAAACATTTTGGGTGGACTAATGCAGTTTTTCTATAGTATTTTGCAGTTAGAAAGCCTGTTGCTTTCTGTTATGGTTATTTTTGTTAGTTTGTGCAACAGTTTTTGGTGCATTTCTGAGAGAAAAAAATCAACAAAAAAGATTGCTTCTAAACAATAACAAAAAAAAATATTTTTAGAACCACACCATCTACTCTTAGGAAGAGTTGTGTTTGTCGTTTTATTTCTTTAAAATATACAAATTATATATGAGTCAGTTGCTGTCTAAGTGTATATATGAGGGTATGAATTGGTGTGTCAGTATATGAATCAGTGCGTGCCTGGGTGTTCTATTATATGCATCACTGTGTATCTGCTTGTGTCAGTATATGGAACAGTGTGTCCCTGAGTATGGTAGTGTATACATGAGTGTGGGTCTGGGTATGTCAGTGTATGCATGAGTGTGTGTCTGGACATGTCAGTGTATGCATGACTTTATGTCTGGGTGTGTGAGTGTTTGTATCGGTGTGTGCCTGTGTATATCAGTGTATGTATAAGTGTGTGAATGGGTGTGTCAGTGTACGTGTCAGTGTGTGTCTGGGTGTTCAATGTATGCATCAGTGTGTACCTGGGTGTGTCAGAGTATCTATCAGAGTGTTTTCTGGTATGTCAGTGTATGTATACATGTGTCCCTGGGTGTGTCAGTGTATGTATTAGTGTGTGCCTGGGTATATCAGTGTATGCATCAGTGTGTGCCTGGATGTGTTGGGTGTTTATATCAGTGTATGCCTGGATGTGTCAGTGTATGCATGAGTGTGTGCCTGGGAGTGAGAGTGTATGCATTCCTGTGTGCCTGGGTATGCATGAGTGTATGCTTGGATGTATTAGTGTCTGTATCAGTGTATTCCTGGGTGCATCAGTGTATGTGCCTGTGTGTGCCTCGGTGTGTCAGTATCTGCATCATTATGTCCGTGGGAGTGATAATGTATGTAATAGTATGTGGGTACATGATTTTATGCATTAGTGTGTGCCTGAGTGTGTCAGCGTATGCATCAGTGTGTGCTTGTCTGTGCTACTATATGCATTAGAGTGTGTCTTGGTGTGTAAGTGTCAGCAACAGTATGTGCCTGGGTGTGTCAGGATATACATAAGTGTGATCCTGGGCATGTTAGCGTATGTACAAGTGTTTGCTTTGGTGTGATAGTGTATGTATATGTGTGGGCCTGGGTATGCCAGTGTATGTGTCAGTCAGTGCCTGGGTGTGTTACTGTATGCATTAGTGTGTGTCTGGGTGGGCCAGTGTATGCATCAGTGTGCGCCTGGGTATGTCAGGGTATCCATCAGGGTGTGTCTTGGTACGTCAGCGTATGCATCAGTGTGTGCTTGGGTGTGTCAGTGTATGCATCAGTGTGAGCCTGGGAGTATCAGCGTGTACATCAGTGTGTGCCAGATGTAGGCATGTATGGATCAGTGTGTGCCGAGGTGTGTTGGTATATAGATCAGTGTATGCCTGGGTGTGTCAGTACATGCATGAGTGTGTGCCTGGGTGTGATAATGTATGTATTCCTGTGCGCCTGGGTATGTAAGTGTATGCATGAGTCTGTGTGTGGATGTATTTGTGTCAGCAACATGGTGTGCCTGGTTGTGTTAGTGTATGCATCAGTATATGCCTGGGTGTGTTAGCATATGCATTGGTGTGAGCCTGGGTATGTCAGTGTATGCATCAGTGTGTGTCTGAGTATGTTACTTGATGCATTACTGTTTGGCTGGGTGTGTCTGTGTCTGCATTGTGCTATTTTTGGGTGTGCTAGTGTCTGTATTGCTATGTCCCTGGGTGTGTCAGTGTATGTGTCAGTGTATGCCTGGGTGTGTTATTGGATTCATTAGTGTTTGGATGGGTGTGTCAGTGTCTGCCTTGCTCTATGCCTGGGTGTGTCAGTGTCTGCATTGTTAAGTCTCTGGGTGTCTCACTGCGTGTATCAGTGTGTGCCTGGGTGTGTAACTGGATGTATTAGTGTTTGGATGGGTGTGTCGGTGTCTGCCTTGCTATATGCCTGGGTGTGTCAGTGTCTGCATTGGTAAGTTTCTGGGTTTCTTAGTGTGTGCATCATTGTGTGCCGTGTTGTGTCAGTCTTTGCATCAGTGTGTGCCTGGGTGTGGTAGTGTATGCATTAGTGTGTGCCTGGGTATGTTAGTGAATGCATCAGTGCGTGCCTGTGTGTTTTAGTGTATACAAGAATGTATGCCTGAGTGTGTTAGTGTATACTTGAGTGTGAACCTGGGTATGTCATTGTATGCATCAGTGTGTGCCCGAGTGTGTTTGTGGATGCATTACTATTTGGCTGGGTGTGTCTGCATTGCTGTATGCCTGGGTGTGTCAGTGTCTGTACTGGTATATCCCTGGTTGTGTCAGTGTATGTGTCTCTGTATGCCTGGTTGTCTAATTGGATTAATTAATATTTAGCTGACTATGTCAGTGTCTGCATTATGCCTGGGTTTGTCAGTATCTGCAATGGTAAATCTCTGGGTGTCTCAGTGTGTGCATCAATGTGTGCCTGGGTTTGTTATTGGATGCATTAGTTTTTGACTGGCTGTGTTAGTGTCTGCATTGCTGTATGCCTGGGTGTGTGCTTGGTAAGTCCCTGGGTGTGTCACTGTGTGCCTGGGTGTGTTATCAGATGCATTAGTGGTTGGCCAGATGTGTCAGTGGCTGCATCGATGTGCAGTTGGGTGTGTCAGTGACTGTATCAATGTGTGTCTAGGTGTGTCAGTGGCTGGATCAGTGTGAGCCCATGTGAGTGAGTACCTCTATCTGTGAGTAGCTGAGTGTGTGTGTTGCTGTACTGATTTGTGCCTAGGTGTGTTAGTAACTGTAGCAATCTGTCCTTGGGAGTACATCCTCAAACTCTAAAGTTATGGAACAACACTGCAAGAACTAATTAGTAAAGTACATTACCCCAATAGATGGTGCCATTGATCCACATAAAAAGAAAAAAAACAGAAATATTTTGTAGTTTTACAAATATTAGAATTACAAAAGTAACTCATAATTTCAACAATGCACAAAGGCATAATTCTAAGAAATAACTAGACATTTCTCATACTGTAAAGGTATGTATTAATATAAATAAGCATTTCATTTTCCCTGTTTTACTGTTCTCAGCTTCTTTATTCATACACCGTAAACAAGGTACTTTTTAAACTGTCATCATTAAGATTATTGGAAAAAAACTGCACACTATCTCATTGCAATTAAGAAACACTGTGCATTGCACTCACTACAAATAAATATAACACAACTTATTTAACTATTTCAAACACAGTTTTGTGCACAATCACTTTGAACAAATGCAGGTATATCTTTTTACCAGCAACCATAAAAGAAAGTGATGTCTGGAAGCATTTTGCAATACCTTCACGGGAAAAGATTACAGCTAAATTTCTGCAGTATAATATTAGCGGCATACAGTTACCAAGCAGCACTGCCAACAAGTATTCACATGGGTCACGTTCCAATTGGAAGCATTTAAAAACAATTCATGAAAGTGCGTACAACTGAGTGCAGGAGATACTAGGTGCAGCAGAATATTCCACCTCTACCAAACCTTTGGGAGAACCTTCATCAGCTGCAGTCATCCTAATACCAGCAGCCTGTGAAGATTTGAGTGAGATGGTTACTCACTGTGCGAAATGTCACATGTTTGTCATAAACATTTGTTTTGTGGGTTCATTTTACATTCTACTGTTCTCATGTTGAATACTCATACACCACAAATGATGTACTGTTGAAATAATGATCGTTGATCAGTTGTGAAAAAACAACCATAAAGATTGTACTTAAAAACAAGCTGCACACTAAGCGTATGTAAGAAGATTTTGCATGTGTAAATAGGTTTGTTAATAACTGTATGGGTTTTTGATTGGATGCATGACAGTGTGTGCGTGTGACAATACCTGTGTGAATGACTGTATAGGTGTGTAAGTACATGAATGAGTACCTGTATGGGTGTGTTTGTGACCTTTAACTTAAATTAATAATAAATATATTTATAAGTTTACAAGCACATTTTATTTAACATATTAGAATACAACTTAAAATAAACAAACATAACATAGCATATTTAACTATTTACAAATACAGAAATGCACTGAAACTTGAACTTTTGATTAACTAGTGTAGGAACTCACCCATATACTTACACTGCTGTTATCTATTTATTTTACCTCACCAAATTTGTAAAGGAGCAGTCAGATTAAAAGTAAAAAAAGTTATTAAAAAACACATAATTTGACAATGAGGCCGAAACAATTTAAAGAAACAAGATTAAGAATGTTTAGAAATAAAGTTATACAGAATTTGGTATGAAAAGTGAGGAACACTAAGATGAAAAGAGTAGCACTCAAACAAAAATAATATATTAAGAGTATGGTTGATCAAGTGTTTCCTCTGAAGTGCAAACTATTTATTTAATACTAAACAGAATGAAAACACTGGATAAAACAGTGTTGTCTATAAGGAAAAAAAGAAAAAAAGACTCATTAATAAAAGTAATTTTTGCAAAATTTTCAAAGGAGAAGGAGGCGTACGTCTACTACTGACCATTTTTTGGAGGAAAAATGCTACTTACATGCAGTTCAAACAACTGGCTGATGTTATGACTTAAAAGACAGTAGTACCATTGCAAAAGAAGAGATGATTCCTAGAAATGTGGAGGAAAAGATAGGTGAAGAGGTACAAGAAAGACATAGAGATGCTTCTGTGTATAAAAGGGAGTGCAGTAGTATTTGTAATATTTGCCAGGAATAAATTGATACAGTAGGACCCCATCAATGTACTTGCAGTGCTGTTTTCTATTTACTTTACCGCTGCAAATATTGAGACAAATGAGTACTGGCATCATCCTCGTGTTGAGCTTAAGTGCATGTTGTAAAATTTAGGAACACTAACTTGGTTTCAAACCCTGAGTTGTGCAGAATATCCATGGGATCACTTACATTACTTTCTGAGAGAAGCAAACTCTAAAATTTAAGGTGTTATTCACTGAACTTCAGAAAGGGCATAAAGGTACAGTTGTGTATTTTCCTTTAGATGTCAAACACAATATTGAAACTGTGGGTGTAGAGAGAGATTTGGAAGACCAGCTTTTAACCTAGTGAATAGTGTGCCCACGAAAAACAAAAAATCTGGAAAAAACTAGTGGATGTAAATATGGTGAAGAAAGCTACATTATATCTTAAAGACAATAATGTGTACTATAAAGATGCAGATGTTGTCTAACATGGAAGTTGCATGGATGAAGAAATATTGCCTTCAGGAAGACAGTTTGAAAAAGTAGATAGAAGTAGGTCTATAGAAATATATGAGTATTACAGTATCTATCCACTACATTAAAAAGAGGTTATGGGGGATGCCATTGAACTGTATCAGATGAAACAAGCCAAAAGAACTCCAATGAGTATCTGGTGAAGTGCGTCTTCAAGTTGCTTCTTCTCTGTTCTTTTTGAAAAAAAAGAAAAGTATAAAACTATTAGAAATACCTACTTAAAAAACAAAATTACTTTTCACAAACATTTCAAATCTACCCCACAAAATCCTCCCAGCAGTAGTGACACAGTTTCCTGATAACCCTGAATTTCACCCTGCACGCCTCTGAGGTTAATGCATACTTACTGGAAAAGACCTCCTTTATAGTGGGATACTTCAACCTCTTCGCTTTCTCTAAAGCCATATGTTGTCCCTCCAATCACCATGAATATGACTTCAAAGGCAGCTTTACAACCCTTCCCAGAGATCCTCTATACCTTGAAAGGGCCGGGCCCATTAATTCCATACCTATTCTAGAGACACAACCAGATTCTTTCTTTTTCACAGCATGAAAGTGTAAAGGGGAGAAAACCGTTATTAATCAACAATTCTTCTTACCACATAATGATCCACGGACAACTAGATTTAGTTAGTTAATTCATTACAAAGCCGAAAATATCTGGACATAGAGACACCTCAACACAAGGGTATAGAAATACAAAGGAATTAGCATGAAGCCAAAGCTACACGTCCAATTTAGATGGTGCAGCATGAATAGAACTATTAATTCAAGAAGTAGGATACAGAGAATCAAAAAGCATGAGTCCAAATTTCCCTGCATCGATGGTTGATGAGTAAAAAGCATTAATCTATCCCTACTCTAGCTCTAAGGTGACATCCCTACATCGCATCTTCAATGGAAAGGAAAAAGATGTTAGTGCATGGAGTCTTCCTAAGATGTCTCTCCACCATCCATGGGTCAAGTAGCATAAAGCCACTATTGCAAAGAAAGAGCTCATTCTGAGATGCTTTCTCTCCTAAGGCAAAAAAGAAGTGGGGCACTTTTCCTAGTTCCAACAATCAGTTATCCACAGGTAGCATTCCCATGAAGCACCTCAAATCACGCCATCCACTCTGGGTGCAGTTCTGGATGTACTTTTCCATGGTGTTGTCCATGGGCCTTCTGCACAACAATTTATCCTTGGTTTCCATGCCTTCTCCCGTGTGAAACCGTCTCCGTCTTTATCCCCTCCAAACCATTAAATTATACATTCTTCTCTCTTTGCCTATCTTCTAAAATAAAGACATTACTTTTCTCTAAAGAATGCATCTCCACCTGCAATCGAAACGTGAGAAATAACAAATTCTGCAGTGCACATGAAATTCAACTATTAATTCTAAAGCAAGAGTTTTCAGGGACTTGCATTTCAGACCTATGACTTCAGCTAACATAATAACATGTCACTTTAAGTAATACAATTTGCATAATCATTATAATGTTTCAACTACTCAATTTACCTACTTATAGAATATATAATTTGTCAAAAACATTTAATATGTGAGTAGTGTCAGCTTCGTAGCACGAGTTCACATGTTAACGTTTTCTGCTAGTTTCATTTATTTCCTACGTTAATTTTCCATGACACTAATCCATAAACTAAAGCACGTCACATAATTGCGTTAATACGTTTCCCAATTCTAACACCTCATGTTATCATAATTTGCAAGATTATATGCGGATGCGTTCTACATATGATTATAATACAACCCTACGAGTAATATGAATTTTCCTCTCCATCAACCTCTACAGGTACTTCTTATACCAGACATGTCTATATCAAACCCCTCCTTAAAGTCAGGCACCAAGTATCTGAATATATGAACTCTTTCTTCTGCACTGGACACAGTAGGGGTACTCACACCATTTTTGCTAGATCCTAATAGCTATTTGGCCTTTAACTGTACCCCCTTGACATTCCAGCCAGCAAGACCCTTTTCTCCTCCTAGGCTCTCTTAGCCTCAGCTTTTCCTTCCTCTGCAGCCAGCTGGGCCAACTGTAGCCTCAGGTTCCACTCAGCCTGTCTGTTCTCGAGGTCCTCAGGGGACTCGGTTTGGGAAGAGACAGTACTTCCTGCACTGTATCTAATAGAGAAGCCACTCTTTGGGGGATCCCCTCTCTCCTCTGGAGACTTTACCCACTCATTTCTTCACTCCTCTGTCTCCTTCTGAAACCTACTACCCTTTGGGGCCCTGATTTTTAAGTCAACTACAATCCGGCCTTTCCCTTTTCAAGAGTGCTGAAGTAGTCCTCTTCAAACTCTTCTTGTGGTGCAGGATGCATTCTGCTAATGCCCACCCAGGCTCTAAGGGCAAACTAGTACTCAAACTTGGATGTACACTTGAGTGAATAGGTGTGTGAATGGTCTTAATGGTGTGTGAGTGAGTGTGGTAGCCACTGTCTGGCTATATGATTGAAAGTTATATCATTGCTTTTGTAAAAATATAAATAGGTCTGTAAGTGCCTCCCTGACTGTGTGAGCATGTGCAAACTACACACTATTAGATTACATAATTTAAGCAAACACTCACCTCTAATTTCAAATGCATTCATTCATGCTATCATAATAAAATTAATAGACATTCAGTATATCAATTCTTCTTTCTCCTTTCCCGCTCACTGTATTTTTAGTTAATATTCTTATCTAAGCAGCTTTCTATTTTCCCTTCTAGTATACTGTCTAGAAGCTACACATTTTCTTTCTCATTACAAACACTCACTTTTTTTTCTAAACATAATCTTATCTACTAGAAACTAATTAACATACCAGTAAAGGCTCTTTGCTGTTCTCTCAGTTTATTTCTATGTCTGGTAACATCTCTTTTCATTTGAAATCTCCAGCCAGAACTCTGGCAAACCTCTCTCAGTAGAAAAGCAGGTAAAATGGCTACCCCTCACCATGTGCTCTTTACTTATGCTGCTCTACTTAACAAATCACAGGCTTCCATTTATCTTTCTTTTTTACTATACCACTTCTAAACGGCCAGAATTTCTTTAACCATTTCCATGTTTCCTGTGAAGAAGCCCAATTTGGTTGTTTTTTCCCCACAAATCCGTGAATACTCCACGATGTTCAGTACGGCCCCCCAAATAACTATGTGGTGAGGTTCACAGATTTACACAGGGGTCTACGCTAAGTACAGCGAAGGCTCCGCGGATCTTGTCAGTGACCAAAAAAAATAATTTTTAGCCATTTTACTGCCCATTAAACATGCTTTTACCTACTTTATAACATACACAAGGGATCAGGAAAGCTCTCACCTGACCCCTTCAAATAGTAGTCATGCAACCATTTACCGAGATATAAAGTGGCGGCCACAACTTTTCTCTCAGGTTGCACCCAGCCAATCAGGGCCTTGCTATGGTGTGTAGAGCCACAGATTCACGGCGGGTGGATCCGTGGAGGGTCCGCGTCCCTAGATATAAAAATTTGGTTTTCAGTTATTATCTCTAAAACTACCAAATGGATTAACATCAATTTACAAAAAGCACACTTTCTGGACCAACAGCTAGCTTTCTGCCAAATGTGGTGCAATTCCTTTCAGCGGTTTGGGCTCACAGAGCTCACAGAGTTGTACTCCATGGAGTTCCTGGAAAACTCCATGAAATTCTGCAATGTTCCGCCCTCTGGAGGAGTAACTTGCACCAATTGAGACCTTCCTTGATTGGTCTCTTGGTGCGTTCGTGCGTAGAACCATTCAGGTGCAAGCAACAACTCCTCCCACTACTCTAAATGCAGCCAGGTCTATTGAGACTGGCTATGAGCCACCCAAGAAAGGCAGGACACACCTCAGCCCCCCTGGTGTCTATCTAGTGTGAATGCACAACACAGCCCCTGTCATTTTAAAGGCCAGACAGCTAATACACAAAACAGGCAGAGGCACATGTATGGTTAGACAAGGAAATACCTACTTTCTAAAAGTGGTATTTCCAAACACACAATATAAAAATCATCCTTACTAAAAGATTCATTTTTAAATCCCGAGTTCAGGCATACCAAACTCCACTTTTCTATCAGCTCCCCTTGGCCAGCTACATTTTTAAAGGTGTTTACAAAGACGCCTCCATGTTCACCTATGGGAGGGATACCCTTTTAACAGTGAAAACGAAATGCACAGTATTTCACTATCAGGACATGTACAACACACCAGTACATGTCCCACCTTTCACATACACTGCACCCTGCCCAAAGGGGTACCTGTAGTGTACCTGAGTGATGTCTTGCATGTAAGAAAAGGGAAGGTTAGGGCTTGGCAAGTGGGTGCACTTTCCAGGTCGACATGGTAGTAAAAACTGCGCACAGCCACTGCAGTGGCAGGTCTGAGACACCTTGGAAAAGCTGCCTGTGTGGGTTGCACAATCAGTGCTACAGGCTCACTAGCAGCATTTGATTTACAGGCCCTGGGCAAACACAGTGCACTATACTACGGACTTAGTAGTAAATCAAATCAGCCAATCATGGAAACGCCAATCCATAAACATAATTTACATGGAGAGCATATGCACTTTAGCACTGAACATCAGTGGTAAAGTGCCCAGAGTCCTAAAACCAACAAAAACAAGGTCAAACACAGGAGGCCAAAAAGCAAAAAGTCTCGGGGTGAACACGCTGAAAAAGCCACGTCTAACACATCTTCCTCCCAGCCTAAAGCAAGGGTAGACTAATCAATCCCTTGATGGACTTCCCTGCTTGGGGTGATAGAACATAGACCTGGCCCACAACAACGGGGGCACATTCTGGTTCTACAGCTTCCTGAACCCAGTTGGATCCCTCTGTCCATACTCTCGGGGCCCACTAAGCTAACCCATGGGGAGCCCTCCTTCTCACCTGCTGACCCCATCTTTGCAGCTCCTAACCTTAGCTTGCTTACGGATGTGTCCCAGCAGGCAGTCAGTACCACCATGGCCAGCCCCGGTGATGTGGCCCAGTCCACCCCAGGGTTGTGGCTCCCATCCCCCTGCCAGGAGCACCTCTGTCCACCAGGACAGCAAGCCATAGAGGCCACTGACAACTGTCAGTGACGAGAGCCAGGCCTCATGCCTCTCAGGGCTCTCTAATCCTGATGACGTCACAGAGTTGGGGTGGTAGCCTCAGGTGCCTGGCACACTTTGTCCACTCTCTCTCCTGCCAGGTCAGCAATGGCATCCTGTAACTGGCCCACCAGCCCAGGGTCTCTACCCTGAGGCTAGCCAGGAGACGGGGTGGGCTCTCCCACACCTGTCCTCCCCGCCGGGGTCCTGTACCCTCCACTGGGGAAAGGTACTCCCAGATTCCAGAACTGTCAGGGCACCTGCGGCAAGTGTCCTGCAAAATTTATTTTTATTTATTTATTTATTTGAAAAGTTTTATAAAGCGCGAATATGACCCATACGGGTATCAGAGCGCTGTAGAAAGGAATTTAAGTGGAATGAGGTAAAAGCATGAGTGCAATACAAAATGGAACATAAGAAGTACTTGAAAAATAACAAGGTCATAGGGGAGCATGGGGAAGAAAAAATAATAAAGGTGATCCAAGGTATCAGCCCATCTTGTGGGACCTGTAAAGTTCCAGCAAAGCAATACATCAAAAGGACACGTGAGGAGAAACATAATACACTTTGAGCAAAAGGTATAAAAGACTGTCAAACAGGAGATGGAAGTAGAGTAAAGACCACTGACTCATTGTCAGTGAAATTGCTCTCCCACCCTCGCAGCTCCACCATTAAGTGAGGCCTGCCCCTGCACTCTCGAGTGTTGGTGATAGAGGCCCTCCTCCACCCCAGGTTTCCCTGCGCCTCATCCCTGGTGGTCCAGTGGACCTCTGTCTCCTTCCTCTAACTCTGCTCTTTCACTCGTTTTTCTACCCTTTTTATCTTTCACCTTTCTGCACTTTTCTGCATCTCTGCTCTTTTGTGCCTTATTTCTGCTCATTTTCCCTTCCTCTCGCTCTGCCCTTTCACTTGTTTTCACTCGTTTTTCTACCCTCTTTTATCTTTCACCTGTCTGCACTTTTCTGCATCTCTGCTCTTTTGTGCCTTATTTCTGCTCATTTTCCCTTCCTCTCGCTCTGCCCTTTCACTAGTTTTCACTCGTTTTTCTACCCTCTTTTATCTTTCACCTTTCTGCATCTCTGCTCTTTCGTGCCTTATTTCTGCCTATTTTCCCTTTCTTTATCCCTTATTTCCTCCCTTTACCTTTCCCCGCCGCTGCTGCCCCTGTGGCCCCTCCCCCCCAGCGCGACCGGCCCAATCCAGCTCCCCTCCCTGCTTCCGCCTCCCAGCTGTCCAGCCCTCCCCGACCCCTACTTAATGGCGGCCACTGCGGGGACAGGCGAGCAAGACCACTGACTCATTGTCAGTGAAATTGCTCTCCCACCCTCGCAGCTCCACCATTAAGTGAGGCCTGCCCCTGCCCCTGCACTCTCGAGTGTTGGTGATAGAGGCCCTCCTCCACCCGCAGGTTTCCCTGCGCCTCATCCCTGGTGGTCCAGTGGACCTCTGTCTCCTTCCTCTAACTCTGCTCTTTCACTCGTTTTTCTACCCTTTTTTATCTTTCACCTTTCTGCACTTTTCTGCATCTCTGCTCTTTTGTGCCTTATTTCTGCTCATTTTCCCTTCCTCTCGCTCTGCCCTTTCACTTGTTTTCACTCGTTTTTCTACCCTCTTTTAGGTCGCCCCCCATGGGTAGGTCGCCCCCCATCCGCACAGCGCCACCTGTGCGTCCAGCTCCCTGCTGCTGCTGATCTGAGGCCCTCCTCCACCCGCAGGCTACCACCTGCGCCTCATCCCTGGTGGCCAGTGGTAGGCCGAAGGTAGGATCTTGTCGTTGTGAGCGTCACTGTTACTGTCTCTCCCCTCTATATTTGTGCCCCCACTGTTTTTCCACAGTTTTTGCCCTTCCGTTCTGTGCCCCCACTGCTGTGACTGTTTTTCGTTCTGTGCCCCCACTGTTTTTCCACTGTTTTTGCCCTTCCGTTCTGTGCCCCCACTGCTGTGACTGTTTTTCGTTCTGTGCCCCCACTGTTTTTCCACTGTTTTTGCCCTTCCGTTCTGTGCCCCCACTGCTGTGACTGTTTTTTCGTTCTGTGCCCCCACTGTTTTTGCCCTTCCATTCTGTGCCCCCACTGCTGTAACTGTTTTTCGTTCTGTGCCCCCACGGTTTTTGCCCCTCCGTTCTGTGCCCCCACTGCTGTGACTGTTTTTCGTTCTGTGCCCCCACTGTTTTTCCACTGTTTTTGCCCTTCCGTTCTGTGCCCCCACTGCTGTGACTGTTTTTCGTTCTGTGCCCCCACTGTTTTCCACTGTTTTTGCCCTTCCGTTCTGTGCCCCCACTGCTGTGCACTGTTTTTTCGTTCTGGGCCCCCTGTGCCCCTTTTAATTTCTGTACCCCTCGCCCTCCTGTTTCCCGCCGCTGTGTCCCCTGCGGCCCCGCCCCCCTCACTGACCACTCGCTGCTCCTGCCTCCCGCCTCCCAGCTGCTCCTCCCTCCCACCTCCCCATATATGGCGGCCGCTATGCGGCCGCACCGCTGGTGCGCTGAAGGCGCGCCTAAGTCAAGCCCGTCTGCGCCCATGCGCGCCTGGCCGCCCCCAGCGCCAGAACCCCTGGCCCCTGCATCCGCCACGAAGACCACCTCCGATACGACGCCAGCACCCTCATCGCTCTCAACCCAGGACGGACCTCCACCTGCTTCAAGGCCGCCCCGAAACGCACCCATGGTCCCTTCACCTGCCGGAACTGCAGCTTCACCTGCCTCGGAGAGCCCGAGACTCCCGCCAAGAAGGACCTCAACCATCTCCGGTGCATCCTACTAAACACACGCTCCGCATGCAAACACGCCGTCGAGCTCTGGGACCTACTCGACACCTCATCACTGGACGTCGCCTTCCTGACAGAGACCTGGATGAACGAATCCTCCGCACCCGACATCGCCATAGCCATCCCCGACAGCTACAAGATCACCCGCAGAGACCGCACCAACGGAATCGGAGGAGGAATCGCCATCGTCCACAAAGACACCATCAAGGTCTCGAACAGCACCGACGACACTCTCAGCACCGCCGAACACATGCACTTCCAGATCCACACGGATCCCAACACCACCGTAAGAGGCACCCTCATCTACAGACCCCCGGACCCCGACCCCAGTTCAGCGACTCCATCGCCGACTTCATCAGCACGCACGCCCTGACCTCCACCGACTACATCCTCCTCGGAGACCTGAACTTTCACCTGGAGAACAACAACGACAGCAACTCCTCCCACCCTGATCGACAACCTCGCCAACCTCGGACTGAAACAGCTCGTCACGACGCCGACCCACATCGCCGGACACACGCTCGACGCCATCTTCTCCTCAAGCTCCCACGTCTCCTTCAGCCACACCTCCGAATTCACCTGGACCGACCACCACTGCATCCACTTCACCTTCCGGAAACCCGCCGCACACCACCGCACCCTACAGATCCCCCGCAGATGCTGGAGCAAAGTCACCGAAGACCAACTCCAGACAAACCTCGCACTCAGCCCACCCACCGACCCCTCCAACTCCGACACCGCTGCCGCAATCTCAGACGATGGATGGACGACTGCGCCAACACCTTAGCCCCGCTGAAAAAACCAACCTACAAAGACACCAGCAAGAGAGCCAGCTGGTTCACCCCGGAACTCCTAGCATCCAAGCGCACCTGCCGGAAACTGGAGAACAAATGGCACAGCAAGAAGACGCCGGACAGCCGCGCAGCCCACAAAGACGCCATCCGCAACCACCATCACCTCATCAGGTCCGCCAAGAGGACCTCCTTCAAAGAACCGCCTCGACAACAACGCACACAACAGCAAGGAGCTCTTCAGCATCGTGAAGGAACTCTCCAACCCCAGCTCCAACGCCAACGACATCCCACCGTCGCAAGCCCTGTGTGATTCCTCGCCACCTTCTTCCACCGCAAGATCGCCGACATCCACGACAGCTTCGACTCCCGGATGACCCCAAGAGGCCCCGGCACATCAGACCCGCCGCACCCCATCGACCACGACCTCCTGACAGCCTGGGTCAACGTGAACACCGAGGACACAATCAAGACCATGGGCACAATCCACTCCTGCTCCCCATCAGACCCTTTTCCACACCACATCTTCAAAAAAGCCGGCAGCTCCATCGCACCCCACCTGCGCAACATCATCAACCTCTCCTTCGAGACCGCGACCTTCCCAGAGAGCTGGAAACACGCCGAGATCAACGCCCTACTCAAAAACCCAAGGCGGACCCGAGCGACCTCAAGAACTTCCGGCCCATCTCCCTGCTTCCATTCCCAGCTAAGGTCATCGAGAAGATCGTCAACAGACAGCTCACCCGCTACCTCGAAGATAACAGCATCCTGGACCCCTCCCAGTCAGGATTCCGCAGCGACCACAGCACCGGGACCGCCCTCATCGCCGCCACAGATGACATCAGGATCCTGCTGGACAACGGCGAGACGGCGGCCCTCATCCTCCTGGACCTCTCCGCCGCCTTCGACACTGTTTGCCACCGCACACTACGCACACGCCTCCACGACGCAGGGATCCGAGACAAGGCCCTGCATTGGACCACCTCCTTCCTTTCCGGCAGAACCCAGAGCGTCCGCCTCCCCCCATTCCGATCCGAAGCCTCCGAGATCATCTGCGGCGTACCCCAGGGATCTTCCCTCAGCCCGACACTGTTCAACATCTACATGGTTCCACTCGCACGCATCGCCCGACAGCACGACCTCAACATAATCTCCTACGCCGACGACACTCAACTGATCCTCTCCCTCACCAAGGACCCCCTCACCGCCAAATCCAACCTCCATGAAGGAATGAAAGCCGTCGCAGACTGGATGAAGTGCAGCCGACTTAAGCTGAACACAGACAAGACGGAGATCCTCATCCTCGGCTCCAACCCATCAGCCTGGGACGACTCCTGGTGGCCCTCGTCACTAGGGGCACCGCCGACACCAACCGACCACGCATGCAACCTGGGAGTCATCCTCGACTCAACGCTCACCATGACCAAGCAAGTCAACGCAGTCTCCTCCTCCTGCTTCAACACCCTGCGCATGCTCCGCAAGATCTACAGGTGGATCCCGACAGACACGAGAAGAACAGTCACCCAGGCACTCGTCAGCAGCAGACTCGACTACGGAAACGCCCTCTACGCAGGAGCCCCGACCAAGCTCATCAAACGACTGCAAAGAATCCAAAACGCCTCTGCACGCCTGATCCTCAACATTCCACGCCACAGCCACATCACCCCCACCTGAAAAACCTACACTGGCTCCCCGTCGACAAGAGAATCTCCTTCAAACTCCTGATCCACGCACACAAGGCACTCCACAAAACCGGCCCAGCCTACCTCAACAGTCGACTCTCCTTCTACGTTCCCAACCGTCAACTCCGCTCCGCCGACCTCTCCCTGGCCACCGTCCCGCGCATCCGGAGAACCACCACCGAAGGAAGATCCTTCTCTCACCGCGCCGCCAAGATCTGGAACACCCTTCCCCTCAACCTACGACAGACCCAAGACCTGCTGACCTTCAGGAGACGACTCAAGACCTGGCTATTCGACCAGTAGCAGCAACACCCCCCTCCTCTCCCTCAGCGCCTTGAGACCCTCGCGGGTAAGTAGTGCGCTTTACAAATCTTGTCATTGATTGATTGATTGATCAGGGCTATTGCTGTTGATGGTCATTCAGGAGTAGCCATTTGCCATGTTTTTTGAATGAGGCAGTCGATGGGTTGGATCTGATGTCGGGAGGAAGAGCGTTCCAAATTCTTGGAGCAAGACCAGAGAAAGCCTGATTGTATGTTCTTTTCTTATTGAATTTAGGAGGTTCCAATAGTAGGGTATTAAAGCTTCTTAGGTTCCAACTCGAGCCAGATAGCTCAATTTTTTAGCTTTGTGCGTCAGGCAGGCTATCTTGAAATGGATCCTTGCTTCGATGGATAGCCAGTTAAGTTGAATTAGGTCAGGTGTGATATGCTCATGTTTTCTGGAGCCCGTGATGTGTCTGACAGAAGCATTTAGAGTGGATCTAAGTGGAGCCAGTCTAGCTTTAGGTAGCCCGCTAGGGTCACTAAACCATATTCAAAACTAACCCTGGACGGGTAACTCCGCTCCGCCAGCGGAGTTTGCGGAGATTTGCCTACTCCGCGCTCCGTGGTGAACGCGGAGATAGGCAAAACTCCGCATCCGTGGCGGAGCGGAGTTAGCCGCTCACTCCCCCGTCCAAATACTTTAAAAATACTAAAAAGAAGGCACTTACCTGTGTTTCTGCCGCCTCCCCTGCCTGGCCGCTCTCCTTCCTGCTCCTCTCGCGTCCTTTTACATTAAAAAAACACTACGTTGTACGTCTTGCGAGTGTGCATGCGCACGCGCAAGACGTACAAGGTAGTGGTTTTTTTATGTAAAAGGACGCGAGGCAGTGAGGAGCGGGAAGGAGAGCGGCCAGGCAGGGAAGGCGGCAGAAACACAGGTAAGTGCCTTCTTTTTAGTATTTTTAAAGCATTTGAGAGGGGGGGAGTTTTTTCAAACTCCGTGGAGCTACGCTTAGAGGCACTACGCCAGCTCCACCCACTGCTATTCAAAACACAAGATAACTAGGGATTGGACTGCTGACTGGATGTCCTCTGGAGGTAAGAATGGCTTGATTTTCCTTAGAGTGTTGAGCTGATGATTGGCTCCCCTAATAGTGGCACTGATGTGACCTTGCATATTGAGGTATTTGTCCAGGATTATATCTAAACATCTAGCAGAGTCAACAACATGAGGCGTGCAGTTAAGTCTTGAGTAGGTGCAGAGTGGTTGTGGGGGCAATCAGAAGGAATTCTGTTTTGAGGGTATTTAACAACAGATGATTATGAGTTAGCCATTGTTGAGTTTTTAGAAGTGCACCATTTAGAGTTTTTATGTCATCTGGAGAGGAGATCTTCAAATACAGTTCAGTGTCAGGAGCATACATATGGTATTGAATGTTAGTGCAGTTCAGAATTTCGGAGAGCGGATCCATGAAAAGGTTGAAAAGCATGTGCGAAGGTGCCGTACCTTGAGGAACTCCAATAGTGACCAGGGTACTAGTAGCAAGGGATTGGTTCACTTTGATTGTTTGGGTACGGTTATATAAGAAAGAGGCAAACCAATTTAAGACAGGGCCCGATAACTAAGCCAGGGCCGAGTACTCTGCTCCGCCAGCAGAGTTTGCAGAGTTTACCAACTCCGCGCTCCGCTGGGAACGTGAAGTTGCAGCAAAACTCTGACTCCGTGGCAGAGTGGAGTATGCCCCTCAGCCCGAGTCAGCCCCCTTCAAAACAATAAAAAAAAACACTTACCTTCTCTTCTGCCGTCTGTGGGCCGCCCTCCTCCTTGCCGCGGTGTTTCTTGCTTGCCATCGTCCTCCTCCTCGTGTCCCCCTACATATTACTTCTTGTGTGAACTGCGCATGCGCAGTTCACGCAAGACGTAATATGTACAGGGACGCGAGGAGGAGGACAACGGCAAGAAGGAGACACCGAGGCGAGAAGGAGGGCGGCCCGCAGACGGCAGTAGAGAAGGTTAGTGTTTTTTTTTATTGTTTTGTGGGACTGGGGCTAGGCGGAGTTCCACAGAGTTTTTTTTTTACTTTGTGGAACTACGCAGAGCACCACTCCGCATACTCCGCCCAGGGTTACCGATAACCCCATCCTATATTGAAGAAGAGCAATCAGGTTTTCATGTTTGATGGTGTCAAATGCTGAGGACAAGTCAAGAAGGATCAGAAGACAAGGAACATTTTGGTCAAGAGATCTCAAGGCGTCATCAGCAATGTGAGTTAGAGCTGTTTCAGTACTGTAACCGCCTCTGAAACCTGACTGGTAGAGGTTAAGGATTGGAAATTTCTCAATCTGGTTGCAGAGCTGTGTGTGAACGCATTTCTCAAGCAATTTAGCTAAAGTCATGATGCTGGTGATCGGACGGAAATTGTTAGGACCCACTAAGTCGGCATTAGGCTTCTTAGGGATGGGAGTGGCTTGCCCCATCTTGAGGCAATCAGGAATCCTCCCCCGTGAGAGTGATTCTTGAATGATCCATGCCCAAAGTGGAAGAATGGCCGAATTGAGATATTTGAGAAACTTAGCGGGTAGAGGATCGCTGAAATGAATGGAGTGTTTTAAAGACGCCATAGAATAGAGCAGCTCTGCATCATCTGGGCGCAGAAAAGAATTCCAAGATGCGTTGTTTTTAGGAGTGCAAACTGTGGCGAGCAAGGTGCAATCGCTGCCGTAGGTAACGCAGATGCGAGGGAGCTTAGAGGCCGCAAGCTTGGTCCAGCACATTGCAGTTCAAGGTACATTTTTTCTTGACTTTTCGGAGAACTGAGCTAAGAAGTCCTCCTCACTGGGGCAGGAGGTCCTGGATGCCGAGATAAAATTGGTCGATTGGATAGCTTGTTGTTTGATGATTTCAAATAGTTTCTTGGGTTTGTTTTTCAAGCTGTCAAGCTGAGCCCTGAAATGATCAGTTTTAGCACTGCGAATATGTTAGTTGTATGCACATCTCATCCTCCTTAACTGTTTGAGGCTTTTAATGGAGGGAGAATTTCTCCATAGCCTCTCTGAAAGCCTAAGTTTGCGGCGTTCTTTATTAAGGGAGCCATTGAACCAGGGTTTGGATTGTTTGATCGGAATCCTTTTGAGTTGCATCGGAGCAATAGTGTTGAAAATACTTCTCATAGAGTTGATGTAATAATCAGTAAGGTCATCCAGGTTGGTCAAGTTAGGGGGTGGCTGAAGAAGATTCTTGCTAATGGTTGTTAGATCATTGATGTTGACGTCTCTCAGATTATGAACCAGCTGTTTGGTTTTAAGCGGTTGTCCTTGTCTGAGCATGACCTTTTCGAAGATGTGAAAGGATATTTGGTGATGTTCCGCCCAGTCACAGGGTATAATATCATCAAGTTGTATGGTGTTATCTCTAGCTATGATAAGGTTAAGGGTAGCGCCCTTGTTGTGGGTGGGTCCATTGCAGGCCTGAATGAATTTGAGGCCGGAGAGGAAATCCTTAAAGGAGCATCCTAAGGGATCATTTGTGTCATTCCAGTGAAGGTTAAAATCCAAGAGGAAGATATGACTGGGGTGATGGTCCGAGCATGAGGTAATGGACTCCATAATTTGCTCTATGAAGAGCAGATTATCACCAGGTGGATGATATATCGTGTGGAACAAACAGACAATCTTGCCATTGTTCCAGATTTTGGTTACTAGGTGCTCACAGGAGGACATCATGGCATTTTGAGCCAGTTTCAACATGAGGCTGGAGTGATGGATGCAAACAATGCTGCCCCCCCTTTTTAACAGGTCTATCACATCTGATAATGTCATAATCAGGAGGTATTAAGATGTCGAGGATTGGGGAGGAGTAGTCATTGAGACAGGTTTCAGTTAGGATCAGGAGGTCTAATTCTTGCTTGATGATGAGTTCAGAGATATATGCTGCGTGTTTCACTGCTAGTCTGCAGTTGGTAATCATCGATTTGATGTGTGAGTTGGTAGTGACCGCTTCTAGACAAGATGTGGTGATCTGTAGCAGGTTATCCCTATTCACAGATCTAAGGTTAAAATTTGGTTCTCTGCCAGGGTCAGAAGAGATAGTAGGGATGTTTATTGGTGAGTCAGAGGAGACACACCAAGAACCATTGTACGATAGAAGAAGTGTGAGCGTGTCATCATCCGACAACTGAGGCAAACACCTACCTACAATTCCCCCACCAGTTCATGGTGCTATCCAGTAACTGTTTTGCCAGCTTAGGGTCTGTAACCTTAGTCTGGACAGGAGTCAGGGGAAAGGCTTCCCTCCCTCTGCTCCCCTCCTGGGTCTCTGCACCCTCTCACCCTGAGCGGTACCCCCAGAATGAAAAATGGTAGGGATGCTGCTAGTATTCGCCCCTTCCTCCAGATCAGGGGGAATGCTCTGAACCTGGCCCTCCAACCCAGTGTCTGTACCCTGAGGAATACCAGGACTTCTGGGGGAGCCCACCCACCTCCACCAAAGGAAAGACTTCCTGGAAAGGTTGAGTAAGAGTCTGCCTGACACAGGTCTCCAGCCCTCTGTCCACCTGACAGTGCATGAAGACCCCCCAGGCCAGAAGTGGCCTCACCAGGGTTAGTCCCGGGGTGCTCTGACCTCAGAGCTGGCAAATCCTGGCCCACTGTTCCTTCCACTGGTGATGGTTTCCCCTTCTCACCCCTTTCTCTGGACTTATGCACCCCCCCAACTGAAGTCATCCTGCCAGACACCAGAACTGGTGGAGTGCTGGTTACAGCAGTCCCCCCAGCTCACCTCACACTTTGGGATCCCCAGTGGATGTCCTCCCAGTACAGACTAGGCCCCCCTCCTGGTGTTTCCTCATGGAACCAACCAGGCCCTGGTACTGGGTCTCGGGCACCTTGGGACTCAGCCCACCCCCACTTCTCCTACTCAGAGACAGAACATGGGACCCCTTACCTATCCCTCTACATTGGGACCTGTTGGGTTAATCCAAACCTCGCCTACCTCACCTGCTTGGGGAAAACCTGAACCACTTCCCTCATGATCCCTCCTAAAAGCCTCTTCAGACCACCTGGAATCCACCAAAAGGTCTGCCTTAAGTGCAAGTTCCCTGGGTTCAGAGAACTCACTCCACCGGGTGTTGGCATAGCTCTGGAAAACAGGGACTGAACATATGCTCTCCAGCATCCAAATTACACCGCCCCTCACATGTGTTAGCCAAACTACCCTTCATCGAAGCATCCAGTGCCTCAGAAAAGTAGCCCACATCACCCTCGCAAGACTGATGAGACAGTGTCTGACTGTTGCTGTCACTCAACCCATACTCTTCTGGGTGGTCTCTATATTCTCTTACCAGGGCTTCCACCATTGGGGAACCCCTCTTCCTGCACCTCTCATCTATAGTCAGATGAGTGTTCCTATAACCCCCTGTGCTAGTTCCCCAATTCACCACAGGGACCCTGCGTACCACTGGAGTAACCTCACAATCCTGAACCCCCTGGTGTATGTCAACCCCCTCCTTGAAGCAGGGCACCAAGTATGTGTGTGTGTGTACATCTCACTTTTCAGTACTGGACATAACACTTTTGCTGCCACCATCTGCGCTGGACTCCACCCTCATGGCTTCTACCTCCAGCCCAGCCAAGCTCAGTTCTTGAGCAACACACATTTCTTTTTCCTGGGCTAAGGATCTCTTAGTCTCAGGCTTCTTGATTTCCTGGTCGAACTCTCTCAGTCAGCGATCACGAGCTCAGGTCCTACTCTTTTGTTCACTAGCACATCTTTCCCCCCATGTTTCCTTCTCAGGGCCACTGCCCTCCTCATACTCTGACTGGGGATCTTCCCCCTAAGACTCCTTCTCAGAGTCATCTGGTAGTGCTGCTTCCCAACATGTTTCCTCATATCAAAGCAGGAGTGCCTCAAGATCCCATCTTGTGAATCTCCTCTTCACAGGCAATCCCCTCTCCTCGCAAAAGTCTTGTAGCTCCTTCATTGTATAGATGTACAAGTGCCAAAATTTGATTTCCATTTTGTCAAGGCTTCACAGGTACATCAACTAACTAGAGTTTCAGTTCTCAACAATACGTCCAGAAGTGAAACATGGAAAAACAGTATATGGTATGTAATGGTCTGTGATGTGGTAGTAGTGTACACCAATCTTGTAGGTCAAGTGCAAATGCAAGTGCTATCCAACCGCTGACAACCAATGTTAGAAATGGGTTTTCTGCCTGGCTAAGGTATGCACCTAAGCCAGGCCGAATCCACCACTCTAGTCAGGATAAGGGGATTACATGTCTAAAATAACCCCTGCTCATCCCCTTGGTAGCTTGGCATGAGCAGTCAGGCTTATCTCAGAGGCTATGTGTAAAGCATTTGCATATCACAAACAGTAATACAGTGAAAACACTACAAAAGGACATCACACCAGTTTAGAAAAATGTCCAATATTTATCTCTTGGCGGCGGCATCAGACTGTGGTGTCGGTGACACCAGGGTTGCGTTGCAAAGTGCAGTGGTTTCCTCTGCGGTGCCTTCAGGTCACGGAGCCGGCAGCTGCATCATTGACCATAATGGGTTACCTTTTGTCCTCTGTGGCAGCTGAAACATCCAGTTCCAGACGCCGGTACCCAGAAGATGTTAAAGTCTTTGATTTCCCTGAGACGTCCAAAACAAAACCCAAAACGATAAAAATCCAACATACAGTGATACAAATACCAATAAAGCAAAAATCGACTTTAAGTACAGTCCCTTGAAGTCGATAGCTCCGTCCGGGGCTATTATGGTGTTGTGAGCAAACAAATCCAATAGTTCTGGCTGACCACGGTGTTGCGGGCCAGCTGTGGTGTTGGTGAGACCCATAAAATATTACCTTTAGAGATGCAGGGCGTCGGACTTTGCGGTGAGCTCCGGAGGAGCGACGTTGGCAGAAGTCGGTTCTGGGAGTCGGTGCAGGAGTCATCGTGCCCTTGAAGTAACACGCGTTGCAGGTCGAACTCCGTGAGTTTGAAGTCAGGAGCTTCGGCATCAACAGGTGTCAGGCCGAGGTGTGAAGTAGAGCCGTGCAACGTGTGGTGCCCTCAGGTCAAGATGCAGGCAGTGGCTCAATGATGAATGTCCAGCAGCGTCGGTGAGACCAGGGCTGCGGTGCGAAGTGGGGCGGTGCTCTTTGCAGTGCTGACAGGTTATGGTGCAAGTAGCTGCATTGCTGAAGGGATGTCATCACTAAACCCAAGGCTGTGGTGCGAGGCGGGGCAATGCTTTGTGCGGGGCCCCCAGGGTCGGTTGACAATCTGAAGTCTATGGCGCTGACTTCGGTGGGCCAAGACTGTGATGTGGGATGGGGCAGTGCATCGAGTAACCCACAAGCAGTGCAGGCAACTGTGTCATTGTCAGCTTGGAGCAGCGTCATCAGTGAGATCAGGGCTGTGGTGCAAAGTGGGTCAGTGCTCCGTGTTCTTTACGAGCGGTGCCTACAGGTCACGTTTCAGGCAGCAGCGTTGTGACGGCATTATGGCATCGTGGGGGACACCAGGACGGTGGTGCAAGCAGCGGCTTTGTCGTTGCTGAAGGGCTGTTGTGGTAGACCTAAGGCTGTGGTGCGAGGCGGGGGAATGCGTTGTGCTAGGCCCACAGGTCGCAGTGCAAGTTGGGGGTCGGTTGACAATCTGAAGTCTATGGTTCTGATGTCGATGTGCCAAGACTGCAGTGTGGGACGGGGCAGTGCGTCAAGTAACCCATGAGCAGTGCAGGCAGCTGTGTCAATGTCAGCTTGGAGCAGCATCATAAGTGAGACCAGGGCTGCGGTGCAAAGTGGGTCGGTGCTCCGTGTTCTTTACGAGTGGTGCCCACAGATCATATCTCAGGCAGCAGCATTGTGATAGCATTGTGGCATCATCAGGGATACCAGGGTGGTCGTGTGGAGCGAGGCGTTGCGGAGTGCGGTGCCCACAGGTCACGGTGCAAGCAGTGGCTTGGTGGCGGCATCAGACTCTGGCGTCGGTGAGACCAGGGTTGTGTTGCAAAGTGCAGGGGTTTCCTCTGCGGTGCCTTCAGGTCACGGAGCCGGCAGCTGCATCATTGACCGCATTGGGTTACCTTTTGTCCTCTGTGGCAGCTGAAACATCCAGTTCCACACACCGGTACCAAGAAGATGTTAAAGTCTTTGATTTCCCTGAGTCTTCCAACAGGAGGCAAGCTCTACATCCAGCCATTGGAGATACTTAGGATGCAGAAAGCACAGTCAAGTTGTTTACCTGCCCAAGACAGAAGCAGCAACTGCAGGCCAACCCAGCAAAGCACACAGCAAAGTGGTAGTCTCTCCTCACAGCTCTTCCAGCTCTTCTTCCTGGCAGATTCCTTAGTCCAGCAGTAATCTAAAGTTCTGGGGTCAGAACTCCAATATTTATATCACAATTCCCTTTGAAGTTGGCACAAACAAAGTTCCACTGGCATACATAATCGTGTTCTGCCTGGCTCAGGCAGGCTCACTCCACGGGGTGGAGACAGCATTGTGGAAGAGAGACACATGCCATTCAGGTGCAAGCAACAACTCCTTTCACTACCATAAATGCAGCCAGGTCTATTCAGCCTAGCTATAAATCACCCTGGAAATGCACGACACACCTCACCCCCCCGGTATTTGTCTTGTGTGAAAGCACAACCAAGCCCCTGTCAGTCTAAAGCCCAGACAGCTAATACACACAACAGGCAGAGGCACATGGATGGTTAGACAAGGAAATACCCAGTTTCTAAAAGTGGTATTTCCAAACCCACAATATAAAAATCATCATTACTAAAAGATAAAAAAAAAAAAAAAAGATGCATTTTAAAAATCCAGCGCACAGGCATACTAAACTCCAGTTTTCTATCAGCTCCCCTTGGCCAGCTACATTTGTAAAAGTGTTTACAAAGCAGCCTCCATGTTAACCTATGGGAGAGATAGTCTTTCAACAGTGAAAACGAAATGCACAGTATTTCACTATCAGGACATGTACAACACACCAGTACATGTCCCACCTTTCACATACACTGCACCCCGTCCAGAGGGGTACCTTGGGCCTACCTGAAGGGTGTCTTACATGTAAGAAAAGGGAAAGTTAGGGCCTGGCAAGTGGGTGCACTTGCCAGGTCGACATGACAGTAAATACTGCATGCAGACACCGCAGTGGCAGGTCTGAGACACCTTGGAAAGGCTGCCTGTGTGGGTGGCACAATCAGTGCTGCAGGCCCACTAGCAGCATTTGATTTACAAGCCCTGGGCACACACAGTGCACTGTACTAGGGACTTAGTAGTAAATCAAAAAAGCCAACCATGGAAACACCAATCCATAAATAAAATTGACATGGCGAGCATATACACTTTAGCACTGAATAGCAGTGGTTAAGTGCCCAGAGTCCTAAAACCAACAAAAACAAGGTCAAAAACAGGAGGCTAAAAAGCAAAAAGTGTGGGCGTGAACCTGCTGAAAAGTCAAGTCTATTAGCAAGTGCTCTGTGACATCGGTAAACACTGCTCCGTTGCGAGGGTGGAGTTTTTGTAAACTTTGCACCATAACTGGAGTGCGGAGTTCTAACACTCTGCAAACTCTACTGGTGGAGCGGAGTAAACCGACTACCCTTTGTTTTGGGACCCCCCTTTTTCTCAGCGCCCGCTTGACGGATCACTCTGAAATGTTCAGTTCAGCAGCTGAGCGTAGTACTAATTTTGAAAATTTCATGAAGATTTGTCAAACAGCACCAAACCTGGAGAAGCTCATGAAAGCAGAGCAGTCTAAGTGGTGGGAGCACCGGTCCCTCACAAGATACCTGGAAGTGGGGAGGATACCAAGGGGGCTACGAATCATGCTTGCCCCAAGCTATGAGAACCTGGACCCTCGTATGGTAGCCGAATGGGCAGATTGTAATCTTGAATCCTCACGTAGATTAGTGGAAATCCTCGTGAAATATGCCGAGAGTGATCATGAAGCATTGCTAATCAAAATCGACGCCTTAAATGCTGAAATTGAGAAATTAGAGGTCACGGCTGCGACTAATAAATATCGAGAGGATATGGTGGCACGTTTGCATCGTGAGGAGGAGATCATTAAAAAAAGAAAGGCATTCAAGTTCCAACGCGATAAGTTGGACTATGAACTTGGACGAGTTTTCACCTTTTCTAAGAAATACGATAATGTCAAAACATTAAAAAAGGTGGACCATCTTCCTCTAGCAACAGCGCATGCAAGCGACAATGTACCAGCAGCCGAGTCAGCTTCAGATCTCAGTTCGGCAATTGACAGCGAATCTGATAATGAACAAACGAGGGCACAACGTTTGGGGTTTCAAAAATTCTCCCTGGCCCAGGAAGTCGATTGCCTGCGTCAGGACAGAAGGCAGACACTGCGTCCTCGTGCTCCAGGTGCAAACACCAGCAACAGCGCAATAAGAAGCGAAGGGATAGACGACAATGTGGCAACAAACGGAAAGTAAACCAACAGAAAACCAAAAAAACAATGGAAGCGCAAATAGGCTTACCAGGTAACAACAGTGATTCACAAACTGTTATCAATTTGACAAATGAGTCTCTATCTGAAAGTGAACTACACATACTATCGCTCGGATTAGCCTTCAGTCCCAAAAGTGATTTTAAATATGCACAAACTCGTATTGACATGTACAAATTCATGCTCAAACTCAAACTGCGCAAATTTCATTTACTGCAAGGGCCATCAAAGGTTAAACAAATCAATGCACCAATCAATGAAACTACTAGCCCCTCAATATTAACAGCTGGCGATGTAGGATTACTGCGAGACCTCCAACACTTGCAGCATGAAAATGATAGTGCTGAATTAGCCGACAGTCAAGATCTATCATCAAATGGGGGTACCACAGTGACTCATTTCAAGCCCAAATCAACATTTTGTCTGATTATGTTACGGGACAATATAGATGTTTTCAATGACAAAATATCACATGAATTGAAATCACTATATAGAAAACAAGCAAGCATAAAAAAACAGTGTACAAAACAAGATAATGTATACTATCAATTGATGAAGAAGTTGCAAGCAAACGACAATATAATTATCCGCCAATCAGACAAAGGCGGCAACGTGGTGTTGTGGCCACGGGATTTGTACATGGATGAGGCATTGAAACTACTTAACGATAGGGAGTGCTACAGGCGCAGCACTTTGTCAGCTGTCAAAACATCGTGGAATACCTTCTATACTAGTCTTCTGGCATGGAAAAGCGCAGGGTTGCTAACAACTGAAGAATTCAAGTTTCTCAAAAATGACCACCCTGTGATGCCAGTGGTGTACTTTATCCCAAAGATACACAAAGACATGGTTAAACCACCTGGAAGGCGAATAATATCAGCCTGTAATAACTTAATGGAGAATGCATGGAAGTATGTTGATTTCTACCTACAGGAACACGTGAAGGGACTTCCTTCCTTCATTCAGGATACCGGTGACCTAATGAGAAAATTATCGGACATTGATTGGAATCCTGATTACTTGCTTATCTCATTAGATGTCTCGTCCTTATACACGAGTATTCATCACATGGACGGTTTGAAGGCCATAGAGCACTTTCTAAATACAAGACCAATTTGCTTTTTCCAGCATAACATAATGCTACTGGCTATGATTACAATGTGCCTTGAAAATAATTTCTTCCTTTTCCAGAACCAGGTGTTCCAGCAGGTTAGGGGCGTGGCGATGAGGGCTTGTTTCTCCCCCAGTTATGCTTGCCTGCACATGGGACTGTGGGAGGAACAAGTCCTCATGCCCACTTATGGTGAAATAATGTCTACCCATGTAATAAGATGGTACAGGTACATTGACGACTTGCTGATTATTTGGAAAGGCACGGAGGAAGGTGCTCTCCATTTTATTCAGCAAATTAATGAAAATAATCTCAACTTAAATTTTACAGGCCAGGTCAGTAATGAGTCCATTTGCTTTCTGGATGTCGAAATCACTGTCAAACATACTCAGTTTCATACAAGGTTGTATAGAAAACCTACGGCTGGGAACACCTTGCTACATGCTGCCAGCCACCACCCTGCGCATCTGATCCGCAGCATTCCCTAAGGGGAAATGCTGCGGATTAGGATGATTTGCAGCTTAGACCTTGATTGTCAAATTGCACAATATGAGTGCCAAGATAAGTTTTTGTCTAGAGGTTATTCTGTAGGAGGGATTAATAAAGCCATTGTCAAAGCAAACCAAAAGGGTAGATCACAGGCTTTGGCTAGCAAATCTGACAGTGATCAAAAATTGCTATCTGAGTCCACACAACCGGCTAGATGGATTCTCACTTGCAGCAATCAACACAAAACAATACGCAGGATTGTCAATAAGAATTGGGCGCTGGTGAAAAATGATCCAGTCTTGGGTGCCAATCTGACCAAATCACCCAACATCACGTTTAGAAAAGCCCGCTCTATGAGCAATTCCTTAGTGAAAAGCAGTCCTGAAGTGAGAACCAATACTTCTTGACTAGACACTAGCAAAGGGTTCATTAAATGTGCCACGTGTAAAGCCTGCAGACATGGAGTCAGTAAAACAGAGTACGCCACACCATTTAAGACCAAGCCTACTCGCATTGACAAAAAATTGACCTGCAAAATCGAATATGCAGTATATGTGCTGGAGTGTCCTTGTGGCCGGCGGTATGTGGGCAGTACTAAGCTGCAGTTCCACAAGAGGATACTCCAGCACATCAGGGCAATAAATAATGGTGATGAGTCGTTCCCTGTTGCAAGACATTTTGAGAAGCTCCATGCAAAGAAATCACAAGAGCTCAAATACTTTGTTGTGGATTCGGTCTCCCCTCTGAGAAGAGGAGGTGACCGTGAAGCTCTTTTAAGGAGACTTGAGACCAAATACATATTAGAGATGGATTGCAAAACACCTCAGGGTCTCAATTCCAGTGAGGACTTTTACACGTGTCTTTAACATTCTGGTTTTTAGCACTTATGAAATTGTTCAAACTTGCCACTGCCTCAGCATTGATTTTAAACTTCAAATTTTAAGTATCATTTTTGCACATTTGCACATTAGAACCTTTTTCCGGTTCTTTTAGGTGACACTTTAGTTTGCACTGGCACTTTAATATTGGACATGGAGTATCAGTTTAAGCCCACTTGGGCTCAATCACCATACGTTCCTTCATGAGACACTATTGGTAATGAGAATTGTTTTACAAAGCCTATTTATGATTGGATTGTGCTGTTGTATACATGAAAAGTTTACATTTGTTTTACTTTTTAACATGCATTTTATCTAAGACAATGGGTTTTAACATTCTCTCAATGCATTCTGGCAAATTTTTAACATGTGTTATATGTATTTATTTAAATATTTATTTATTTAACTACATATTTATTGATATTTATATTAAGCACTGTTTTAAATGCATTTTACCAAGTCTCCATTTGTTGTTCTTTAAATGTTGAAACAATATTGTGAGCGTTGGAAATCATATTAACTTTTCCATGTCTATGAACATTATCGGTCACGTTACTGAGCACTGTCACTTTATATGGTTGAAGTCACTCCTCCATAGTGTCATGTGATCAAGGCCCCATGAGGGCTGAAACGCGTTATGGCGGCGGTGCAGGGCACTAAATAAAAGATATTGCACCAAATCCTGGGTTCGCATCGTCTGTTCCTGAAAGGATTGCTTGTGAATCGATATACAGGCATATATATATATATATATATATATATATATATATATATATGTATTGTGGCTGAAAGCGGCAGCCTACTTTCATGTGATCAAGGGCGCGTTACCGGACGAAATGCGTTATGACTGTTACCTGTGAGAAATAAAGAAGAATTTTGCCTTATTGCAGAGGAGTTTGTGCTTTCTTTATCGCCACAAGGAGGTTGAGGAAGGCAAAGCAATCGAGTTATATATATTTTATAGTTAGTAATTAGCATTTAAAAAGCCTTGGAAATTCACTGAAAAAACCACAGGTTTCAGGGACGTTATAGTTAGTTGGACATTTCACTCGTATAAAACCATAGAAATTCGGTCGATATAGTTATTTGAGCTAACTATAACTTGCGCCCCCGCAATGCACTGCTGATGACGTCACATATTACATCACTCATGACATGGTCAGTGACATCACTGATGTCATCTCAACTGACATCACTGATGACATCATCCAGTGACTGAGTGTTTTTCAAAAGTTTAAGAATGTTATATATATATATACACCAAGATGTATTGAAGAATGAGTGGGTTTATGAGTGTCTGAATGGATGATTTACTGGGTGCGTGACTGACTGTGTAAGTGAGTGATTAAACATCTCTTAGTGAATGCATGGGTGAATAACTAATCTGGGTGAATGTCTGTCTCAGTCTGTCAGTTGGTGTGTAAGTGGTTACATGGGTTGGTGAGTAGCTACATGAGTGTCTATATGGGTTAATGATTGGTTGTCTGAGTACCTGTATGGGTGCCTGAGTGTCTGTGTTGGTGGGTGGGGGTGTGTGTGACTCCCTGCATGGATGTGTGAGTGGGTGATTAACTGGGTGTATGGGCTCATGAGTGCATCTGTGAGGGGATGTATGGATGAGTGAGTGTGCGTATGGCTGTGTTGGTGAGTGAATGGATGTCTCAGTGGTATATGTGTGAGTAACTACATATGTGAAAGGCAGTATATGTGAGTGTTGGAGTATATAAGTGACTATATGTGAGAGTGAGTGATTGTGAGAGTGGCTGTATGGATCAGTTTGTGCTTGTGTCAGTGATTGTATAAGAGAGTAAGAATGTGATAGTATCTGTATGAATAAGTGAGTTGGTGTGTCTATAACTGTATAGGTGAGTAAATGGCAGTGTGATTGAGTCTTTGGGTGACAGCCTAGGTGTGTGAGAAATTCTATGGGTGAGTGGTGGTGTGTGAGTATCTGTATGGGTGTATGTGTGCATATATCAGAGGCTGAGTGACTGCATGTATGAGTGACTGAATGGGTGAGTGAGTAGATTTGTGTGTAGACCTATGAATAACATAACATGTGTATTTGTAAGGCGCACGTTCACCAACAGGTCTCTTGGCACTGAATAACAGATGTTTATTGTTACCCAACTCAATGGTACTCATTTTATCGACCTCAGATGGATGAAAGGCTGAGTAGACCCGCCGGGATTTGAACCTGTGACTATGAGGTCGAACACAGGCCCCTGCAGTGGATGCATTAGTCCACTGAGCCACCAGTATCAGTGAGTGGGTAAGTACTAACTGGTATTGGTGTGTCTATGGTTTCGAAAATGGTAGTCTGTATTTTAGAGTGGGTGTATGAAAGGTTATAGTAGGGTGTGAGGAGGTGCATCAGTTATTAAGTGGATGATGTCATCAGTGATGTCATTTGAGATGTCATCAGTGATGTCATCAGTGATGTCACTGACCATGTTATGAGTGATGTAATATGTGACGTCATCAGCAGTGCATTGGGGGCGCGAGATATTGTTAGCTCAAATAACTCTCTGGTTTTGTACGAGTGAAATGTTCAACTAACTATAACGTCCCTGAAACCTGTGGTTTTCTCAGTGAATTTCTAAGGTTTTTCAAATGCTAATTACTAACTATAATGCCACTTTTGGCCCCGAGGACCCCATCCCCTGGGCCCTGGCCTCACATTGGGGACCACGGGGGGATCCCCAATGCCCCAGCGGTCCCAGACCGCTTCCCGCCTCCTGCGGGAGCCGGCATTGCTTTTGGACAAGAGGAGCTGCAAACATGCAGCTCCCCTTGCCCAAAAGCAATTCTGCTTCGCTTCATGGAAGCGAGAGAAGTTTTTCTGCTCTCGCATCCATGAAGTGAAGCAGGCTTTTGCATCGACAGGGCCGGAGCAGTGTTCCAGCCCTGCCATTATAAACTGCAATGTTCTGGGGGTAGGCATCCCGGGACATTGCTGGAGCCGGCCCTGGGGGGTTGCAGTCCCCAGCACCATCGAAGGCTCCAGGAGGGGGGCCGCACAGCCCCCCTCTCAACTTGAACATAGCCCCAGGGAGGTGGTGGTCCCTGGGGCCGGGGGACCACAACAGACCCCCATATTTGAATAATTAGTGCCCCGGGGAGGAGGTGGTCCACGGGGTAGTGTGGGGGGCTCGAGCCCCCCCACACTTTGTTTTTAAATTAAGCCCCAGGGAGGTGGCGGTCCCCGGGGCCCCCACCCTAATTAATTAGTAGGTGCTGATCCCCCGGGGCAGGGTAGGGGGGGCAGGAGCCCCCCTACACTAATTAATAATGCCCTGGGGAGGTGGCAGTCCCCGGGCTGCGGGGGCCCCCACGGGCCCCGCATATATTTTCCTCATTGCCCCAGGGAACTGGCCCACCCAGGGGCTTATTAAAATGAAGCGCCGGATTTGCAGATCCCAGGCCAATCCCGACGAGAAAATGAAAAGAAAATGGTTTTCTTTGGCCCTGGGGTCCCTGTGGGATCCCTGAGCAGGCCTAGGGGGTCAGAGTGTTTCTACCCTGCCTCCTTTTCTTCATTTTTAACCTTTTTTCTTGTGACTCATGTGTGTGAGTGTATGACTGGTTCTGTGAGTAGACACATCAGTGTCTGAGTGGGTCTGTCAGTGGGCGTGTCCTTCTCAGAGTGGGTGTTTGACTTGGTGCATGAGTCTCTGAGTGGGCCTTTAAGTGGGTGCATCAGTGTTTGAGTAGGTCTGTGAGTGGGTAGACGAGTCTCTCAGTGGGTCTCTGAGTGAGTGTATAAATGTCTGAGTAGGTCTGTGAGTGACTGCATCAGAATATTAATGGGTGTGTGAGTGACTGTGAGATTGTCTGTATGGGTCTCTGAGTGAGTTTTATGAGAATATGAGTAGGGCTCTGAGTGAGTGCATGAATGTCTGAGTAGATCTGTGAATGGATACATCAGTCTCTCAGTGGGTCTGTGAGTGGTATGTAAATCTCTGAGTGGGTCTCTGAGTGGGTGCATGTGTGTCTGAGTAGGTACATGAGTGGGTACATGTGTCTCTGAGTGGATCTGTAAGTGGACACATGAGTCTCTCAGTGGTTCTCTTGATGGTATGAGTGACTGAGTGGGTCTGTGAGTGACTGCATCAGTGTCATGTCACGGGTCCCACTAACCAAAAATGGCCAGCCTTCTGTACTTGAAAAGCCCACCCTCCAACTTATGCACCAGCACCTGTGTGTTAGTGAGTGCATATGTATGTAGTGACCGAGTGCATACAGTGGTTCAGGTATGCATATGTATTGACTGCTTGTACACATTGCATTGTAAGCAGTACTTGTACTTATATCTTGTTTTCTGATTCACACAGTAACATTTGTATTATATATCGTTCATGGTATTAGGACAGAAGGATGGGGTATGTATAGCTCCATATATTGCAACTGAGCCAGTTGCTCCATGTTTCAGTATTTGCATTGCAGAAACCACTGCAGGAGTTGCTGAGACCTTGCAAGACCACGGCGACTCTCTGCAGCCATCTCGAGTGTGATTTTCCCATATAAACCCCACCTGACAGCCTAGAACATGCTTTGCCTCGAGACTCTAAGTGAGGCAACACCTCTGCGCTCCAGGGTAACCCCGATGCTGCACTTACCTGTGGAAGAGTCACCCAGCAGCCATCCTGGTCCCTAACTCACCACAGAATGGAACGCCGCTCGGCCTTCCTGAACATCTGAAAGAAAAGAAACAAACAACTTAACTAAGGTACCCACCGCAAGCAAGTGCATGCAGCAAACCCAGGTGCTTGTTATCAGCATTGAGAACTACGCTTAGAAAGGCAGACATAACCCCTTTAGGCTACGCTTTACATTACAGGGTGTGGTTGCATGTATGGTTTGAGCCGCGAGTGGCCATAACTTGTGAATGTTATATTTGTGCAAAGTCATTAAGTAAACAGAACTTGGTGCCTGCAGCAAAACAAATTTGATGCTATAGACGTTGCTGAAGTACAGTAGCGACTTAGAACTGCAGAATCATTTGTTCTTTGGTATCCATGAACAAGTGCTCACAAACTAGAGAACGTGAGACATAATCCCATTTGGAAGAAGAAACATTTGAGGAGCACCCATCTACCGGCTTAGTGCTCACAGATATTATAGTACATGCCATTCTGGTAGCGCCTGGGGTTACAGCATTATCTGTTAAGCCATGATTGTAAGTGTGCTCTAGATTGTAATATGTATGCTTTGTTCTTCCTAGACCTAACCCTACCACCACTACAGTCCCATCCAGAGACAATTCTGAGTGGACTGTTTCCGATACTATGACTACACAACGGATGTCACGACTAACATAGCTGATTGCAGGTAGGTGTGAGACTACACATACTATGGGACACTACACAAGGGAGGGTACAAGTACATGCAGGATAGTTCCCTTCATTACTCTCTTGCTGTTTTCAAGGTTCAAAAACTATACTCTGGCACCCACTATGACGTCTATCCTGGCCCTTCTCTAAGACTCTACCCCATCTCCCTCATGGGAATTCATATCACAGGCAGTAAGTTAGGGTGTATGGAACTGGGTCCCTAGCTTCTCCGCAAATCAGGCAATGTGGGCTGTCAGGTAAGCACTGCATTGTTGTGTTCAGACAGGGAGAATATCAATGGGTCTGTGAGTGACTGCATGAGTGTCTGTATGGGTCAGAGTGAGTACATGAAAATATGAGTGGGGCTCTGAGTGAGTGCATGAGTGTCTGAGTAGATCTGTGAATAGATGCATCACTCTCTGAGTGGGTCTGTGAGTGGGTGTGTGAATCTCTGAGTGGGTCTATGAGTGGGTGCATGAGTGTTTCAGTGGCTCTCTGAGTGCGTGTATGAGTCTGGAGTGGGTCTGTGAGTGGATGCATGAGTCTCTGATTGGGTCAGTGAGAAGGATTATGAGTCTCTGAGTGATTGATTTTGTGAGTGGGTGCATGAAAGTCAGAGTGGGTCTGTGGGTGGGAGTGGGAGTATTTGAGTGAGTCTTTGAGTGGGTGTATAGGTTTATGAGTGGGTCTATGAGTGGGTATATGAGTGTATGACAGGGTCTGTGAGTAGGTACCTCAATGTCTGAGTGGGTCTTTCAATGTGCATGTCCGTCTCCGAGTGGGTGTGGGACTGGGTATGTGAGTCTCTAAGTAAGCCTGTGAGTGGGTACATCAGTGTCTGAGTGGGTTTTTGAGTCTCTGACAGGGTCTATGAGTGGACGCAAGAGTCTCTCCTCTCAGTAGGTCTCTAAGTGGGTGTAATAGTGTCTAAGTGAGTCTGGTAGTGACTGCATCAGAATATCAATGGATCTGCGCGTGAGTGCGTGAGTGTCTGTATGGGTCTTTGAGTAAGTGCATGAGAATATGAGTGTGTCTCTGAGTGAGTCCATGAGTGTCTGAGTGCATCTGTGAGTGGATTTGTCAGTCTATGAGCGGGTCTGTGAGTGGGTGTGTTTATCTCTGAATCGGTTTGTGAGTGGGTACATGAGTGTCTGACTGGGTTTGTGATTGGGTACATGAGTCTTTGAGTGGGTCTGTGAGGATGAGCATGAGTCTCTGAGTGGGTCTGTCTGTTGACGCATCCACCTCCGAGTGGGTGGCTAAGTGGGTGTGTGAGTGCCTAGTTGAAACTGAGGGTGGGTATACAAACATATTTTTTATACTTTTTCTGTGATACTCACGAATTCATCATGATGTATATTCACTAATTGATTGAAACATTACACTGGGGCATACGCTGATGGTTGCAGTGAATTCAGGAATATCGCAAGTGGAAAACATCTTTTACTCATAAGGGGTTCCTCAAACACCCCTATATTCCTCTCATGGGGGCAGGGCGCAAGCAACCTGACTCCTTAAGCAACTTTCTACCATTTGGTTTGAACCACGGGGACTGCTCCGATGAGATAAACTGGCAGCCGCAACTCTCTGCTCAAGTTGCAGACATCCAATCACAGCATTCCTGTTGGTGCACGCATTCACCATTAATCGCGTAATTGTTGCAAATCAACTTTGATCCCAGATATAAAAATGTGGATTTCCTTAAATTTCTCAACAACTACTGAATGGATTTACACCAGATAACTGAAAGTGTGATCTGTGAACCAAAATCCACCTTCCTGCTTAATTTGGTGCAATTCCGTCCAGCAGTTTGGGTTGCAGTTGTGTCTAAAGCTCCTATGGGAATTAACGTGGGAAACACACTTTTTTTGACCCCTCCTGTTTTGGAAAATGTTGTGAAGATTCATCAAAAGGCGCCAAAGATATAGGCAAGTCAATAAAAAACTCATATGGAAATATGGTCCTAACTATAACTACCTACTGGTGACTGCCAGTAGGTAATGTGTGTGTATATATATATATATTCACTGAAAAAACCATAGGTTTCAGGGACGTTATAGTTAGTTGGACATTTCTCTTGTAAAAAACCATAGAAATTCCCCCGTTATAGTTTGTTCAGCTAACTATAACTTGCGTTCCCGCAATGCACTGCTGACGACGTCACATATTACATCAATCAAAACATGGTCAGTGACATCACTGATGACATCACTGATGACATCTCAAATGACATCACTGATGACATCACTGATGACATCATCCAGTGACTGTGTTTTTCTTTAAAGTTTAAATATGTATTATATATATGCCAAGGTGTATTGAAGAATGAGTTGGTGTATAAGTGTCTGGATGGAGGATTTAGTACGTGCGTGAATGACTGTTTAAGTGAGTGATTACATGTGTCTTACTGAATGCATGGGTTTGTGACTAAACTGTGTGAATGTCTGTATCAGTCTGTCTGTTGTATAAGCTGCTGCATGGGTTCGTCAGTAGCTACATGAGTGTCTATATGGGTTATCAATAGGTTGCCTGAGTATTTGTATGGGTGCCTGAGAGTGTGTGTGGGTGGGTGGGTGGGAGGTGTGTGACTCTGTGCATAGATGTTTGAGTGGTTGATTCACTGTGTGTATGGGTTCAAGAGTGCATGTGGAAACAGCTGTATGGGTGGGTGAGTGTGTGTATGGGTGTGTTGGTGAATGAATGGATGTCTCAATGGTACATGTCCAAGTAACTACATATGTAAAAGGCAGTGCGTGTGAGAGTTGAAGTATATAAATAACTATACGTGAGAGTCAGTTATTGTGAGAGTGGCTGTATGGATGAGTGTGTACTTGTATCAGTTATTCTATAACAGAGTAAGTATGCGTTTGTTTCTGTTTAAATAAGTGATGTGGTGTGTGTATAACTGTATAGGTGAGTAAATGGGAGTGTGATTGATTCTTTGCATGACTGACTACGTGTGTGAGTAACTCTGGATGAGTGGTGGTGTGTGAGTGTCTGTATAGGTGTATGAGTGCATATGATAGTGTTGTATTGATGAGTGACTGCATGTATGAGTGACTGTATGGGTGAATGAGTGGATGTGTGTGTAGACCTAGGAATAGGTGAGTGCGTATGTAGTAACTGGTATTGGTGTGTCTATGGTTTCGAAAATGATAGTCTGTATTTTACAGTGGGTGTATCAAAGGTTACATTAGAGTGTGAGGAGGTGCATCAGATTTTCACGTGGATGATGTCATCAGTGAGGTCATCAGTGATGTCATTTGAGATGCCATCAGTGATGTCATCAGTGATGTCACTGACCATGTCATGATTGATGTAATATGTGACATCATCAGCAGTGCATTGCTGGTGCTCGAGTTATAGTTAGCTGAACTAACTATAACGGGGGCATTTCTATGGTTTTTTACAAGAGAAATGTCCAACTAACTATTACGTCCCTGAAACCTATGTTTTTTCAGTGAATTTCTATGGTTTTTAAATGCTAATTTCTAACTATAACGTGCCTGAAACCTATGGTTTTTTCAGTGAATTTCAAAGGTTTTTAAATGCTAATTTCTAACTATAACGTCCCTGAAACCTATGGTTTTTTCAGTGATTTTCAAAGGTTTTTAAAAAGCTAATTTCTAACTATAACATACCAGTCGCGTTTCCAGAGTGGTGGAGAAAGGTGAGCGTGGCCTCCGAAACACCTCTTAGCAATCCCACTGTGTGGGATTTACTGGAGGTAACAGGAGGAGTAGTTAGCCCCAATGTCAACCTTGGGGGACAACTATCCCTTTTATTACCACCAGTAATTCCCACACAGCAGGGTTGCTAACTTCTTATATCAGGCCCCGCCCCCTCCCTACACCACTGTACAAACGTGCCCCCTAGCACATTGTAAGTTGTGGGATTAAGTTCCCTTAAATCCTGAGGGTCCCTGGGGGCCAACTAGCCCACCAGGTACCTCTAGTATGCGCCACAGAGCTGCATTGCAGAGAGGTGGTCCGAGCTCACGCCCCTTTTTACACCTCTCTGCAACGCAGCTCTGTGGCGCTTACTGGAGGTACCTGGTGGGCTATTTCACCCCCAGGGACCCTCAGGATTCAAGGGGACTTAATCCCCCAACTTAAAACACGCCACAGGACGTGTTTGCACACATGTCACATCAGGCCCCGCCCCCTCCCTTCACCACTGTGCAAATGCGCCCTGTGGCGCGTTTTAAGTTGGGGAATTAAGTCCCCTTGAATCCTGAGGGTCCCTGGGGCCAACTAGCCCACCAGGAACCTCCAGTAAGCACCACAGGGCTGTGTTGCAGAGAGGTGGTCCGAGGCCACGCCCCTTTTTACACCTCTCTGCAACTCAACTCTGTGGCGCTTACTGGAGGTACCTGGTGGGCTAGTTGGCCCCCAGGGACCCTCAGGATTCAAGTGGACTTAATCCCCCAACTTAAAACATGCCACAGGACGTGTTTGTACACATGTCACATCAGGCCCTGCCCCCTCCCTTCACCACTGTGCAAACGAGCCCCGTGGCGGTTTTAAGTTGGGGTATTAAGTCACCTTGAATCCTGAGGGTCCCTGGGGTCCAACTAGCCCACCAGGTACCTCCAGTAAGCAGCACAGAGCTGCGTTGCACAGAGGTGTAAAAAGGGGCGTGGCATCGAACCACGTCTCTGCAATGCAGCTTTGTGGCGCATACTGGAGGTACCTGGTGGGCTAGTTGGCCCCCAGGGACCCCCAGTATTCAAGGGGAAGTAATTCCCCAACTTAAAACGCACCACGGGGCGCGTTTGCAGAGTGATGCACTGAGGGATCGGGGCCTCCAGCACGATGCCGTTTAAAAAAAAAAAAAATGTTTTCGAATGGGGGCTCTGTGGCCCCCCTTCTTTTCCTATTTTTTGGGCCCTGGGGACCCCATCCCCCAGGGCCTGACCCCTATTGTGTTAAATTAAAACAAAAATACCGGAAGGGGGCCACGTGGCCCCCCTCCCGAGGTCATTTTTGGCCCCGGGGGCCCCGGGGCATGACCAGTATTTAATTTTTGTTTTAAATGTTTGGAGGGGGCTGCGTGGCCCCCCACCTCAGGCCATTTATGGCCCCGGGGACCCCATCCCCTGGGGCCGGCCTTTAGTTTTTTTTTGTTGTTTTTTTTAGGGGTGGGTGTCGCGTGGCCCCCCTCCCGGGCCACTTCTAGCCCCGGGGACCCCATCCCCCGGGGCTTTGCCACTCCGTTGGGGACTGTGGGGGAAGCCCCAATGCCCCCACGGTCCCGCCGGCTCCCCGCCTCCTGCGGGAGCCGGCATTGCTGTTCCACACGGGGTGCTTCTGACATGCAGCTCCCCTTGTGGAAAAGCAATCTGCTTTGGATTTTGGAAAATCCAAACCAGTGTTTGCTATGACAGGGTGGGAGCCACATGGCTCCCGCCCGGCCATAGCAAACAGCAGTGTCCCAGGGGTGGGCACCCCGGGACTCTGCAGGAGCCGGCCCTGGGGGGTGGCGGTCCCCAGGGCCATGAAGGGCTCCAGGAGGGGGGCCGCGCGGCCCCCCCTCACTACCATTGCAAAGCCCCGGGGAGGTGGTGGTCCCTGGGGCTCGGGGGTCCGTAACAGACCCCTGCATTTACATTTTTAGTGCCCCTGGGAGGTGGCGGTCCAGGGGGGCAGCGTGGGGGGGATTGGGACCCCCATGCATTTTTTTTAGCAGCCCCGGGGTGGTGGTGGTCCCCGGGGCTGCGGGGGGGCCGCATGCCCCCCATGGTTGTTTATTAAAGCCTCGGGGAGGACCTTGTTTCTATTCAAAAAGCATTTTTTCGTTTGCCAATATCTTTGGCGCCGTTTGACGAATCCTAGCGAAATTTTCAAAACTAATGGCCCGCTCCGATCAGCTCCTGTCTTGGAAGTTTCAGGGTGATTCGTCAAGCGGGGGCCGAGCAAAAAGGGGGGTCCCAAAATGAATTTTCCCAATGTTAATTTCCATAGGAAAAATTGGAACAGGCTATAGCCCGAACTGCTGAACGGAATTACACCAAATTTGGCAAAAAGGTAACTCTTGGTTCAGAAAGAGACCTTTTTTTTAAATGTTGTAAATCCGTTCAGTAGTTGCTGAGAAATTCAAGAAATAAAAAAATCGATATCTGAGCACCAAGGAGGGTTCACGAACCGTCCCGGGCAGGAGCTTCACTCTGATTGGCTGCCAACACTACAAACCAGGAAGTGTTGGCAGCCATCTTGTGAGTCGGTAACCGAGTCACAAGATAAAGGGCCTGCTCAGGGGGTCCCCAGTGTAAAAAAAAACATTTTTTTTTTTTTTTTAAATCGGCAGAATTCGCGCACGGTGTGCTAATCCTGCAGAGAAAATAAAAATAAAATGAAGCGTGGGATCCTGCGCTTCATTTTAATGTGCCCCCGGGTGGGCCAGGTCCCGGGGGAAATGCCAAAATTGAACAGCGGGGGACCGTGGGGGCCCCCGCAGCCCCGGGGACTGCCACCTCCACGGGGCTATGCTAATTATGTGCGGGGGCATAAAGCACCCCGCAGCCCCGGGGACCGCCACCTCCCCGGGGCTTCTTTAATTGGATGCTGGGAGCTCCCAGGACCCCCAAGCCCCGGGGACCGCCAACTCCCCGGGGCTTTATTTAATTATGCGCGGGGGCATGTGGCCCCCCGGCAGCCCCGGGGACCACCACCTCCCCGGGACTTAAATGAATATAAAATAGGTGTGGGGGGAGCTCCTGCTCCCCCCACACTGCCCTGGGGACCACCACCTCCCAGGGGCTTTGTAAATATTGGGAGGGGGGCCGCGTGGCGCCCCCTCCTGGAGCCCTTGATGGCCTTGGGGACCACCACCTCCCAGGGCCGGCTCCTGCAATGTCCCGGGCTGCCCACCCCCGGGACATTGCTGTTTGCTATGGCAGAGCGGGAGCACGGCTCCCGGCCTGTCATAGCAAACCTGCTCTCGCGTCCAAAAACCAAAGCAGATTGCTTTTGCACAAGGAGAGCTGCATGTCAGCAGCTCCCCTTGTGCAAAAGCAATGCCGGCTCCCGCAGGAGGCGGGTACCCGGCGTGGGGGCATTGGGGCTCCTCCCACGGTCCCCAACGCTAAGGGCCGGCCCCGGGGGATGGGGTCCCCAGGGCCAGAAGTGGCCCTGGAGAGGAGGGCCATGCAGCCCCCCTCCCACGAAATAAAAAAAATAAAAAACGAGTCCAGGCCCTGTGGCATGGGGTCCCCAGGGCCAATAGTGGCCCAGTTCTAAGTTGGGGAATTAAGTCCCCTTGAATACTGAGGGTCCCTGGGGGCCAACTAGCCCACCAGGTACCTTCAGTAAGTGCCACACAGCTGGATTGCAGAGAGGTGATCCGAGGCCATGCCCCTTTTTACACCACTCTGCAAATGTGACTCGTGACGCACTGCTGGTGGGGCGATGAGGTCCTCTTGTGTCCTGAGGACCTCAGGACACAAGTGGACTTCATCCCCCGAGCAGCAGTGCGCCAAGAGGTGCGTTTGCAGAGTGGTGTAAAAAGGGGGCATGTCCTCGGACCACCTCTCTGCAATCCAGCTGTGTGGCGCATACTGGAGGTACCTGGTGGGCTAGTTGGCCCCCAGGGACCCTCAGTATTCAAGGGGACTTAATCCCCCAACTTAGAATGCGCCAGGAGGTACGTTTGCAGTGTGGTGGAGAAAGGGGGCATGGCCTGTGTCCACCTCTCAGCAATCCCACTGTGTGGGGCTTACTGGAGGTAAGAGGTAGGCTGGTTGGCCCCTAAATGACCCCCAGCAGCCAAGGGGACTTCAATCCCCATCCAAGAGCACCCCAGGGAGTGCGTTTGGAGAGTGGTGGGCAAAGGGGGCGTGGCCTGTTATGAGAACTTAGCAATCCTGCTGTGGGGTACTTACTGGAGGTAATAGGAGGGGTAGTTGGCCCCCAAGGATGTCCTTGGGGGCCAAGTACCCCACTTGTTACCTCCAGTAAGTCCCACACAGTGGGATTGCTAAGAAGTCTTCGGCGGCCATGCCCCCCTTTCTCCACCACTCTGCAAACGTGCCTCCTGGCAGACTAGAGGATGGGGGATGAAGTCCACTTTACTCCTGAGGGGGAGAGGAGTTGGCCTAATGGCTAAGGCGGTCGACCTCGAATATGGGGAACTGGGTTCGAGTCTCGGCAATGACTCTGAACATCCTGTGATTCTGGGCAAATCACTTAATCTCCCTGTGCCTAACAAAAAAAATGAATGTGTCCTCATGTAATGCAACTGGTGCTATGTAAAGCACTCTGTTACCCGATTCGGGTCAAGTTTGCGCTATATAAAACTCTGTAAAAAAAAAAGCCCTCCTGTAAGTCCTACGCAGCGGAATTCCTCAGCACTGGTCGGAGGCCCAGCACCCGTTCTCTACCACTCTGCAAACGTGACTACTACTTAAAGGTATATCTTTCTGCACCTCTGACTTATAGGTAGTTTTAATCCCCTGCCCTATTATGTACTAGGGCCTTACAGAGGAGGTCATGCCAATCACAGGGGTACCCCAACGCATAGTGTTCCCTAGTGTATGTAGGTGTTTTCACTGTATTCTAAATGTCTTTTAGCATAGCACTGGCTCTAGGCCTGGTTAGGCAGAGTCAGTTACCACCAGTACCAGTCAGTAAAAAGTTGGGGCACAGGATGACTTTGAAACAAGCCCTCTTTCTGCACCTCTGTTGGTTCTTTCTGCATATCTCTTATTTCTTTCTGCACTTTTCTTCGTCTTTCTGGACTTCTGTTGCCTCTTTCTGCATTTCTCTTGCTTCTTTCTGCGCGTTTCTTCCTCTTTCTTCACATGTCCTACCCCTGTAGGCATAGTTAGAAATTAGCATTTAAAAAACCTTAGAAATTCACTGAAAAAACCATAGGTTTCAGGGACGTTATAGTTAGAAATTATCATTTAAAAAACCTTTGAAATTCACTGAAAAAACCATAGGTTTCAGGGACGTTATAGTTAGAAATTAGCATTTAAAAAACCATCGAAATTCTCAGAAAAAACCTTAGGTTTCAAGGACGTTATAGTTAGTTGGACATTTCACTCGTACAAAGCCAGAGAAATTTGGCTGTTATAGTGAGTTGAGCTAACTATAACTCGCGCCCCGCAATGCACTGCTGATGATGTCACACATTACATCATTCATGACATGGTCAGTGACATCACTGATGACATCTCAAATGACATCACTGATGATATCATCCACGTGATAATCTGATGCACCTCCTCACACCCTAAAATAACCTTTAATACACCCACTCTAAAATACAGACTACCATTTTCGAAACCATAGACTCACCAATACCAGTTACTACATACCCACTCACTGATTCCTAGGTCTACACACGCGTCCACTCATTCACCCATACAGTCACTCATACATGCAGTCACTTATCAATACAGCACTATCATTTGCACTCATACACCTATACAGACACTCACACATCGCCACATATCCATAGAGTTACTCACACACCTAGTCAATTATGCAAAAAATCATTCACACTCCCATTTACTCACCTATACAGTTATGCACACACCACCTCACTTATACATACAGATACTAACACATACTTACTCTATTATACAATCACTGATACAAGCACACACTCATCCATACAGCCACTCTCACAATCGCTCACTCTCACATATAGTGATTTATATAATCCAACACTCACATATACTGCCTTTCACATATGTAGTTACTCACACATATACCACTGAGACATCCATTCACTCACCAACACACCCATACAGACACTCACCCAACCATACAGCCCTTCACAGATGCACTCTTGAACCCATACACCCAGTGAATTACCCACTCACACATCTATGCACAGAGTCACACACCCCCACCCACCCACACAGACACTCAGGCACCCATAGAGACACTCAGACAACCAATCAATAACCCATATAGACACTCATGTAGCTACTCACCAACCCATGCAGCCGCTTACACACCAACTGACAAACTGATACAGACATTTACACAGTTTACTCACTAACCCATGCATTCAGTAAGACATGTTTAATCACTCACTTATACAGTCAGTCACGCACCTACTAAATCATCCATTCAGACACTCATACACCCACTCATACTTCAATACACCTTGGCATATATATATAAAAACATATTTAAACTTTACAGAAACACACAGTCACTGGATGATGTCATCAGTGATGTCATCAGTGATGTCATTTGAGATGTCATCAGTGATGTCACTGACCATGTCATGAATGATGTAATATGTGACGTCATCAGCAGTGCAATGCAGGTGCGTGAGTTATAGTTAGCTCAACTAACTATAATGGCCGACTTTCTCTCGTTTTGTACGAGTGAAATGTCCAACTAACTATAACGTCCCTGAAACCTATGGTTTTTTCAGTGAATTTCTATGGTTTTTTAAATGCTAATTTCTATCTACAACGTCCATGTTTTTTTCAGTAAATATATATATTATATATATAAGTATTTAGAATGTTGTACAAATGTTTGTAGTTTATGTAAATCATTTATTTTGCTTATATTGTTATTTATCTAGTTATTTTGTATATTCATATATTCGTATGATCAAGGACGTTGGAAGACAGCCCAAACGCGTCATGGACAATGCACTTGCATTTGCACTAGAAATGTAAAAGCAAATAAAAGAATTATCGCACTTGAATGGAGTCCGTGCCTGCTTCCACAGTGAAGTTGACGAAGAAGGATTGACGTTACACACATATATATATATATATATATATATATATAAATATATATATATATATATTGCATGCAGAGCCGTCGCAGTACAGGATCTCTCCAAACACGGACACGGACCCAGGTATTGTGCAAATTGTTGTTTTTTACTCCTCTGTCTTTGCCATTACGCGTTTCGGCTCCTGCGAGCCTTGTTCACATGACAGTGGTAAGTTTGAATAGTGCAGTATTTAAAGTGACTAGTGCTATGAAAAAAGTGCATCACGTGACTTCTGTACCATAGACATAGAAAGTGGAAATATACACGGCACCTCTTCCGCCTTAAATACACATATACAAGGTAAAATACCATGTGTAATCTGAATAGTCTGTATCTAGTGTGCAAATTTGCTGATGACAATGTCATGTCCAAATGTTTTATAAATCTCACATGTTGGTAAAATTTGTACACTCTTGGTAAAATACCCCTTTGGACCCAATGACAACCTAGTAAATATATATAACGCACCTTGTCCATCTTTAAAACACACATATATACGAGGTAAAATGCAATACGTAATCTAAAACAGAATGCATATAGTGTGCAATTTTACTAATGATATTATCTTGTCCAAGTGTTTTAATTTAACAATGTTAATAAAGTTTATACAATCTTGGTAAAATACCCCATTGGACTCAGATGAAAAAATAAATATCATATAAAACAAGTTAGGTTGATAAGATAAAAATTGTCCTATTGATTCTATTTTATAAAACCTTTTGATGAAAACACTCCCCTCATGTATGTTACTGTGTCTAATATAATGTACAATCCTGATTATGTGATGATATGTAAAAAAGTGCAAAGTGCAGTGAAAAGTATATGCTTACTAAAAGAAGTGTATTAAAAATAAAGGTTAACAGACCTTAAAACTGATTTGGAACATAGAGATCTTACAACGTCTATCTGAATTGGAATTGTGGTTTACGGGATAAAGATGTTATATGTTTTGGTTAAACTGGTCCCTGATGAAATTACAGGATCTTAGCTGATAACAGTCCTGATGTTCATAAAGAGTTGTCTATTATCATCCAGGCAATTTATAACTTAATTTCTAGAAAAAGTTACGTGCAAAAAGCTGCCTAAATATATAAATAAATAAATAAATATATAAATATCATATATATCAGTTCATACAATGTACAGCATTGTAGAAATTCTATAATAAATAAATATTTAATATCAGCCTAAATTAATATCCGCACTAAAATGGAATAAAATTGCCATAAAATGTAAATGCTCTAAAATCACATATATAGATGATAAACCGACAGGAGGAAGATAAGATTTTTCATGTGAATTGGTCTAAGGTTTCCAGTGTTGAATGCAATGTACCTCATTATGTTAGACAAGTGTGCAAGTCTTCAGTAGCGTTTAACCCCCCCGGGTATTTGGAGTCAAGTTGTAAAATATACCGGGTTTCTAGTTTCCTCAACTTGTTCTCACGGTCACCTCCTCTTCTACTTGGGGGGACTGCATCAATTACAAAATATTTTAGATTAATGTTGTTGGAATCATGTTTGTCCCTGAAGTGACGCGCCACTGGATATGTATTATCCTGATTAGTGATGGCGCGTAAATGCTGCAACACTCGTTTGTGTACCGGTAATTTAGTGCTGCCTATGTATTGCAGCCTACATGGGCACAACAACACATAGACAGCAAACTCCGTTTTGCAGGTCAGCATTTTGGAAAATCTGAAGACCTTGTCACTAAAAGGTGTCATGTAAGTGCTTCTGTTGACCCCATGGATACATGCCTTGCACGTTTTGCACTTGTAAAACCCTTTCATAGATTGCAACCAGTTACTGTTGTCAATGACTTCTGGGCTAGTATTTACTAGCCTGTCTCTCATTGACGGAGCCTTACTATATGTGATGGACACTTTCCGCATTAGCAGTGGTCCAATCACCGGATCATTGAGTACAAGGGGCCAGTTCTGCTGGATGATCTTATTAAGTGACTTATGCTGTTTATTAAAATTCATAATCAATCTAAAATCATCATTGCCTTGATTGTGCACCTTGTTTCTGTCTTCCAGGTTGGTGGTAATATTTTTCTCCTTAAGTACTTCATCTCTCGTTAGTAACATAGATTTGGCTATGGCTTTTTCAATAACAGTAGGTGAATAGCCTCTCTGCTCAAATCTACTACTACTCTCACGTTGTGCCACCTTCAAATCATCTTCGTTGGTACATATGCGTCGGAGACGTAGCATTTCCCCGTAAGGGATGCTATTGATAAGGTGTTTAGGGTGTCTACTACTGGCGTGAAGAGTAGAGTTACCCGCTATTTTTTTCCTGAACAACTTAGTTTCAATTTTACTGTTTTTAATGTAAACTTGGGTGTCTAGAAACTCAACGCTGGTTGGACTAATTTTTGCAGTGAAGTGAAGACTGACATTGTTTGAATTGATACTTTCTACAAATTGACTAGCTTGCTCTATTGTACCCTGCCAAATTATAAACAAGTCGTCAATGTAGCTTAACCACATTTTAACATTGTTTTGTATATGTTGACTGTGTTGTTCCCTGAGGACCAGCTCCTCCCACCTGCCCATGTGCAGGCAGGCATAACTAGGTGAGAAGCTGGCCCCCATGGCTACACCTCTGGTTTGTTGAAAAAGCTGGCTGTTAAACATGAAAATGTTGTTAAATAAGCAGAATTTGATCATTTCAATCAACATCCTACTGAGTTCTTTATACTGGTCTGATCTTCGTGCCAGGTAATATTCTACAGCTTCTATACCATCAGTGTGCTCAATGATTGTGTATAATGAGGATACATCCATAGCAATTAATAAAAAGTCATCCTGCCAATCAAATTTGGAGATTTTCCTCAAAAAGTCACTAGTATCCTTGACATAGGATGTTAGATTTTGTACAAATTCCTGCAAGAAAAAATCAACATATTCTGTAGTGTGTTCCAATAATCCTCCCCTGGCTGAGATGATAGGCCGCCCCGGAGGATTCTTTAAGTCTTTATGAATTTTAGGGATAAAGTACATCGTTGGTGTTGTCAGATTTCCATTAAGTAAATATTTGTATTCATCCATGCTGATTAAATTTGTACTCTTCCATCTGAATAGTTTGGTATGGAATTCCTTGTATGAGGCTTTCAAATTGAGCGTATTAGTCCGAATGTAGCACATGCGATCATTTAGTTGACTGTAAGCTTCTTTATTGTAGCTATCATGGGGCCAGATGACAATGTTACCCCCTTTATCGCTGTTGCGGATGACAATATTTTTATCCTTTTGTAATTTTGTGATCAAATTATTGTATAATTGATTCTTTTTGTTGTTATTCTTGTCATTGGATTGAACATTTTTGTTGAGTGTTTTGATTTGAGTAATAACAGTCTCATGAAAAATGTCAATAGAATCTCGTATAGCAATGGGGTTAAACGAGGACTTGGGTTTAAATGGAGTATGCTGCCTTGATGTCATAGCAGTATCATTAATCGTGTCATTTGTTGCAGACATAGTATTACTAGATTGGCTTTTGTTCTCATTATAAAGTTCTTGCATGACAAGAAGAAGAGATGTATCCGATTGTGACAACTTTGAATCCGGGACCTCCTCAACCATTCCTTGTTGATTTGTAGTGTGGTCTGACTGTGTTTTATTGATCAAATGGTATTTTTTTAATTTGAGTTTTCGAACTCCTTTGTATATGTCCAATCTTGTGGAGGCGTAGTCAAAATTTGTCACTGGGGCATATGATAGCCCTAAACTGAGTATGTTTTCTTCTTGTTTTGTCAGTTCAATATTTGCTAAATTCACTATAGTATTGTTGATTTCTTTTCTAGTCATTGTTTGTTCTTCCAATACCCCCTGCCTCGTTTTCTGTTCTGATTTGGTTCGCTTTGTACTTGCTTTGCGCCTCTGCCGCCGCTTGTAGTTTTTGATCGTTCTTCGTTTTGCCTTGGCGGTCTTGGTCGTAACGTTTGACGTCTTTCGTAACATAAAAAATTGAGCTCCTCGCCCAGCGATGGTTTTGGCTGTTGTTTTGTGCTTGTTATGTTACGCATCTCAGATTCTGATTCACTGTCCCCCAAGGAACTGGTGTCAGACTGTGATGTACTGGGGGTTCAGCCATGTTGTTTGGTAACTTCCTGTGTTGACCCTTCCGCAGGTTGGAATTTGGACTTTCTTATGGCATCATATCGTTTAGCAAAGGTAAAAATCTGGCCCAGTTCGTAGTCGTTTTTATCTCTTTGAAACTTGAACGCTTTTCTTGCCTTGATTTTTTCCTCCTCTTTTTTAAGTCTAATCATCATCTCCTTACGTAATCTGGTTTGTTCCTCCGTTTGATCCAATTTTTCTAACTCTTCATTAATTTCATCAATTTCTTTGAGTAACCTGGCTTGATCAATGTCGGCATACTTGATTAGAATAAGCGTAAGTCTTTTGGATGATTCCAAGTTACATGCTGCCCATTCTCTCATTAGATCCGGGTTAGGTTCATCATAACTGGGAGCCGTTAGAATTCGTAGCCCCCTGGGGATTCTTTCGACATCGATATAGCGTTGCAATGATCTCGACTCCCACCACTTATTTTGTTCAGATCTCATCTTTTTTTCTTGTTTTTTATACATATCCTTAATTGAATTGGTGACCTGTGGGCTTACTTTCGTTGATTGCGTTGCACCACTAGTACCCGGGAGGGTTTCAGAGAACATCTCCATGGCTGCCGCCTCCCGTTCTCTTACCACGTCGGCCGACATGGGGAAATACTTTTAATCAATGTCCAATTGCACACAGTTAATTACTAAGTTTGCCAACAGTGCTACAAAAGTTTGCACACCTCCTCACCCTGTGATACTCGTAGTCTCCTACCTGGGTCGCACTATTTTCGTCAAGCCCTCCGACTCGGCGTCCGCAGGCTCCTGCAGGCTTCTACGGCTATCTCGAGTTACAGGGGGTCAGACGCTGAAAATCCTCCTTGGATCATAAGATGCTTCCTGGTTGCCCCGGAAGTGTTGTTTCACCAGCAGCGTCGTCCATAGTGAGGGGGGGGTTTTCCGTGAATGACCGCGTGAAACCAACCGGTCAATAATATTGCATGCAGAGCCGGCGCAGTACAGGATCTCTCCAAAGACGGACACAGACCCAGGTATTGTGCAAATTGTTGTTTTTTATACCTCTGTCTTCGCCATTACGCGTTTCAGCTCCTGCGAGCCTTGTTCACATGACAGTGGTAAGTTTGAATAGTGCAGTATTTAAAGTGACTAGTGCTATGAAAAAAGTGCATCACGTGACTTCTGTACCATAGACATAGAAAGTGGAAATATACACGGCACCTCTTCCGCCTTAAATACACATATACAAGGTAAAATACCATGTGTAATCTGAATAGTCTGTATCTAGTGTGCAAATTTGCTGATGACAATGTCATGTCCAAATGTTTTATAAATCTCACATGTTGGTAAAATTTGTACACTCTTGGTAAAATACCCCTTTGGACCCAATGACAACCTAGTATATATATATAACGCACCTTGTCCATCTTTAAAACACACATATATACGAGGTAAAATGCAATACGTAACCTAAAACAGAATGCATATTGTGTGCAATTTTACTAATGATATTATCTTGTCCAAGTGTTTTAATTTAACAATGTTAATAAAGTTTATACAATCTTGGTAAAATACCCCATTGGACTCAGATGAAAAAATAAATATCATATAAAACAAGTTAGGTTGACAAGATAAAAATTGCCCTATTGATTCTATTTTATAAAACCTATTGATGAAAACACTCCCCTCATGTATGTTACTGTGTCTAATATAATGTACAATCCTGATTATGTGATGATATGTAAAAAAGTGCACAGTGCAGTGAAAAGTATATGCTTACTAAAAGAAGTGTATTAAAAATAAAGGTTAACAGACCTTAAAACTGATTTGGAATATAGAGATCTTACAACGTCTATCTGAATTGGAATTGTGGTTTACGGGATCAAGATGTTATTTGCTTTGGTTAAACTGGTCCCTGATGAAATGACAGGATCTTAGCTGATAACAGTCCTGATGTTCATAAAGAGCTGTCTATTATCATCCAGGCAATTTATAACTTAATTTCTAGAAAAGGTTACGTGCAAAAAGCTGCCTAAATATATAAATAAATAAATAAATATCATATATATCAGTTCATACAATGTACAGCATTGTAGAAATTCTATAAATAAATAAATATTTAATATCAGCCTAAATTAATATCTGCACTAAAATGGAATAAAATTGCCATAAAATGTAAATGCTCTAAAATCACATATATAGATGATAAACCGACAGGAGGAAGATAAGATTTTTCATGTGAATTGGTCTAAGGTTTCCAGTGTTGAATGCAATGTACCTCATTATGTTAGACAAGTGTGCAAGACTTCAGTAGCGTTTAACCCCCCCGGGTATTTGGAGTCAAGTTGTAAAATATACCGGGTTTCTAGTTTCCTCAACTTGTTCTCACGGTCACCTCCTCTTCTACTTGGGGGGACTGCATCAATTACAAAATATTTTAGATTAATGTTGTTGGAATCATGTTTGTCCCTGAAGTGACGCGCCACTGGATATGTATTATCCTGATTAGTGATGGCGCGTAAATGCTGCAACACTCGTTTGTGTACCGGTAATTTAGTGCTGCCTATGTATTGCAGCTTACATGGGCACGACAACACATAGACAGCAAACTCCGTTTTTCAGGTCAGCATTTTGGAAATTCTGAAGACATTGTCACTAAAAGGTGTCATGTAAGTGCTTCTGTTGACCCCATGAATACATGCCTTGCACGTTTTGCACTTGTAAAACCCTTTCATAGATTGCAACCAGTTACTGTTGTCAATGACTTCTGGGCTAGTATTTACTAGCCTGTCTCTCATTGACGGAGCCTTACTATATGTGATGGACACTTTCCGCATTAGCAGTGGTCCAATCACCGGATCATTGAGTACAAGGGGCCAGTTCTGCTGGATGATCTTATTAAGTGACTTATGCTGTTTATTAAAATTCATAATCAATCTAAAATCATCATTGCCTTGATTGTGCGCCTTGTTTCTGTCTTCCAGGTTGGTGGTAATATTTTTCTCCTTAAGTACTTCATCTCTCGTTAGTAACATAGATTTGGCTATGGCTTTTTCAATAACAGTAGGTGAATAGCCTCTCTGCTCAAATCTACTACTACTCTCACGTTGTGCCACCTTCAAATCATCTTCGTTGCTACATATGCGTCGGAGACGTAGCATTTCCCCGTAAGGGATGCTATTGATAAGGTGTTTAGGGTGTCTACTACTGGCGTGAAGAGTAGAGTTACCCGCTATTTTTTTCCTGAACAACTTAGGGGCCCATTAGGATGGCGGGCGGAAGCACCACCGCCGTGCTGGCGGATGCAAAAAGCACCAGTTACCGCCGGCACGCAGCAGTCCACACGCCCACCCAATTACGATGCGAAAAGCAGGCCAAACACCGCCGGCAAGCCAGCAACACCGTCCGCCATCAAAGTGCGCCCGCACACGTAGCGGCGCAGCACAACTGACACACACCGTCCGACGAAACACGTCCCGCCCGGCGCATAAATTACGATGCCGCAAACAAACGGCTCCCACGGCAAAGAGACACCGCACGTGAAAGAGAGGCGGAAACACGGACGCAGAGCACGGACAACGAAGAAGTGGCACCCCGGGCATGAATCCAGCACTGCAGGCCCTTCCCATGCTTCTGCTGATGCACCACCAAGGACGCAACGTACCGCGGAGACGCAGGTAGGCACACACACAACAAGTGCACGCAAACAGCGCACACAGTGCAAGGGCGGAAAAGCGGACAACCCCCACCAGCGCGTGCACACTACACATCCACCATCGCATCCACATATGACACACAGGCCAAATCCTAACATCGCGGAACACATGTGTACACACCACCTGGGACTAGGAACCAACCACCCCGTCACGGCCCCAAAGCGCCGATGACGCCGCCACACATGCGCACAACGCAGAGGCCAACCGCAGCGCCATGCATGCGTCGCACACAGACACAGGGACACAACCAAGCAGCACACACACCAGCCCCACCCCGAACGCACATGACACGTGACAGGCCGGCCACAGACATGTCCCCAACGCCCAATTCACGGACAACACCCAACGCCACACAACCGACGCACACATGTCAGTGAAGTCACGCAACAGCAGGACACACCCCAGTGTAACAAACATGGCGAAGCACACAGCGGCGGCAACACCAACTAGGAGAAGCAGGGCCCCTTCGGGAAGAGGAACGCCAGTACCACACTGAAAAACCCATACCACCCTGCACATATGAACAAGACACATGAAACGGAACACCAAAGAGCCCGGGGACCGACAACAGGTGGCCCAAGAATTACATCCACACACAAGGCCCAACGCAGAGCGGAAAGGCAGCCTGCCGCCCACACAAGGGAGAGCAGACAGCACTGAATGACCTTCCATTCCAACTCCGAAACCACAGCCCTACGACAGAAGCCGGTGAATACAGCCATTGTCCAAGAATAGACCAACACAGGCATGCCGAGGAGACCGACCACACGGCAGATAGCGCATATCACAGAAGCACACAACGGACGGGGAAGAAAGAAGAAAACACTCCCCCATGTCGGCCACATGCAAGTTAATTGGAAGGAGTCACACAGCACTGACCTTGAACTGTCTGAGAAGCATGTGGGAAGAGGGCCCGTGTCCTCCAAACAAGCCAACAGAACACAAGTCCTGTCTCCCCACGACTACACAGAGCTCACAGCAACCCCGGAGCGTGCACATTGCAGACTGCACACACAGCCGGAGCACGCCACCTCTACGAACCGCTGCGAAATGGCAACCGCAACACACCTACCCAACTACGCCGAACAGCTCAAGCTGTACCAAACCAACACGATACATACATTGGGATGCGATCTCCTGTCCCTGCTGAACGTAAGTTACCGACTGACTTACCGCATCACATTGTTCAGCTGCGTCATGCCCGTCTTCTACTGTCGGAGGTGTCCCTACCAGCATCCCGTCGAGATATGCCTCTCCAACCCGGCATGTCTGAAGGCGGACCTGCTACCACTACTCCTCCCTCTGGACGCACACGACAGGGCCTGCTCTGCCTATGGGGGCATGGCGTATGTGGCCAACATCGCACGCGCACTGAAATGGAACCACTGTGCCTCCACACGACGGATCATCGAGAACAGCTACATCGAATGTCACCCAGCATGCCCCATCATGGTCCTCCAAGGGACAACCTACGAACAACACCTTGACAGCCACCATCCGCTTCATTGGCTGGCAAACATGTACACCACCAATGACATGGAAGCCCTGCTGGACGGCATCGCATACCTGACAACCTGTAAATACGTCGGACCACAACGCAGGTTCCCCGAGTGACCTATGAAGTCCAACCCCGCACCCATGCTCAGCTTCCGCACGGACTGGCCAGTCACCACCACAACAGCCATACCAAACGACCGGCAACTGTAACCACACCATCAACGACATCGCCATGACATCGGATATGACCGGGACATGCACACTGTTCCCCATCACATCCAGGAACACCGCATGCATCGTGGGAGGCAGTGGCATGGGCTCTGTGCATCGCACCCACATGGACGGAACTGCACGAACAACCAGGACACGACATGGATCCAGCGCACATGGACACACACACCGCTCAGTGGACATGAATAGGTCGCCTGGAGTCTGTGGGTGCTGCACCCCTCCCACCCCCGCCCCGGGAATCCCATACCAGGACCTTTGCATGGACGACAAGTGCATACAACAACAACACGACCCCAGTGACTGTGACATGTCCAGTAACCACCACAGTGCAACAACAAGTGGCACGCCGCTGCATGCACGCAAGCACATGCCCTGATGTCATCTCACATGCACGCGTGCATGAGGAACAACCGCAGCAAACCTGTCACATGGAACTGAGATGGACTGTGCCCATGATGCCGAGCGGTCTGGTAGGCTACATGTATACCGTCTGTGTCAAAGTCCGCAGCTCCGCAGCTATACGTAAATGTACATTAGCACAGCCTTGGCCAAGCAGATGTAACCCCACACCCTATCCCATTTGTAATCATGCTCAGTATATCCTCAATATGTATTCCGCTGCCAGTAGTGTCCACTATACTGCATCACAGAGGACAGAAGACTCAATATAATGTTTGAAACCAGAACTGTCTCCGCTGACTCATTTCACAAGTACGAATGAGAGAGGATGAGAGTATGTGAAGTACACGGCAGTCGTGACATGACCATGTAGTCCACTGGTATTGGATGTCAACGCAAATGAGTAGCACTACTGTGGAAGACACACATGTGTCGTGTGAAGTCGTATGGACGCAGTGCTCAGGTGGGTGGGTGCGACGGGTAGATGCGCACATGCCAAGTTGGAGCACGCCGTGTTGGGAGGGCTCATGAACAGTACACCACCGCTTCCCTGGGCATTGTGAGAGGACACCTGTCGGGGGAGTGAACACGTGTGTGCACAGCAGCCGGGCACACGTACAAAGCGGTACCAGGCGCACCTCAGCCCACCCTCTGTGGACGAGCTGGATCCTGTTGTGCGCCCGCCATGCCCCTTGACAAGGCACACACAGCCCCAGTCGACCAGGTGTAACCCCAACATAGTCAATCCGCACAGGCGATACAGGGCACGGGATGGCAGTGGAGCATGGTGTGTGAGAGGTCTCCTCGCGCTCCTCCTGCTCATATCACGCAGGCAATAGAACCTCAACGTCCAGCATGGCAAAAAGTCAAATGGAAGTGTAGGGGGACGCACCACAGCACGAGCAGCACTGACGTCACGGGAGGTGGCTCGCACCATCCCATCCATTGCCCATCATACCAACCACGCCACATGCCATTGCGACTAAGTGCAAGCGCGTGCGCCACCACCCCTGAGCCCTCCCCAGAGAGGCCAAAGAGTGAATGTGTGGGCCATCAGCCACAGACGGACGCGGCATGGCCGCAAGGGCAGCCACAGCCACTGGGTGTCGCAGGTGGCGGATCCGGAAGGCGAAGACTGTGATGCATAGTCCATGCAGGCCGGGTCTCCATTTGGGGCACCACGCAGGTGGACGGTGTCCCGCCACACATCATACCCTGAGACAGCCCACTCGTGCAACTGGACCCACACATACACTCCTTGCCCTCTCTGGTGCGAGCTTGGGGCTGCCTGTGCAAGCGCTAGCCTCGCAGGTGAGCATGCATATTGGGGGGCGAGGGAGGACATGAGGGCTGGGGCGAAGATGACTGTATCACTGTCAGTTAGTACAAGGGATGACCCAGATGTGGAAAGGAAGAGACGTGTCCCGTGTGTACTGCAACTAGTCGCCAATCCAACTACCCCCCATGTCCGGAATGTAAGCCCGCACCTAGGCCCGCCCATCCGCCACATCGAACATACCACCAGCACGACAACCTTCCCATTCGAAACACTGACTGGGGGTGGCGACCAGTGAACAATCATGTGTAGCCTACCCACGCGTACATGTGGGCCCTCCATGATCCATGTCACCTGCGGCAAAGACATGACATGCGCAATGAGGGAAGTGAGGAGAGCTGTCCGCCCCACGCGCAGAAGGTGCATCAGCTCCACAGACCCAGCAGCGAGTCCAGCAGGGGTCACATGTGCAGGGGCAGCTGTGCCTGGTGTGAAGGCACATGCATATAGACAGCACATCGACCAATGTGTAGTCTGCCCACATCCACAGTCCATCATCATGCGGACATAGGAATTGAACACAGGGCAACACATCTTAGCTGGTGCACCCACCGTGACCAACAATGCGCAATCATCGACGTACCCGCCCTGTGCATGGCCCCCCACCCAACGGAGGCACATCCAGTGCCACCATCCCACACACACAAGCCTTCCACGGAACATGCTGTGTCCAATGGTCAGTACAGAGTCAGCGCCCATCTGGTGGATCCTGAACAGGAGACACATGCACACACATGCCAGCTCCCACTATGTACGACTGCCACCTGGCACGTGCAATGTAACCTCTCACCTGTGACGTGTGACTGCAAGCACACAGCCGTCTTGGCATGGGGCTGTCAATGTGGACACCAGTCAATGTTTCGGGAGCTGTGATCCGTACAGTGCTGTACATAGGGTGCAGTGCTGACACCTACTACTGTCTCATATCCCCTCGTGCCACAGGTCCCACTTGTATTGGCCGCTCAGCCCGTGCCCACATCGTCGTCGTCGTGTGCCATACTCATCCAGCCTCGGAAGCAGTACCATGCTCAGCAGACACTCATGTTGCCGTGGCGTTGCCGCTTGACGAATATGCAGTCAGTCCCCATCAGCACGCCCCGCAAGTCATTGGGGCCTAGATCCCCATGTGCATGCACATGGCAGTGGTATGTCTCACTTGCCATTGCCATTGTTGGGAGACCTGTGTAAGTGTATTGTGGCCGTGCCGTCCCAGCTTGACAGCTGGGCTGTGGCTCATGTGCTTGCTCAGTCATGTCAGTGACGTGTATGCGAAATTGCTATGTGCCGTGTTGCTTTGACATGTGTCCTCTGTCATTTAACCCAGGCGGAGACCGAACATTGACCGCCCATACCAATTGCTGGCGGACATGGACGATACAGAGGTTATTAGGAAGTTTCGGCTGGACAGGCCAACTCTGCATCGACTGTGTGCCATGTTAGAGCCCCATCTCCGTCCCCGCAGGGTGTATCCGACTGCTGTCACCCCCACGGCTAAGGTGATGGCCGCCATGCATTTCTTCGCCACTGGGTCATTCCAGCACACAGTGGGCAGTGGAGGAGGGATGTCCCAGCCCATGTTCAGCAAGGTGCTGAGGGATGTACTGGCAGCCATGATGCTGTACCGGAACAGGTACATCAGATTCCCCAGGGCTCGTGAATTGGCGGCAGTGAAGGGTGCATTCTATGCCCTTGGCAGAATCCCACACGTCGTGGGAGCCATTGACTGCACTCATGTTGGCCTTGTTCCACCACAGGCCACTGAGCACCTGTACCGCAACAGGAAGCACACGCACTCCCTGAATGTGCAAGTGGTGTGCCTTGCGGACATGGTGATCACCCACGTGTGTGCAAAGTTTCCAGGCTCGGCCCATGACGCACACATAATGCGCAACAGCATCTTGCCACGACTGATGGCCAATCTGCAACAGGATCGTGGCTGTATTGTCGGTGAGTATGTGGAGTGGTGTAGCGTGCTGGTTGTGCGATGCTGTCCCCTGTCCAGTTGGAATAGCAACGGTTCTCTGTGTCCCTCACACCCAGGTGACTCTGCGTATCCGAATGGGGCATGGCTGCTCAGTCCATTGAGGAATCCTCGCACCCCAGCAGACGATCGCTACAATGAGGCACATGGGAGGACCAGACGTGTGGTCGAGCGTACCTTTGGCCTCCTCAAGTCCAGGTTC